>VBSM01003227.1:1001009-1018095 GCA_008086735.1 Cheirogaleus medius | reverse complement strand
AAAAAAAAAAAAAAGGTCTCTATGTAGTAGATCCCTAACCTAGAGTACCTGTGATCTTAGGCTCATTTTTAACTTTTGTACTCTTAATCTTTTTCTTTCATTCTCTAACCCATTTCACACATTGTATTTTAAGAAAGCACGGTGGCATATATTTTAAAGTCAAGTGTGCTATGTGTATGTGCCTATTTTGGCCTATTTCCACACTACCTTCCTCACATTCCTAGTACATTGCCTAATATGCCTTTAAATCTTAATCTTCCCTGGTTTAAAAACATATCCCTCTGCCCAAGTTGCAATAATGAGATTTTCACCTCTCCCCTATTATAACTTTATGTTGCATTTGAGTTTTAATCAAACCATAAAAACTATGTTTATGTTCTATCCTCTTTGAGGAATACTCAATTTAGATTTACAGTTGTAGCTCAGGAAAGAGTAGCAAGCGTGGGAGAGCAATTATAAGAAAATCCTTGTTTAAAGTGGCCTTGTCACTCTGCTAGAGGTGGCCAATGATTAGCTGTGAGAATCTGGACAGACTTGGTTTCACAACTACCACCTCTTGTCTATTTTCCAGTGCCTGATCCTTTAGTCTTTGTTGGATGGCTTCCTGGTTTTTAACTTATACCTGTGTTAATCTTACAAAATGGAAGGCTGTAATTCTGCTGGAGTCAATGGCCTGCCACAAATGGATAGAAGCCCAGAATTTTTAGCAGTCCATGAGTTATTAAGGTGGTATGAGTGTGAATTGGCCTCATACTACTGTTCAGAAAACAATAGCTCATTTGTCTCAAAGTAATTTTTAGCAACTGGCCTCATCAGCATGTGTTTATGAGTTCTAGTCTTGAGTCAGTCATATTTCTTTTCTTTTCTTTCTTTTTTTTTTTTTTTGAGACAGAGTCTTATACTGTTGCCCAGGCTAGAGTGAGTGCCGTGGCGTCAGCCTAGTTCACAGCAACCTCAAACTCCTGGGCTCAAGGAATCCTGCTGCCTCAGCCTCCCGAGTAACTGGAACTACAGGCATGTACCACCATGCCCAGCTAATTTTTTCTATGTATTTTTAGTTGTCCAGCTAATTTCTTTCTATTTTTAGTAGAGACGGGGTCTCACTCTTCTCAGGCTGTTCTTGAACTTCTAACCTTGAGTTATCCTCCCGCCTCGGCCTCCCAGAGTGCTAGGATTACAGGTGTGAGCCACCATGCCCGGCCAGAGTCAGTCAAATTTCTTAACAAAAACTCTTTACTTATGTTTTTTGATGAGCCACTTATTTCCTCTTTACTTGTAAGTGGGGATTTTTTTAATAGGCATAATTGATGCATAATAAACTATACATATTTAAACTATAGAATTTGATAATTTGTGAAACGTACACACATGCGCACATGCGCGCGCAGACACACACACATGAAACCACCCCCACAGTCAAGATAGGCAACATATCTGTTGTCTCCAAAAGTGTCCTCAAGGTAGTCTCTCCATCCCTCCCCTCCCTGCCACTTCCTCCCCAGGCAATTACTGGTCTGCTTTCTGTCACCATAAATTGGTTTATATTTTCTAGTGTTTTATATACAGGGAATCATACAACATGTACTCTTTTGAGTCCAGCTCTTTTTACTCAGCTGGATGATTTTGAGATCCATCCTTCTTGTGTGCATCAAGACTTCATTCCTTTTTGTTGCTAAATAGTATTCTGTTGTATGGGACCCCACAGTTTGTTTATCTATTCATAGATTGATGAACACTTGGGTTGTTTCCAGTTGGGGATATTATAGATAAAGCTGCAATCAACATTACTGTACAAGTGTTTGTATGGACATATATTACGTTTTCTCTTGGGTGAATACCTACCAGTAGAATGGCTGAATCATATGGTAGGTGTATATTTCATTTTTAAAGAGACTGTTAAACTTTTTCAAAGTAGTTGTACTACTTTATATTACCACCAGCAGTGTACAAGGGTTTCAAGTTTCTTTACATCCTCACCAACACTTGGCATGGTCAGTCCTTTTCATTTTAGCCATTTGAATAGGTGCATCGGTAGTAGTAGGTCTTTATAGTTATAGTTTACATTTCCTGAATAATTGGTGCATGATAAACTACACATAAAGTGTATGTATATGAACATCTTTTCATGTGTTTATTTGCCATCCATATGTCATTTTTGGTGGTCCATTCAATCCTAAATTTTTAAATTGGATTGTTGTCTCATTGTTGAGTTTTGAGAGCCCTTTAATATAATCTAGATACAAGTCCTTTATTACATATATGCTTTGCAAAGATTTTCTCCTGGTCTGTGGTATGTCTTTTCATCTTAACATTGTCTTGTAAAAAGTAGAAGTTTTATTTTATTTATTTATTTTTTGTAATTGAGATTTTATTGATCATGTTGAGGATCAGTACACAAACATTTCAATTTGTATGCAATTCATAACATACATACTGAAAATCTAAAAAGTCATATATTGTAATTCTTTTTTAAACAGTTACTTTACAGCTTAAAATTTGGAGGTAAATTTTCCTTAAGAAGATATCAAGTACCAGTATCTTCAAATGTTGATAAGCTGTTACGTAAGTCCTACCAATTCACAATTTATTATCATATACACTGCCTACTCAAATTTTCAATCTTTCACAGCACATTAACAAAATCATTAGGAAAACAGGACTACCACTACCAAAGACGTTACAGAGTACGCACAATTCTGACAAGAAGAGCCATGATCAAGGAGTGGTTTTCTTTAGGAAACAATTCTACTAAAAACCAACGTGAGAATAGAAGTAATTCAAAATGTTGAAGACATTAAATGTAGGACCGTGGTTCCATATTGCCATTTAGTATGTTTTGTATTATAGAATATAAAAAGTTAATTGCCATCTATGGAATGTTAAACTGATACTCAATACAGTCAAAGCCTCCCATAAATTAGTATTCCACACCATTTTCTGGTTTTACCAAAAAATAAACAACCAGCAAATGGTTTCACCTCTTAAAAAAAGCGTTTACACTTAAAAAATAGGATGAGATGGGATTCCCTCCTTCTTAAAAATGTTTCTAATGTCACTAAAAAACTTGCATTTATAAAATAATTGATAAAAATATTACTGTGGATTTATATGAAGGAAGAAAGGGACCAATGATGAGACATGGTACCTGATATTAATCAGACTTGGCTTCCTCTTCTGCTGCATTAGGAGCTGAATTCTCCTTGGTTTTAGTTTCTCCATTTTCTGCAGGTCAGTCTTTAGTTTCTTGGTTAGCCACTTCAGCCTGTTTTCAGTTTGCTCCCCTTCTACCTTTTGTTTGCAATTTTTTTTTTTTGTCTAAATATTTATCCTTTCCTGCTGCCTTTTTTGGCTTCATTTCTGCTTTTGCAGGAGCAGGTTTAGCTGACAATGGCCCCGTCTCCTCTTATGCTCTTCTTTCACCACCCCTTTGGCTGAGCTCACCTTACTCTTTGGCACCTTGGCAGTGCGGAGGGTGCATGCCAGATGCCTGTCGGCCAAATGCCTTTGCAGGCTGGGCTGTCTGGCCACTGCCACTCAGGCAGTGGGAGAATGTGGTGGAACCAACCAGATTCAAAGAGCAGAAGTTTAAATTTTGATGAATTCCTGTTCTTCAGTTTGTTCTTTTATAGATTGTGCTTTTGGTGTCATGTTTAATAAATCTTTGGCTAACCTAAAGTCATAAAGATTTTCTTCTCTTTTTCTCTAGATAGATTATCATTATAAGTTTTACATTTAGGTCTGTGATCCAGTTTGAGTTAATTTTCATATATGGTGTGAGGCTTATTTTTTTGCATATGGATACCCATTTGTTGAAAAATCTATATTTTTTCCACTGCATTGCCTTTGTGTGTTTGTCAAAAATCAGTTGTCCAACGAACAATAAAAGAGAAGACTTCTTCAAAATTTGGCTTCATCAAAATTAAAAACCATCAGGGAAGTGAAAAGACAACTACAAAATAAGAAAGAATATTTGTAAATCATATATCTGATAAGGGACTTGTATCCAGAACATATAAAGAACTGTTACATATAACTCAGTAATAAAAAGACAATTAACCCAATTAAAAAGTGGACAAGGATTTAAATTTAACATTTCTCCCAGGAAAATATACACATGGCTAATAAGCACATGAAAAGATGCTCAACATCATTAGTTATTGGGAAATACAAAACAGAACCATGAGATACCAGTTCATACCCACTAGAATGGCTATAATAAAAAGAAGACAGATAAAAACAAGTGTTGGTTAGAGTGTGGAGAAATTGGAATCCTATACATTGCTGGTGGGAAATGTAAAATTCAGCCACTTTGGAAACTAGCACCCCAAATGTCCAAAAACTGGTGAATAGAAAAATAACATGTAGTATATACATACAATGGAATATCAGCAATAAAAATGAAAGTAGTACTATTAATAATAGAACATGGATACATTTTGAAACCATTATGCCAAATGAAAGAAGCTAATAAAGATCACATATTTTATGATCACATTTATATGAAATGTCTAAACTAGGCAAATCTATAGAAATAGAAAAATTAGTGATTGCTAGGGTCAAGGGCAGAGGTGGAGAGGGACTGCTAATGAGTACAAGGTTTCTTTATGGGGTAATGAAAATGTTTTCAAATTGCATTATGGTCATGATGAACTTTATGGTTTATAAATTGTGTCTCGGTAAAAGTGTTAAAATGAGTTGTCCATATATATGGATTTATTTCTGAGTTTCTCCTCTGATCTGTTTGTCTATACTTACACTAATACTATGAGGTTCTGATTAGTGCAGCTCTGTAATAATGTTTGAAATCAGATAGATTTAGGCCTTCCATTTTTTATTTTCACAGTTGTCTTGGCTATTCTAAGGCACTTGCACTTCTATCTGAATTTAAAAATCAGTTTTCAATTTCTACAAAAAAAGCCTTCTTGGATTTTGATTGGGATTATGTTCATGCTATAGATCATTTGGGGAAAATTTAGAATTGACATCTTAACAATATTTAGTCTTCTAACCTATGAACAGATAATATCTCTCCATTTATATAGCCCTTTAATTTTTTTCTAGCAGTATTTTATAGTTTTTATTGTATAGGTCATTCATGTCTTTTGCCAGATCTATCACTAAGTATTTCATATTTTTGAAATATGCAATTTCATATTATAAATGGTACTTTTTAAAATTTCATATTATAAATGGTACTTTTTAAAATTTCCATTTCTGAGTGTATATGGAAATGCACAGTTGATTTTTAGATATGGATTCTGTGCCCTGCAACCTTACAAAACTTATTTATTAATTCCATTGGATTTTGTTACAGGGTGATTAAGTCATTTTCAAATAAAGACAGTTTTTCTTCTTTCTTTAAATCTTTAAATCTAGATGTCTTTTATTTCTTTTTCTTACGAGATTGCACTGGCTAGAACCTCTAGTACAATGTTGAATAAAAGTGATGAGAATGGCCACTCCATGGTCTTAGAGAGAAAGCATTTGACTAGTCTTTCACCATTAAGTATATAATGTTAGCTGTAGGTTTTTCATACATGCCCATTATCAGACTGAAGAAATTTCCTTCTCTTCCTAGTTTGTTGAGAATTTTTATCAGAAATGGATGTTTCAAATTATTGAAACATTTCAAATTATTGATGGAGTTTTTCAAATTATTTTTCTCTATATTGAGATAATCATATGCTTTTTAAAGTTTGTTTATATTGAATTACATTGTTTAATTTTTGAATATTAAACCAACTCTGTGTTCCTGGGGTACACGCACTTGGTAATAATGTGTTATCTTTTTATAATACTATGTTGTTTGATTAGATTTGATAACATTGTGTTTGAAATTTTTACATCTATGTTCTGTAAGATATTGGCTTGTACTTTTCTTTCTCTAAAAAGACATTTGTCTAATATATTTGTCAGGTTTTGATTTAGGGTAATGCTGGCCTCATAGAACAATTTGGGAAGTATTCCCTCCTTTTCAATTTTATTGGAAGAGTTTATATAGAATTGGTAGTATTTCTAAGTTGCCAAATTTATTTATTAAGTTGCATCTAAGATGCAAAATTTATTAGTATAAAGTTGTTCTTAGTCTTCTATTATTCTCTTAATATCTGTAGAATCTGTAGTGATATCACCTTTTATTTTTTATATTAATAATCTGTCCTCTTTTCATGATCAGACTGGCTTGAGATTTATCAATTTTATTGATCTTTTCAAAGAACTAGCTTTTGATTGTGTTAATCTTTTTCTATTATGTTTCTGTTTCCTATTCCACTGATTTCTGTTTGAATCTCTGTTACAGGTTGAGTATCCCTTTTCTGAAATGCTTGAGACTAGAAGTGTTTTGGATTCCAAATTTTTTCAGACTGAAATATTTGCATTATACTGTTTAATAGTTTGGCATCCCTAATCTAAATTCCGAAATGCTCCAGTGAGCATTTCCTTTGAATATTATGTTTGTGCTCAAAAAGTTTCAGATTTTGAAGCATTTCAGATTTCATATTTTTGGATTAGGGATACTCAACCTTTAAACTTTTTCTTCTGCTTTCTTTAGGCTTGATTTCCTCTTCCTTTTTTTTAAATTTCTTAAGGTAGAAGCTGAGGTCATTGATGTTAGACCCTTTTTTTTTCCTAATACAAGTGTTTAGTGATACAAATTTCCACTAAATACTCTTTAGCGGTGAGAATAGATTCATTTTTATTCACTTTAAAATGTCCTTTAGTTTTAGCTGGGCGCATGGGCGGGAAGATCACTTGAGCCCAGGAGTTCAAGACCAGCCAGGTAACATGGCAAGACACCATCTCCAAAAAATACATATATTTTTTTCTCGTTTAGTCTTTTTTCTTCTTCTTCTTTGATCATAGATTATTTACAAGTGTACTTAGTTTCCATGCATTTAGGAATTTTTGCAAGGATCTGTTTGTTACTGATTTCTAATTTGATTCCATTGTGGTCCAAGAGTAGTGTGCCATATATGGGGCTTGAATCCTTTCAATTTTATAGCCAAGAATGTGGCCTATCTTGCTAAATATTCCAAGTTCAAAAACCTAACAATATGAGAATGTATATTCTGCTATTCTATAAATGTTGTGGAGTGTTCTATAAATGTCCATTAGGTCAAGTTTGTTAATAGTGTTGGTCAGCTCTACTATATCCTTGCCATTTTTCTGCCTACTTATTCTATCAACAATTGAGAGAAGGTTGTTGAAATCTGTGCTGTAACTGGGTTTGTATCTCCTTGCAGTTCTGTCTCTTTGCTTCATATATTTTGAAGCCCTGTTATTAGGTACATAAATGTTTAGGGTTGTTATATCTCCTTAATTGATTCATTCTTTTATAATTATGAAGTGATCTTTATCCATGATAATTTTCTTTGCTCTGAAATCTGCATTGTCTGATGATATTGTCTATATAGCTAATCTCCATTCCAGCCTTCTTTTAACTAGTCTATCATGGTATATCTTTTTTTTTTTTTTTAATTTATTTGCACCTTTATATTTAAGATGTATTTCTTGCTCACAGCATATATTTGGGTTTTGACTTTTAATTTTAATTTGCCTTTTAATTGTGGTGTTTAGGCCATTTACCTTTGATATAATTATTAATTGGGTTAGATGTATATCATCTTGCTGTTTGGTTTTCATTTGTTCTACCTGTTCTTTGTCCCCTTTTTTCTCTTTTTCTGCCTTCTTTTGAATTAAACTTTTGTATTTTTATGACTCCATTTGATCTCTTTTGTTGACATTAGCTATAACCCTTTGTTTTGTTATTTTATTGGTTGTTCTAGGGTTTATTGTATATAGCATTAACTTTTCACAGTCTACCTTCAAGTGATACTGTATTACTTCATGAATAGTATAAGAAATCTTGCAATAGTATACTTCTATTTCTCCCATTTCATCCGTTATGCTATTGTTGTCATGCTTTTTACTTTTACATACAAAATACATTGTTATTATATTGTTTTGAATTGACAATTGTACTTGCAGAGATTTAAATAAGAAAAACCTTATATATGTTTATAACCTATAGTATCATTTTCCTCCTGCCCGAAGGACATCTTTTAACATTTGTTGTAGTCTATTGGAGATGAATTCTTTCAGCTTTTGAAAACAAATTATTTTATCTTTTTTTATTCACTTATTCATATATTTATGTGACATGTTTTTTAAATTGTAAAAAACATGTAAAATAAAATTTACCATCTTAACCATTTTTAAGTGTACATTTCAGTAGTGTTAAGTATAGTCACATTGTTTTGAAACAGATCTCTGGAACTTTTTCATCTTGCAAATCTGAAATTCTGTATCTGTTAAACAACTCCCCTTTTCTCCTTGCTCTCATCTCCCAGTAACTGCTACTCAATTATACTTGGTAATTCTATGAGTTTGACTCCTTTTGGCCTTCGTTTAAGTGTAATTGAACATTGTTTTTTTGTGACTGGCTTATTTCATTTGGCGTAGTGTCCTTAAGGCTCATCCATGTTGTTGAATATGACAAGGTTTTCTTTTTAAGGCTGACTAATATTCCATTGTATGATAGACTACATTTTGTTTACCTGTTCATCCTCTGATGGACATTTGGGTTGCTTCCACCTCTTAGCTGTAATGAATTAATGTTTTATGAACACGTGTGTACAAATATCTCCTTGAGACCCTGTTTTCAGTTCTTTTGGATGTGTACCCAGAAGTGAGATTGTTGATCATGTGGTAGCTCTATTTATACTTTTTAAAGAAACCTCCATACTGTTTTTCATAGTGGCTGCACCAGCAACAGTACAGAAGGGTTCTACTTTCTTATCTTCTCACCTGTTACTTTCTGGTTTTTTGATAGTAGCCATCCTAATGGGTGTGAGGTGATAATTTCATTGTGGTTTTGGTTTGCATTTCCCTGATGATTAGTAATAATAAGCCTCTTTTCATATGCATGATGGCCAATTTATATATCATCTTTGGAGAAATGTTTATTTAAATTTTTTACCCATTTTATAATCTGATTATTTGGAGGTTTTTTGGTACTCTTTTTATTGTTTCAGGGTTTTTTTCCTGTGGTTCATTTTGGATAATTTCTATTTCTATCTCATTGTAGTTTTGAAACTGTAGTTTTTATTTCTGTAAGTTTGATTTCAAGAATATAGTTGAAATCAATATAGTGTTTTCCTGCCTCTTTGCATGCTTGGTAATCTTCGGTTGGATGTCTGACATTGTGAATTTTACTTTGTTAATTGCTGAATATCTTTGCATTCCTATAAATTTCCTTGAGCTTTGTTTTGGTATGTAGTTAAGTTACTTTGAGGACTTGATTTTATAATTTGTTAGGTGGCTCATGAGCAGTGCTCAATATAGGACTAATATTATTTCCTATGACTAAGGTAAGATCTTCCTGAATACTCTGCCTAATGCCCTGTGAATTATGAGTTTTTCAAGTCTGACTCATGGGAACAAGCACTATTTCCAGTGCTGTGTGACCTTTAGGCACTGTTTCCTCTTATTTTTGATGGTTCTTTCCCTAGCCTCAGGTCATTTCCTCGCACACATGCACCAGTCAGTGCTCTGCTGTGTGCTACCGTGTTTCCCCGAAAATAAGACAGGGTCTTATATTTATTTTTCCTCAAGAAGACACCCTAGGGCTTGTTTTCAGGGGGCGTGTTATTTGCCCCTCAAAACCTTAGCTTGCAGCACGCACAGGATGGCCGGGACCTGACACAGGGAGCCAACCTTGTTGGTGGGGCTGCCTGCATCTTTCCGGTCACCTCTGGGATAGTAGCTGTCACGATGGGGCAGATGAGAAGGGCTGCTCGTCTTCTTTACCGCTCCGCGCTGAAGTGCATGGGTTGTGCAGATGCGCTGCGTAGCCACGCCCATCACTAGGTCTTATTTTCAGGGTAGGGCTTATATTGAGCAAATGCTTAGAAATCCTGCTAGGGCTTATTTCATGGGTAGGTCTTATTTTCCGGGAAACATGGTAGAAGGACACTCTTTGTTCATCTCTTGGATTCTCTCTCTGAGCAGCTTTTTTCTCTCTGGTATTTTGTCCTGTGAACTCTACTTGCCTTTGTCTCCCTGCACTCATAGCTCTGTCTCCTCAGCTCAGGGAGCCCACCAGTCTCCACTTTAATTCCCTTGTCCCATGCCACTGTCTAGAAACTTTTAAGGTAGTAATCTCTGGCACTTACAGGGTTTACTTCATTTGTTTCCCATCTGTCAGGGACCAGTGTCTTTTGTTGCCTGATATCCAGTGTCTTGAAAACCATTGTTTCTCTACAGAATGAGAGAAAATATTCTCATGTTACACATCCAATGTTAACTAGAATCTATATAGAACTCAGGAAAATCAGCAAGAAAAAATCAAACAGCCCTATCAAAAAATGGGCAAAGGATGTGAACAGAAACTTTTCAAAAGAAGATAGACTAATGGCTAACAAACATATGAAAAAATGCTCAACATCTCTAATCATCAGGGAAATGCAATTCAAACTACAATGAGATATCACTTATCTCCAGTGAGAATGGCCTTTATCAAAAAGTCCCAAAACAATAAATGTTGGCATGGATACAGAGACATAGACTGCTGGTGGGACTGCAAACTAGTACAACTTCTATGGAAAGCAATATGGAGATACCTCAAAGAGATTCAAGTAAAACTCCCATTTGATCCAGCAATCCCATTACTAGGCATCTACTCAAAAGAACAAAAGACATTCTTTATAAAAGACCTCTGCACTCGAATGTTTATAGCAGCACAATTCATAATTGCAAAGATGTGGAAACAACCCAAGTGCCCATCAATCCATGACTGGATTAATCATATGTACTATATATATACCATGGAGTTCTACACAGCCACAAAAAACAATGGTGACTAACATTCATCGAGTGTCGGGCAGGAGGGAGTAAGGATGAGGGGATGGGTATATACACATCTAATGGGTATGGTGTGCACTATCTGGGGGATGGACATGCTTGGAGCTCTGACTCAGGTAGGGCAAGGGCAATATACGTAACCTAAACATTTGTACCCCCATAATATGCTGAAATAAAATAAAATAATAAAATAAAATAGCAAGCTTGCATTCCTGGAATTTAATGCATTATCATTTTTACATATCATTGGATTCAAGTTTGTTAATATTGTTAAAGATTTTTGGGCCATCGTGGTGGCTCATACGTGTAATCCTAGCCACTCTGGGAGGCCGAGGTGGGTGGATCATTCAACGTTAGGAGCTCAAAACCAGCCTGAGCAAGAGTGAGACTCCGCCTCTACTGAAAATAGAAAGAAATTAATTGGCCAACTAAAAATATATAGAAAAAAATTAGCTGGGCATGGTGGCACATGCCTGTAGTCCCAGCTACTCAGGAGGCTGAGGCAGGAGGGTCGCTTGAGCCCAGGAGTTTGAGGTTGCTGTGAGCTAGGCTGACGCCACGGCACTCTAGCCCGGGCAACAGAGTGTTGTGGTCCTGATTTTTGGGATGCTCATCCTGATACCTGTGTCTCAAAAAAAAAAAAAGATTTTTGCTTTAGTGCTCATGAGGAATTTGGATCTGTAGTTTGCTTTATTTATAATATCTTATTTGGTTTTAGTATCAGGGTTATGCTGGCCCCATAAAATGAGTTGGGAAGTGGTCCCCTCTCCTCTATCTTCTGAAAGAATTGAGGATTGGTGTTATTTCTTCATTAGAGTTTGGCAGAATTCACCAGAGAAGCCAACTGAGTCCAAAGGGTTTTGTGTTTGTTTTGTTTTGCTTTTGGCGAAAGGCATTTATACAAATTAAATTTACTTAATAAATAAGGAAACTTCTTTGAGAAATCTCCAAAGGGGGGAAAAAAAGAAATGAGGGGGGGAAAAAAAAAGAAAAAAAACCATTGTTTCTTGTATTTGTCTGGTTTACTTTTTACCTTTTAATTTTTTTTTGGTTGTTTAAGGTAGGAGGTCAAATCCAGGCCCTGTTACTTTATTTTGGCCAGAAACAGAAGTCCTGTTTACTTGTAGTCTTGACCTAAGAAGGCTCTTGTGCTAGAATTCTTATAGAGAAACTCTTTTAATAGCAGCTATTGCTCATTCTCTTTTAAAAGGATATATAGATAGATGAGATAGAGGATAAACTCAAATCAGCCAGCAGGAATTTTTAAAGATATTCTTTGGGTATTAAACTGATTTCCTGATTCTTTTGTTTCTGGGAATTTCTTGAGTTATTTGGATCTAGAAGCTAATTTTAAATAATAATTTTATGAAATTCCTAACTACATTATGATTTTATTCTCAGAATTAAGAAAAAGAGAGAGCAACAACGTTATGCTGAAGAGCAGAGGATCTTAAGAATGAGTGTTCATGAAGAACCATATCCAGAGGAGAGGATGAGTGAGATATTAGCCCAGTTACAACTTGAAGAAATAAAAGGAGCCAGAGAAAAACAGCAACAGAGAGAAAAGGAATACCTAAGGTAATCTGAAAAGTTCTGCATGAAATTCTGGCTCTAGAGGAGACTTAGTAGGGAGTCAGTGTTCTCATTTAGGGGTTCATAACTTCGCCAAATAGGGAATATTTCTTGATTCTCTAGTACTACTTGGGAATAGCACTGCAATTTTCCCAGTACAAAGAGGAAAGGTTGAGACACAGAGATATGAAATAGTTTTAACAGTTAAAGCTGGTTGTAAAATCAAGATTCATACTCACTCTCTTTCTAGTAGTTCACTTTGCCTGATCATACTTTATTTTTATAGATATGTAGAAGCTTTACGAGCCCAGATCCAGGAGAAAATGCAGCTGTATAATATTACTTTACCTCCGCTGTGCTGTTGTGGTCCTGATTTTTGGGATGCTCATCCTGATACCTGTGCCAACAATTGTATTTTCTATAAAAACCACAGAGGTACGTTTCTTGAAGGAATAGTTGGGGCCTAATGACAATTTTAAAAATCCATTAAGAATAGTGATGATAGTCATTTACCATTGATTGTTTACTCTATTTACCATTGATTGTTTACTCTATATCAGAGACTGCTCTTTACAAAACAATTATATGAGGCAATAAAAATAATTATAGTGAGTTATTATATATTTCTCTGAGATCGGTTATCTTTTTGTTCCCATTTATGCTGAGGAAATATTTTCAGTTCATTCCATTGTAGGAGAGCTTGAGTTCATGGTCCTTTTTTTTTTTTAATCCCCCTCCCTCATGGTCCTTTTTTAACTGAAGACTATTAGAGTTTGTCTTTTATGTAAGTTAAGACTCTATCTAGTTGAATTCCCTGTTACCCAAATAGTAATACTTTAATGGTATGTAACACAGACTTATTACCATATATATGCACATTAGACTGCCAGTTCTGCCAGGAAATGGGGGAAAATGAGGAGCAGTAAATACTCTATCAGGAATCTCAGCTAGAAAAAAATGGAGTCTGTCCTGTTGTCACTAATGTTTCTGTTTGCATATACTGTGGAGATTATGTAGGCCTCATGTACACATTGAAAATACTGCCAGTATTTATATTCTTAGTGCCCCATCTGTATGACTTGAGTTTCTTATCAATCCTATGAGTTAATATTTCTTAAAACACAAATCTGATCATGCCATTCCTCTATTCTAAAACATTACAGTCCAAAATGCATGGCATGTTTGCCATATTTTCTCTCTGGCCCCAAACTCTACTCTAGCCTTACCAAACTTGCTATTCCCATTATATGCCATAGTTTTTACACCATTTGCACCTCACTCAATCTTCTGCTTATTATGCCTTCTTTCCTCTATTCCTGTTAATTCTTCAAGGCCTACCTTAAATGTTACCACTTCTGGAAATCATTTCCATCCTTTCCTAGATATTCATTCATTCCCAACTTCATTCTGTGATGACATTTTGTATATGCCTCCGGTTTGGAAATATTACATGGAAATTTAATTATTTTTGTGTCCATCCTCTTCATTATCTTTTCTGTCCTCACAGAGTGCTTGTCACATAGTTAATACTCAATAAATATTTATTCAGTGGATAATTAAAGTGTATAGGCTGGTCGCGGTGGCTCACACCTGTAATCCTAGCACTCTGGGATGCCGAGGCGGGAGGATCGCTCGAGGTCAGGAGTTCGAAACCAGCCTGAGCAAGAGCGAGACCCCGTCTCTACTAAAAATAGAAAGAAATTAATTGGCCAACTAAAAATATATAGAAAAAATTAGCCGGGCATGATGGCACATGCATGTAGTCCCAGCCAGCTACTCGGGAGGCTGAGGCAGAAGGATTGCTTGAGCCCAGGAGTTTGAGGTTGCTGTGAGCTAGGCTGACACCATGGCACTCTAGCCCAGGCAACAGAGTGAGACTCTGTCTCAAAAAAAAAAAAGTGTATAACTATGACACTCTGGGTAGAGAGGCAGTACTAATGGGATAGAGAATAGGAGAGTTGTTTAGAATCTGACTTTATTCATCACTGTGCAAACCTTTATTTGCAGCATATACTCGGGCACTACATTCAGTCATCAATTCCTGTGATACCTCTGAGGGGAACTCAACTCTTCGAATGGCCATTCATAATTTTGCTTCTGCACACAGACGGACTTTGAAAAATCTGTAATAAGACTCTGAAATCAACTGGTAGTATTTTGGCCTTCATTTAAAATCAACCCTGAGAGATTTTTTTAAGAAAAGTTGTTAAAGTATATAGGATGTATAATCTGTAAGGAAATACTGTCACACATAAAAACTATCTTTACAATTATATCATAAACCATTGTTTCAATCTCTGCCTTGAAACCAAGATTGAAAGTTGACTTCCAAACCTGTCTCATCATTGTCGTGAACCATATGGAGCTTATTATTTTAAAAAATGATTAGTCAGACAAGTAAGATTTCTCTTACTTTGCTCTGCTCTCACCAGAAGAGGTTATGAGAAATCTTTGAGATTATCACATTTATCGTCTTCCTAAAACTGTATCTTTGAGCATGACAATACTGAAAAATGCCTGGATGAAACAGAAAAGAAAGTGATGAAATGAGTTCCGAGCATCAGTGGCCATCTGTATTGTCATTAGCTTTTCTAATTTTGTATGAGAATTAAAGATGAGAAGAATCTGAATTTGATACATATTTTTTCTCAAAATATTTTTGCTCCATTTTTTTTTAATGTATTGCCTCTCTCCCTAGTCAGCGACATTGGACATAGGACTTTTTAATTGTGTAATTTTTTATTGCAGAAAAGGGGAATAAACCCTCTGTTTTTTGAATTGTTCTATGTGAAATAATTGTGAGTAACATTTCAGAAAGGGAATCTGAAGTCAAAATGAGTAAAGTCCTGCCTTATTTTTTCATCTTTAAAATATCTGGTGAATGATACAGCAAAGGGAAAATGAAATAAAAATCGCCATAGTTGATATGAACTTGTTATTTCTTCATAGTATTTCCTGATGTAAAACATGAAAAGGTTTAATATTATAAATTCAAGATAGGTACTGACAGTTTCTTTTTCCTACTTTCTCTAATGTGTAGTGCTGAAGAAGCACTTACGTTATGTCTCAAAAAATGCCTAAACATCTAGCCAGGGCATTGAAAATAAGAGACAAAATTACCTGAATGACAAAATTAACTGGTTATTTAACCAGATTAATTATCCAATTCAGTCGAAATCCTTGAAGTAATTATATACTGGATTCAGCCTTTAAGAGTTGTATTTTTTAACAGCTCTATTGAGATATAATATACATAATATATACAATCATACAGTTCACCCATTTAAAGTGTAAGAGTTAGTGGTTTTTAGTATATTCATATAATATATGTGCAACTATCACCACTATCAAATTTTAGAACATTTCAACACTCTAAAAAGAAGCCCCCATGATCCAGCAATCCCATTTCTGGTATGTATCCAAAAGAATTGAAAGTAGGATTTCAAACAGATATTGCACACCAATATTCATAGTAGCTTTATTAACAATAGCCAAGAGGTAGAAGCAACTCAAGTGTTCATCAATGGATGAGTGGATAAACAATATGTGGTACATCCAATAGAATATTATTCAGTCTTAACAAGGAAGGAAATCCTGTCACACACTGCAACATTATGCTAAATGAAATAAGGCAGTCACAAAAGGACAAATACTGTTATATGAGGTACTAAAGTAGTCAAATTCATAGAGACAAAGTAAATGGTGGCTGCCAGGAGCTGGGGTTAGGAGGAAATGGGGAGTTGTTGTTTAATGGGTTTAGAGTTCCAGTTTTGCAGAATGAAAAAGTTCTAGACATCAGTTTCACAGCAATGTAAATATACTTTATTGAATTGTTGTATACTTAAAAATAGTTACAGTGATAAATTTTAGGTTATTTTTAAAGCAATTAAAGATTTTTTAAATTAAAAATAAAAGGACTCTCTCACACCCGTTGGTAGTCAGTCGTTATTTTCCCTCCCCCAAGCCTCCTCCAACCCTAGGTAATCACTGATCTACTTTCTGTCCTATAGATTTGCCTATTCTGGACTTTTCATATAAATAGAATATCTGATATGTGATCTTTTGTGACTGGATTCTTTCTTTTAGCATAATATTTTCAAAATTCGTCCATGTTATAGCATGTGTCAGTACTTCATTGCTTTTTACTACTGAATAATAGTTTATTCTATGGATATACCACATTTTATTTATCCATCAGTTGATGGACATTTGGACTGTTTTCACTTCTTGACTATTACAAATTACTGCTTTGAATGTTTGTTTACAAGTTTTTATGGTAGACATGTTTCATTTCTCTTGGGTATATACCTAGGAATGTAGTTACTGGGTCCTGTGGTAGCTCTATGTTTATTTAACCTTTTAAGAAACTGAAACTGCAATCTATTTTCCAAAGTGGCTTTACCATTTTACATTCCTGCCAGCAGTGTATAAGGGTTAAAATTTCTTCACATCTTCATCAACACTTGTCATTATCTGTCTTTTTACTTATAGCCATCCCAGTGGATATGAAGTGGTATCTCCTTGTATCTTTAATTTATATTTTTCTAATGGCTATTGATGTTGAGCATCTATCTGTTCATGTGCTTATTGGGCATTTATATGTCTCTTTTGGAGAACTGTCTTTTCAGATCCTTTGTCCATTTTTTTTTTTTTT
>VBSM01003227.1:949622-1000999 GCA_008086735.1 Cheirogaleus medius | reverse complement strand
GCTTTTTTGCCCGGGCTAGAGTGAATGACGTCAGCCTACCTCATGGCAACCTCAAACTCATGGGCTCAAGTCATCCTCCTGCCTCAGCCTCCGGAGTAGCTGGGACTACAGGCACGAGCCACCACACCCGGCTAATTTTTTGTTTCTATTTTTAGTTGAATAGCTAATTTTTTTTCTATTTTCAGTAGAGACAAGGTCTCGCTCTTGCTTAGGTTGGTCTCGAACTCCTGACCTCAAGCAATCCTCCTGCCTTGGCCTACCAGAGTGCTAGGATTACAGGCGTGAGCCACGGCCTCAGATTATGTAATTGAGTTATTTATCTTTTTATTTTTGAGTTATAGGAGTTCTTAATATATCTTATTTATAGTTCTCTTATCAGATACGTGATTTACAAATATTTTCTCCCATTCTGTGGATTGTCTTTTCCCTTTCTTGATGGTTTCCTTTGAAGCACAAAAGTTTTTTAATTTTGATAAAGTCCAATTCATTTACCTTTTGGAGGAGAATCGTGCTTTTTTTGTCATATCTAAGAAACCATTAATTACCGAATCCCAGGTCGCAAAGATGCAAAGATTTACTCCTATGTGTTCTTCTAAGAATCTTTTTTTTTTTTTTTTTTTTGAGTCAGAGTCTTACTCTGTTGCCCAGGCTAGAGTGCTGTGGCATCAGCCTAGCTCACAGCAACCTCAAACTCCTGGGCTCAAGTGATCCTCCTGCCTCAGCCTCCCGAGTAGCTGGGACTACAGGCATGTGCCACCATGCCCAGCTAATTTTTTCTATATATTTTTAGTTGGCCAATTAATTTCTTTCTATTTTTAGTAGAGACAGGGTCTCGCTCTTGCTCAGGCTGGTTTTGAACTCCTGACCTTGAACGATCCCCCCGCCTTAGCCTCCCAGAGTACTAGGATTATAGGTGTGAGCCACCATGCCCGGCCTTTTCTAAGAATCTTACAGTGTAGCTCTTATATTTAGGCCTATGATCCATTTTAAGCTAATTTTTATATATGGTATTAGTTAGGGGTCCAACTTCATTCATTTGCATGTGTATAACCTGTGTTAGAGCACCATTTGTTGCAGAGACTTTTATTTGCCCCATTAGAATGACAGATGTTCCTCAGTTTTCAGTTGTTTCATTGATTTAATGTTTATCCTTATGCCAGTACAATCTGTCTTGATTACTGTATCTTTGTAGTAAGTTTTGAGGTTGAAAAGTGTGAGGCTTCCAACTTTGTTCTTTTTCACCATTGTTTTGCTGTTCTGAGTCACTTGCTTCATATAAATTTTAAGATCACCTTCCTACAAAAGCCAGCTGGGATCCTGATAGGGATTGCATTAAATCTGTCAAAAATTTGGGGACTATTGG
This sequence comes from Cheirogaleus medius, assembly GCA_008086735.1. Lineage (NCBI taxonomy): Eukaryota > Metazoa > Chordata > Mammalia > Primates > Cheirogaleidae > Cheirogaleus > Cheirogaleus medius. The sequence continues at coordinate 999,636 of VBSM01003227.1, read as the reverse complement.
CATCTGATCCATGAACATGGGATGTCTTCCCATTCATTTAGGTCTTCTTTAATGTCTTTCGACAATGTTTTATAGTTTTTAGAGCATAAAGTTGGTACTTTGTTAAATTTATTCTAAAGTATTTTATTCTTTTTGATGTTACTGTAAATGGAATTGTTTTCTTAATTTCATTTTCAGATTATTTATCACAAGGGTATAGAAATCCAGTTAACTTTTGCAGTTCTAATCACTTTTTTGAGGACATCTTGAGATTCTTTTATATTGTATATAAGATTCTGTACTCTAACAAATAGAGATAATTTTACTTCTTTCTTTTCAACTTGGACTTTTTTTTTTCTTTCCTAATTGCCCTGACTATACTACCAAGTACAATGGTGTATAGTAATGGCAAAGTGGACATCCTTATTTTGTTCCTTATTTTAGGGGGAAAACATTTACTCTTTTACCATTATGTAGGATGGTCACTGTGGGTTTTTCCTGGATGCCCTTTGTCAAGTTGGTGAAGTTTCCTTCTATTACTAGTTCATGGAGTATTTTTATTATGAAAAGATGTTGGATTTTGTCAAATGCTTTTTCTGCTTCTATTAATATTATGTGTTGTGGGTTTTTTCTGTTAAAAGTATATATTACATTAATTGGTTTTCAGATGGTAAACCACTTTGCATTCCTAGGATAAGTGGTATTGATTTTTATTTATTTGTTTCTTTGGCCTTAGACAACAAGATTTTTGCTTGTTTTGTTCCATTTTTTAGTTTCATAATCTAAAGCAGGTGATTTGGCTTGACTAACATCAAGTTAATAGTAGAATGATGATGGGATTAGAATTTGCATTGGATTAGGAAACTTTCAAGTCTTCTTTTAGGTTCAGCCTTGGAATATAAATCTCAACTGAGAATGAGTATGTTTTTCCATTGTAATTTAGTCATATGTAGGCAGTGTCTAATGATTTATCTTTGTGGGGTTTGAGAATGCTGGGATAGCTAGCAGCTACCAAAGAAGAAGCCTGAGTTTCATGACCTTTCGTGATGGTAGTGTGGTGAATGTTGTTTGAATTGGATGAATATGCTTTGGAAAGAAGGTGGAATCTTAAGAGTTTTTACTGAATTTGCAAGTTTGTGAAATCAGAGTTGTAAGGACAAACTCTACCAATTTTCTAGATTAGCAGGAACTTAAAGAAAAGGCCTAAAGGTGAGAACTGAGCATAAATGAGTAGATTTTGATTTCTGGGGTGGGGGTGGGGGTAACAGGATGAAATTTGGGCCCAAACTTTCAAGTAGGTGGCAGGCATTTTGATTGAAAAATCATTAAATAAATATGAATGAACTTTTTCTAGGTAACTGTTTCATTATTTTCTTCAAAACTTCTATAGGTTTTTCCTCATGTGCACCCTCAGTTGGTGACAGTGCTTTCCCTATCACTGAAAAAAACAGTCATTCAAAAGGGAACTTCCACAAGCTCATCATATGTACCCACCTACTTGCATCTGTTAATCCCTATTAATGTGGATGAACTATTTGTTCTCCTATTTTAGGCCTACCCTGACTTGTGGCTAGATTCAGTTCCCTCCCACCTACTCATAGCTTCAGCATTTCTTCCCTCTCTCTTCTGTATCATCAATTTTTTCCTAACTACTAGAATATTCCTATCAGTATATAAAGTTGTTGTGATTTCTCCCATCTCAGGCACCAACCAACTAAAAGGAAGAAAAAGAAAGAAAAAACCACCTTTCTTTATCCCACATCCTCCTTCAGCTACCACCAAACTTCTCTGCTTCCTTGTATAACAAAACTTCTTGAGTTGCCTATACTTGCTGCTCCTATTCCTCTCCTCACATTCGTTCTTGAATACATTTTAGTAAAACTATCTTCCAACTTCAACTGGCTGTTACTTCTTAGTTTCCTTTGCCATTTTTCCCCCATCTTCTCTTAATCCCCATCTATCTCTTAATATTGGAGTATCCCAGAGCTGTCCTGGGACATCTTTTCTATCTTGCTTTTCACTTGCTTATTTGGTGATCTCCTCTTATCTCATGAATTTAAATGTCATCTATCTACTGATAACTCCCAAATTTATATCTCTGGTCCAGATCCCTCCTCTAAACCTCAGAGTGTTATAACCCTGACTGCCTACTTGACGTTTGGTTTTCCACACATTTGCTCTTGCTACAGTCTTCCTCATATCAGTCGATAGTAATTCCATCTTTCTAGCTATTGAGTTTAAAGCCTTGTAGAAATCATTGACTCTCCTCTTTGTCTCTCTCATCCTTCTTCAGTCACTCCATCAGCAAATTGTGTCAGCTCTAACTTCAAAATATGTCTGCAATTCACATTACTTCCACTGCCAGATGCCTGGTCCAAACCACCATTGTCTCTCTATGGATCGTTGTAAGAGTTTTCCAAGTAATCTCCCTGCTTGCACCTTATGTATTTTCTCAATACAGCAGCTAAAGTTAACACATCCCCAAACCAATCTCCTGATCTCCACCCCTGCACACACTGATAAAACCAACAAACAAAAAAATTTTTCTCCTTACTGTAGTTTTCCCATCTCAGTAAATAACAGCTCCATGCTCTATTTCTTGATGGAGTCAACCTCATTCCTGTCTTTCTTATTCAACCCATATCCAATCCTTGTTGGCTCTGCCTTAAAAATGTATTCAAAATACAACTATTTTTCAGTACCTGCCCTACTACAACCCTGGTCCAAGTCGTCATCATGTCTCACCTGAGTTACTGTAATAGCCCCCCAGTTGGTTTTCTTGCCTCCATACTTGCCCCCTATAAATTGTTCTTAGCACAACAGCCAGAGAACAGTCTTCAGAATAAGTAAGATCACGCCACTTCTCTGCTCAAAGCCTCCTTTGGCTATTCATTTTACTCAGGAAAACCGGAGTCCTTACAAAGGCCCTACAAAATCTGATCCTGATTATTTCTGAGGCTCTATCTCCTACTACTTTTCCCCTTGCCCAGTCTACTCAGCTACATTGACCTTGTTCTTTTTTGGACATTCCAGGGACACTTCAGATTTTTTTCATTTGTTGTTTGCTCTGCATGGGGACACTTCTCCCTTAGATGTTTAGCTCACCTCCTTACCTCCTTCAAATCTTTGCTCAAATATGCCTTATTAAGAGGCCTTCCCTAACAATCCTGTTTCAGAATGCAACCTTCTCACCTACCCCCAGACATAAGTGTTCTCTATCCCCTTTCCTTATTTTTTCTTCATGATACTTATAGCTGTATGACATGCTATATATTTTACTTAATGTTTATTTTCTCTCTTTCCTCATTAGATTGTACACTTAATGACAACAGGGATTCTTGTCTGTTTTTGTTCAATGCTACATCTCCAGTTATTAAGGCTATGATTGGCACATAATAGGCTCTTAATAAATATTTGTTAAATTAATGAATAAATGTCTTTTTAAAATTTCAAATATTCCTACATGATTAGTAGTTTTACCTAATGTGATCTTTACTCAAAAAGGTCATTAGGAATCATTTTGTTTTGTTTTCCATTTCCTCATTGCCATTGTGATTTGGTGCCAATAATTTAATTTTTCTGGGCAACAGTTTTCTCTTTTGTAAAATAAGAAGGTTATACTAAGTGACCTCTATCTCTCCTGTAGCTTCAGCATTCTCTGAATTTTTTAATTATGTTTTATACTTTTCTCATTTTTCAGTTCATTCACTCTTCATGCTGAGATGTGGACTCGTGGTAGCTTTTACTTGTGGACAATGAGATAAGGGTGGTAGTAGTTTATTTTCCTCTACTGTGATGCCAGCACTGATTGTGTTCTCAGAGTAGTGCAATTTTTATAGGTCAAAGTAGAAGAGGAAGGCAGAATAGAAGGGTTTAGGAGAGTATGGGAGAGTCCAGCAAGAGAGGCACAACCCCATAAAAGCATAGCTTTGGCTCTTACCCAGAAGGGAACTTTATTAATTTCTAGAATCCGTGCCAAGAGATGGAACCGTGTGTGTGATAGAGGCAATTCCAGGATTATGGTAGTAGCTGGGAATATACATGTACCAGTTTTCCTGTAATAACTGTCAAAAAGCACGTATGGCATGTTTTCCTGAACAGTCCAACCTGAAACATCTTGTGCTAATTGCTTTGATTTGGTAAACTTCTTTATTCTCTCCCTTGCATTGTTTCAGTATATTACTTAATTGTCCAGGCGTCACCCTTACCTATTTAAGCCCTTTTATGATGGGCAGGAATAAGACTGTCAACAACTTTATTGACTACCCAACAACTTTATTGACTATTGGTGCAGAGGCTAAAAACTGCTGCTTTCATATCTTCTAGGCATTTAAGATGTGAAAAAAGGAGGTAGCAGGTATTATTTTTCTGTTTATTTACATAGAGTCTGTGTTTGGAAGCAAAATATTTCTTTTAGTTTCTAAGTGTAGTGAGCATCACTTTGTGTACTATATTGGATATTTTTTCATGCTTCTTAGAAAAAAGCATTTGGGAGATTGGAACTATTATAGAGAAAAACAAAAGCAAATATCCTACTGGAATGCTGGGCCCATTCTGCTGGGCAAAAAACTTCAAATGATTTAGATTTTTAAAACTCTCAGGGTAGAAATGAATGGTCTATCTCTGGTCTTGCTTTCAGTATTACTACTATTTGAGGAGTATGCCAAGGAGAAATCATCAGATTGATTCCTTTTGAGTAAGACAATTTGGTGTTGTACCACATGAGTCATCTTTTCCAGGCCCCAAGATGAGATTACTCCTGGTAGAAGTTACCACTCAATTCTTGCCATAGGTCCCCTTCATGCTTAAACATCTACCACAGTAATTAATGGATGAATGTATTACACAACTGAACCCCTGAATCTGTCTTAGCATCACTAAAAGAGACAGAAGCAGACATTATATGCCTACTGATGTGATCCAATATGAAGCATACAAGTCTTCATATTGGATCAGTATTTTTGCCAAAAGAATAAAGATTGAAACTGAATATAGTCAAGCCTTTCAGCCTTTCTCATCTGAGGTCTGAGAGAAAATTACGCTGTAATGTTCTAAGGAATCCATTGTATGTATTAAAATAATAAATTAACTCCTCTCCTATTCACCTAGAATGGTACTAGTTATGTACCCTCCTTGAGGGGATTGAGAAAATCGTCATTGAAATCATTTTCTGGTTTAGATGATGACAATATGTAAAGAGAAAAGCTGCGAGGATTCCATTTATAGGAAATAGAAGTAAACTAGTTAAATTATGCCACAAGAAGCAGAAATCCAGAATACGGGCCATTCTATAGGAAAACTGACGCCAATGTCTTCTGGAAGTTAATGGCTTCAATTTAAAAAATGGGGAGACAGCTGTAGACTAAGAGAGATTGGTAGAGATAGTGACCACGAAATATAATATATGCAACTTGTTTTGGATCCTGATGTGAAGAAACAGTCTGAAAAAGGTAACTTGGAAGCAGTCAGGAATTTGAATACAGTCTAAGTGGCTTATTTGGTTAGGTATGATGATGGCATTCTGGTTGTGTATAAGAAAATATACAGAGATGGATACTGAACTATATAGGGTTGAAATAAAATTATATTTGAGATTTACTTTAAAATAATTCAATACAATGGGACAAAAAAGAGATGAAGTAAGTCTAGCAAAAGCTTGATAATAGTGAATGTAGGTACAGGTTTGTGGGGTTTCATCATTCTGTTCAATCTATTTTCGTGTATGTTTTAATTTTTTAAAGTAATTTACTTCAAAAAACTTAAGCCCGAAATGACTTTGTTAACAGTATAACTGTCCTCCTCTCCACCCTCCCAAATAATAGGAGGTTTGAATGAGAAAGTAATTTCCCTTAGTTCTTGGATTTCTGACATAGTTATTTTTAAGCAGTGACTAGAACCTAGAGCCTACAGTGCCATGTGGCCTTCTATAAAAAAGGCTGATTAAATAGAAATTAGGTTCATTCCAGAGACCAGATCTGTATGAAGCTCTTTAATGTAGCTCACACCCTAAGTAATCAGATAGACATCCGGCACCTGGTTTTATGAAGTATATCTGGTAAATTCCCAGTCATATAAAAGTTGAGAAATCAAGGATGAAAGACCATGGAGAACATAGGATAAAAATGACAAAAAGAACAAAATAGTAATTTAGTAAATAAAAGCAGCTTTGAAATCTTAGGGTGAGATGGGGGTAAGAGAGAATATTTATGTAGTTCAATTCAGGGATACTAAAAGTCATTTGTGTTTCTATCTTGCCTCTGAATAGAGTCTCTAGAGATTGAAAAAATTGTTCTTTGTTGTCAAAGCTCTTTCTTGCTGTCTTCAAAGGCCCATTGCTGTGGGGTAGTCTGTGCAGTGGTTCAGATTGTGATCACAGTTTAAATTCTGGTTCTACCTCATATTGGCTGTGTAACCTTAAGCCAGTTACTTAGGGTCTCTGAGCATCAGTTTTATCATCTGCAAAATGAGAATAGTAATAGTATTTACCTCAGAGTATACAGCACATACAGCAGTTAGCATAGTGCTGGCACATGGTAGGTACAGTAAATGTTGGACAGTAATATCAGAATTATTATCTCCGTTGTCATCATCACCACCACCATGATATGTCCTCTGTCCTATATCTGAATATTCTTACTCATTCCTTGTTCTTGGTGTTTAATAATTCAAGAGACAGGGCGTTGATCTCTTACATTCTGTACATGGAATTCTTAATGTTCAGATATTTTAGCCAGAATGAGCTAGTTAGGCAAAGGAACACAGGGTTATCCAATTTGGCCTTTTGTATTACAGCCTAAGAGAAGTTTTCTATGTCCCTAGGTTATGATTGCATTAACATTTGATTTGTATTTAGTTACTTGATTTTATTCAGTGGTCCAACCTACATTGAGCTTTCTTGCCACTAAAACCAGATTTTTTTGAAGGTGGAGGATCAAAGGAAGAGAGAGTTTGCCAAATAGATGGGTGTGCCATTTAAATTGCAAATTAGCACGCCTTCTTTATTGCTCAGCCTGCGGGTTAGATGATGCCTATGTTTAAATCCTTCCTGGTTCAAAGCTGTAGGTACCCTCATCTGACAAGTTCCACCCACCTTATCACATTGCCAAGATTGAGTTATGGTTTAGCTGGAGGAGGACGTGTCTACCCTGTTTTCCCAGGTAGGCACAGTGGTTTCTCTAAGGAGTTCAAAGCATTTGCTATGCAGGTGACCAATACAACTTTTTCTGTCACATGTTGGGACTTTACATGCTACACATAAATCTTGACTGTGATACGGCTCGTCTTTTAGGGCTTAGGATCAGGTAGCCTTGTTCCACATGGCTGTAACTTCTTGTTCTTGCCTTATAAGTAACTTGGGTCAAAGATTGCAGACTAGTGGGGACCAGAAACAGAGCAGAGACTGAGAGGGGATTATACAGACACAAGGCAAAGAGTAGGGCTGAGACTGAGATGAAACATGGAAGATCAAGGGAAGAGAGTTGAAAGTTGAGCAAGATTGGAGCTTGAGCCAACACAACAGGAATCAGTAGTTTAGCTAGACATAGGTCTCTGACAACTGTGAAGGTATTTGTTACTGGTCTAGTAGACTCCCTTCATCAAAGAATGTCATCTGACACAGGTAAACAATGATAGCTGGAGACTTAGGTAATGCTCTGTAAATATGTATCTTTCTAAATATAACACTTTCTGAACCCCTAACTCACCTCTTCTTCTTCACCTTTTACAAAATGGAAATGTATAGATGAATAGCTGTTAATGAAACTTAGTTTGACTCCAGAAGTAAGATACAGTTGGATTCATATCACTACTTACCTGGCCCACTGAGGCAGCAAGGGAGAGAGGATTTGTTTAGGCTACAGTATAATATGTGGTATAGGTCTGCTATATGACATACAGGAAATAGACACATTGCTTTGAATGGATGAGCCACTTACTCCAGTTACATCATGTCTCATGCTTTTGTGTTTGCCGGGAGCCCTTCCTCAGCTCAGTACTTGGGACGGGAAGCCTTGCCAGGTAGGATGATCTATAGGGAGATTCACTGGGATTGGTTCCAAGTTGGGTATTGCCCCTACATGAATATCATGGTGTTGAGGCTGGCCCCTGCTTGGGAGTCTGGAAGCTGGGTGCTGGCATTTAAGGTCAGTTGGCAAGAGCGTCTCTTAGAATTAACAAGCTTTTTATTTGCCTGAAATGTTCTTCAAATTCTCAATCTTAAAATACTAATAACCCTTCAGGCAAAGTACTACTATCACCTGCTCTCTGAAAAGTTATCTGATTTCTTTCATTCAGAAGCAATTAACCCATCCAACCACAGTATACTACTTGTAACTATTTAGCAGGTAGGTTTCCTGCCTTCCGTGATAATTGTTTGTATGTTAAAAGATACTTTTCAGAAAAAAGATAAAATCATGACTCTCATACAGATATAAAAATGAACATGTGCTAAAGATTTTATTTAATTCATGAAGGAAGTAAGTGGATGTTATTACTGGTTCCAGGGAAAAGAAAAAATGTACAAATTTATACGGGTGGAGGAATGTTGGCTTGAATGTGCAAATGGAGGTGAAACGGATCTTTTTCACATTTTCCCACAATTTGCAGAATTGTAAAATAATTCTAGGAGAACTATAGGCTCAAATCATATAACTTCAGATGGGTGTTCCCTAGACAATGCATAATTTTCCACCGAAACATAAAATTTTTTCTATAGCTTCCCCGTTTTGATCAAAAATAGCCTCAAAGAAAGACTATGCTTGATCACAAAATACGGCATAAGGCTGATCTCATTAGATTGGATCTGATTATTAATATTTCTACAGATGCAAGAAGAGTGTTGGCTTACCATATAGACCTTTAGTTTGCTTTGCTGGAAGTTTTCCTAAGGAATCTCAGATTGGACTTTTAAAATACTTGTTAATTAACTGGACTATATTCATTCATAGTTCATCTGTTTTCAACCTGATTGGATTTTAAAAATTTGAAATGTGTGTGCCTTATCTCTCATTCTATGCAACAGACAAAGAGTTGATAAAGCAAGACAGAAACTTGAAAGAAACTGGTATGTTTTCTGGGTTTTCTAGAGATGTCTGGGCATATCCACCTTTCTCTGGCTTAAGATCTATCATAATAAACTGGGAAGTACCTGTTCCAGTTCATTACTAGGAAGGGGGAAGAAAGGTTTAGTAATAGTGGTCAGAAAATAGAAATTACTAGAGCCTACTTTGGCATACAGGGAACTATAAATGATATTTAATTCTGAAGAAGGGGATATCTGGGCCTTAGAATAAGAATTTGTAAGAAGGTAGGTCTAGGATCCGGACTCTTTCTCCCAGGAATTTCAATCTCAGTCTTGACTCCTGAATCTTGTATCCTGTCCTTTCCATATTTTACAAGGAGTGTCAACAGTGTACTAGGAGCCAAGGATCTGAGGCCAATGCTAAAGAGTTTTGTGTAGAAATTCTGGGATCAAGATTTTGCTGGGGCAAAGGAGATCAAAGAGTCAAGAGTTTTTCCAGATCTGGGGCCTGTCTTTGCTGCCATCAGTACCTTGGGGCAGCAGAACTATCTCTGGTCTTTATTGTGGAGCTCTGGTTTATTTATTCAGGCCTTCTTTAATCTTTATAGTAACATTCTTCCCTTGAAGGCCTTCCAGTCCTTGCCTGTTAAAAGCATCATAGTTCTTCTTGAAGTCACATGCTTTTTGATTTCTAAACCAAATTTCCAATTTTCATTTGTTCAACCTGTTCTCCCTGTTTCATTCCTCTTGCTTCACAATGTTACAATAAGAATGTATTCCCAATTGTAGACCCAAGACAGGGGCAGTGTAAGGCAGGAAGGCATTCTCACAATCTCCTTGAGCAATATCTTAGGCTTAATTGGTCACAGTGACAGAGGCTGATTCCACGTGCTAAGAAGGAATCTGCTTCTACAAATGGAGTGGCCCCTGGGGAGAGCTGATATCTCATCTTTCCACTATCACCACTGTGTGATTCGGGCATGCCTGTTCTCCTCTGTAGGTTAAATTTTCTTGTCTGAGGAATGGGGAAGAGTATTACCTCCTAGTCATCCAAAGGTGCAGAGGAAACTGTTCAATAAAAACAGAGTTATACTAACTTGGAATCTAAGGCACAGTGCTGAAATCCATACTGATGAGGGTGAGTTAGATATTAACTTGAGTTAATGCAGGCAGCTGACCGTGCTGTTTCATAGCTTATTCTCAAAAGGAAAGATTTTTATTTAAAAAGTAAATTTCTGCCATCCCATTTCTAGCATTAGCAAACTGAGAACTACTGGAAGGAAATTAAAGGTTAACAAAGAGCTTCCCCCCCCCCCAATTTTTATAAAACTTTTTTATAGAATAAGTATAGATTCACAGGGAGTACAAAAATAGTTCAGAGAAGTGTTGGGTACATTTTAACCATTTTCCCCCAGTGATTATGTTTGAGATAGCTATAGTACAATATCAAAACCAGAAAGTTGACATTGGTACATTATGAATGTGTGTGCCATTTTATCACAAGTGTTGATTCATGCAAACACCACCGCAATCAAGATACAGAACTATCCCATCACCACAAAGATCTTCCTTGTGTTACCCCATAAAGCTACACCTATACCCTACCTGACTCCTACTCATCTCTAATCTCTTTTCCATCTCTATAATTTTGTCACTTTGAGAATGTTGTATATATAAAATCATACAGTATGTGACCTTTTGAGATTGATTTTTTTTCACTTGGCATAATACCATTGAGATCCATCCAAGTTATTTTGTATATTAATAGTTCATTTCTTCCTAGCACTCTAGGAGGTCGAGGCGGGAGGTTAGCTTGAGCTCAGGAGTTCGAGACCAGCCTGAGCAAGAGCGAAACCCCGTCTCTTAAAAAAAAAAAAAAAAAAAGTTCATTTCTTTTTATTGTTGAGTAGCATTCCATGGTATGAATATACCACAATTTGTTTAACTGTTCACCTATTGAGGGACATTTTGGTTATTTCCAGTTTTTTGATATTACAGATAAGGCTGCTGTGGACATTCATGTACGGTTTTTGTATGGATGGAAATTTTCACTTGTTTGGGATAAATGCCCAATAGTGGGACAAAGGGTATGGTAAGTGCCTTTTAGTCCTTTAGGAAAGTGGCAGCATGTATTTGGATCATGTTTTTTATCCATTCTGCCAGGTGTCAAGAGGTAGAAGTTCAAGTTTCCCACTTGGCCTCAATTGACACCCTTAAGGGGGATGGGGAAGCAGGAGTTCCAGCTCTCCACTAGGCCTCCGCTGACACCACCCTGTGTGGCAGGGGGAAGGTGCCTCCTTACCGCTCCCCGTGTGACCTCACACGACACATTGGGGGTGGGGGGGAGCACCCCTCAATACAGCCAGGTGCATGTAGAAGTCTAGGTTCCCCACTTTGCCTTTTCTGATAAGACTGAGGTGGGGCTGCAGTGTTTTTGTTTGGAGTAGGGTGACTCTAATGCTAGGCTACCCCTTTCTTGGTCCTTTAACTACATAGAGCCAGTGTTTCTGGAAGCTATTTTTTTCTTTCTTTCTTTTATTTTTGGTCTGCGCCATTGGTGCTTCTGGGTGGCTGGCTTTTCCAGCACAGTCCAGGATATATGAAGCAAAAAACAGACTCCTGCTCATCCAGATAACCCATTGCTGTGTCTTTCCTAAGATTTCGAAGTCTACAGTTAATCTGCTTCTCTGAGCTTTGTGTTTGCTTTATATATAAAGCGGTATATTTAGCAATACTTTGTGAGAAGAACAGAGAGAAGTGTATCTATTCCATCTTTATCCATAACTGGCATCTGACAAAGTGCTTTTAAATGGCCATTTCTCCTCTAAAAACACAAATCTGATCATATCTCAACCCTTCTTAAAATCCTCTTAAAGCACCCAACTGTCCAAAGGATAAAATTCTAACCCTTTAATGTTGACATTTAAGACTCTTCACTATCTTACCACAAGTAAAAACAATCATGTCTTCTGCAGCTGCCCGCCATGCACGTGTCCTCACCAGCTACAAAGAATTTCTTATGCACCATTTTTTCAGTGTGCTGTGCTATTTCATGGTTCCTTGTTTTGTGCGTGCTAGTGCATCTGCAGTCTGCTGGTCCTACCTTTCTCCTCTTCCCTGCTGGCACACACCTAGCTTTTCTTCAAACCTACTTCTTATATTACCTACAGTGAAGTCTTCTGACACTCTACCACAGTTATTTGATCCCTTCTCAGTGCCACCTTAGCAGTATGAACGTACCTTGATAACTTATTTAATATTTCTTCTTTGAGTTGATCTCTTCTACCAGAGCTCTTTGAGGTGGAATTGTCTCTATACATTTCTGTCCCATTCAATTGTAAATTCTTCGAGGTTGGACTGTGCCTGTCTTATTTATCAGTGTATCCTCAGCACATAGCACCATGCCTGGCATGTAGCTGGCACTCAACAAATGTTTATTAAATGAATAAATGGGTGGTTACTTTCAGATACTAGAGCAACCAAAACTTGTTGTTAGCTGTGTGACTAGGCTTTTATCATTACCATATATTCCTTTTAATTTTTCCTCTAAATGAAGTGACTTTGGGAAAGTATAATGATAATTTAACCACTTCCACGTCCTGCCATTTTCTTCCTTCCTAAGGACTTCTGGCTTTCAGATTGTTTTCATACATACCTGCTGCCACCACTGGTACCCCCAGGAGGTTGACCATTTGAGAGCAGGGCTGTCCTGTTGGTTGGGTGATATGGTCCCCAAAGCCCATTCTTCAGGCCATTCTGAACCATCAATCTCGTCTTTACTAGACAGAAGCCCCTGCTTTTGACCAGTTACATCAGGGGAGGTACTTTCTTTGCTAAACATCCCAGAACTTTCACTTTTATTGAGAAATAAAATCTTTCTGGATATATGGTCACCTTGCTTATCTATTGACTGTGTTGGCTGGGAGCGTTCTAGTAGTAACTCTTCTCAGTGAGATTTCAGCATCCGACATATTTAAGATAACAATTGCTTCTTTCATTTTTATGACCCTTTACTCAAGCCATATTTACATCCTTGTCAACCTCAATTATTCAACATGTGTTATCACAGTGCTTACAGTAACTCAGCGAGTTGTGTGTATATACATACACATACACAGATACAGACACACAAACACATGATATTAAGGATTTTTCTGTCAAACATATTCTCTTATACCCATTGATCCTTTTTAAGGACTCTGATCCTTTGACTCCTATATTTTGTTCTCATTTATTACGGCTATTGGTTATTCTCAGCTGTAGTCAATATCTGATCTCATGTACATATAATAATTACTGCACTTACCAAAACTAATATGGACAGGCACTGTTACACTTTTTGTATGCATAATTTTTAAATTCTTACAGCCACCCTGCAAAGTAGGTGCTATTATCTGTATCTTACAGACAAGGGAACTGAGATTCAGAGAAGTAGTAAGTACCTGAGCCAGAATTAGCTCTGACTCTGAGCCCATGTTCTTTTCACTATATCACTCTGCCTTTCAATAAAAAGGCCTAATATCAAATTGAGTCTTTAAAAGATTGAATAATTTGCATAATCACAATTTCTCTTAATATCCCAACTTATACCCCCTTATTCAAGGCTCTACGTCCTGATTCTATTACAAAAAATTATGCTATTCTCTATTTAGTAAGACAGCAATGGGAAGAGGGAAATGTGTACAAAGAATGATGCTGGTATATGTGGTCAGTTTGGGGGTTCTGTTGCCTAGAGGCTTGTTCACATGGCATTTGTCTTCATAGAATTTCTCAAGCATTCAGGTCCTTCTGTCCCTTTGGAAAAAACCAGGGACAACACTTGTTTCCATGTCTAAAAGGCCCTGAACAGCTAAGTGACTACCCAAAGAGTCCTGTGGGTGGCCAGCAAAACTTGCTAGCAGTAAGAACTGGTATCTGATGTGTAAAATGGCTCCTATCTCAGAAGTGCCTGATACTAAACCATAGGAAGCACTTCTGACAAATTATAGGGCTATCCATATAGGAACTGAGGAGATTTTTCCTTTAGTGTCTGATTCAGTAGCTCCTCCCTTCCTTCCTTATTTCCTTCAGTTACTGTCCACATCCTGCAGGGCTCAAGGGGGTCGTGTGTGGACGGGCGCCGATCACAAGAAGGTGAGTCAAGAGTGGTGAGGTTGTGTAGCTGAGTAAAAGGGGTACCTGAGCCACAATATCCTTCTTTGTTACTCCCTCAACCAGCAGGAAGCAAAGAGATGGTCCAACTCACCTACTGGAGCAAGCGAGGAAGAGTTCCAACATTAATAGGAGGGTCTCTGCTGCCATCCCGGCCCCTGAACAGCAATATGTGGCTGGAATTCCCAGCAAGTAACATGGTCAAGGCAAAGACTGCTTCAGGACTGGCCCTGCTCCCAGTTACTTGTTGGCACACTGTGAATAACAGCCATACTGTCATGAGGTGTGTTCTTAATGCCTTCTGAGGTCCATCCCAGGCAAGTGTGGTCCTCTGAGAAGCAGGAACACAGCTTCTCCAGAGGGCCAATGAAAAATGAGCAGTAGTGACCTTAATTCCTTGCTTTCTCACTGTCTGGAATGGAAAGACAGAAGTTCCACACTACTGAAGTCTGGACAGCACCTGTGCAGCTCTGGAGATGGTCTCTTCCATTCCTCCGGTGGTGTCCACCTGCTCCCTCCTTGTAGCATTGAGTAACTTCAGCTGCTTTGGCTCATTGGTATTCCAAGTTTATCTTTCCTTTTAGTCCCTTAGAAAGAAGTAGTTATCTTACTGGGTGTATCAGCTCATTCCTCCAGTTTAATTTCGACCTCTTGAAAGGGGGTACCTTAACCTGGGGTACCGGATTATTGACTCCAGAGCTGGTGCTTTGCACATTCTGGGACAACAGATGCCTCCTGGGATTGCCCAGGCAAACCAAGATAAAGTCACCTAACCCAGATGGATAATAGCCACCTAACCGACTTGTAAGAATTAAATGAACTTACACCTAGGCACAGTGTGGTAAGATTAAGGATTTGATTAAGTGAGCCGCTGGTAGCGATACTCTTCCTTTGGTGTTTCAACTCTCCGCACCGCACTTAATCTGCTGATCTGTGCCTCCCTTCCTATGGCCTTCCTATGGCCTTTCTTCTTTCCTCTTTCTTCCTTTACCTCTTGTCCTTGGCTTGTTGCCCTCTTCATTTCTGCCAGACCTATGCCCCTGACTGCCTGGGATTAACAAGAGGGTTTTACAACTCTGCTTACCCTCTTTTCGCTTGTTTCCAGGGCTGGTGGCAGCCAAGCCCATTATTCTGGGTCCTAACCTGTTTGGTGGAGCTGTTGCATCACTTTCCTGACCTTGCTTTTAGGGCCTAGGCACTCCTAGGAGTTAGGGGCAGGGTGGGGTTAGGGCTGAAACCCATTTGCACAGACACATTCTGATTTTATGTTCTATTAACAACTTTATTCTCCAGGCAAATACTTCCTTTTCCACCCCTCTATCGTTCACCCTTGGGTTCACATTACAAGGATCTCACAATATCTTCTTATATGTGCTAACATACCCTGAAATCTTAAGGCTAGAGGCACAGAAGTCCCTGCCTGGTAGGCCCTCCTGGCCCTTCACTGCCACCTGGCTGCTTGCCTCCGGAAGGGAGAGCAGGAGTGACTGTAGCACTGTTCCAGGAGTAGGTGGGAGGCCAGTGTCTGTGAAGGGGACTAGTACTGCCTGGCTGGCCCCATACCTGGTCTGGAATCTGAGCACAGCAGGAAGCTCCAGCCTGAGGCTGGGAGGTGTGTTTGGGGCCAAATATTGTCCATCCCTGAAAAACCTCCTGCATTCCCCGGAGGCACCCGCAGTCAGATCAGTGTGATGTAGGGATCACTGAGTGTCAGTCAGCTCTAGCCCTCGTGCCCCAGAGTCCCAATCCGTGTCGCGGCCCACTGCTTCTCAGGATAGGAAGTGCTGAGGGGACAGCTGTGGGCAGGCATGAACGTCACATAGAGCAATGTCTGGGATTGCTACTTTCATTTCCCTGGAGGGTAGTGAGGCAGAAAGTGCAGAGCAGAAAGAGGATCCCCAGAAACAGAGCTGTCAGTCTCTGGCCGGGGAGGCAAAGCACAGAAAACTCAGGTGCTAGCGAAGGGCTGGGGGATGGCCAGCCGGTTCGCGCTGGGCCGGACCCCGAGGGCGGTCAGGTGCAACGGGGCGGGGGCTCCTGACCTCCGGCCGCGGGGCCAGGGCGGGCCGACCGGCGGGGCATTTAAACCCCGCTGACAGCCCGTCCGGACACGCGCCCAGCTCTGCGCCCGCCTCCGTCGACTCAGCTTCGGGTACCGGTCGGGCAAGATGCGGTCTTCCCTGGCTCCGGGTGTCTGGTTCTTCCGCACCTTCTCCCGGGACAGCTGGTGAGCGGGCTGGGGGAGGGGGGCCGCCAGCCAGCAGCTCCCCGCGCCGGGACGCCGGGACGCCGGGACGCCGGCACGCCGGGACGCCGGGACGCCGGGGCAGGCTCGGGAGACCGGGCTGGGGCGGCCTCAGCGCCGCTGCGCCGCTCCGAGGGTTTGGCAGGATCTGGTCGGGGCTCCTTCAGCGGCGCCAGCCTGGAAGATTGATAACACACACTCTCTTCCCAACTCCGCGTTCCCCTAGACTCTGTGACACGGGCTGTGTGACAATGCTGAAGAACAGGCTGCCTGGAAGGGGCTCCATCACTTCCTGTTTGCCATCCTCCCCACCACACACACACCCCGGGGAACCTTCCAAGCACCTCACTTTCATGTCATTGAGCACCTGGACTTGGAGGTGCTCCATGTCATGGAACCACATTCCATGTTATTGGAACGTGGACTTGGAGGCTGGGGAACGGAAGCCAGGTGGCAGAGTAAAAAGCTGGCCATGGGGGTTCACGAATGGTCTTTTGGGTCTCTGTTAGCCCTTGGGCAATACCAAGGCCAGAACTCAGGGGTCCTGGGAACTTGCCTTGAGGGGTGCAGGCCCTGAGAGACATCCCTGGAAAGGGCACACCTCTCAGCAGAGCTGCAGCTGCTCCACATCTGGGTGGTCCCCCACAGTGGGGGAGCTGGCTGCCAGTTTCCCCCTGACCTCAGGAGGCCACAACAGGGGCTGCCTGGCAGGACAGAGATGTTCTGCTGACTCTGTGGCAGAGGCATGCAAATGCTGGAGCCGTTTGCTTGGTTTGCACACTTCGTAAATATTGTGTTAGTTGCCATCATGTACAAACAAAAATAGATTCCTGGCTTCTCTTGAAAATGTAGCAATACCAGGCCTAAATTTCCCAATTCAATTAGTAGGATTGAGGAGTCCTTTTTAGATAGGGCAGGTGTTTTGGGGTGATCAACTTGTCCTGGTTGAAACAGAAAGTCTTTTGTCCCCCACCCTTTCAGTCCTGGGCAGAGCAAGATGGTTGGTGACCCTTCTAACCTTCTTCACTAATTTGGATTACTTATCTGGTCTTTTTTGAGTTTGGGATTGTTAAAAAATGTTTTTCAGAAAAAGATTAAAATCATGACTCTCATAAGGATATAAAAATGAACATGTGTTAAAGATTTTATTTTACTCATAATGAAGGAGCCAGATGTTCTAACTGGTTCAAAGGAGAATCCAAGAAGGGAAATGGGGAGTTATTGCTTAATGGGTATGGAGTTTCAATTTGGGAAGATGAAAGCAGTTCTGAAGTTGGATGGTGGTGATGGTTGCATAGCAATGTGAATATCCTTAATGCCCCTGAATTGTCCTCTTAAAAATGGTTAAATGGTAAAATTTATGTTATATATATATATTATTTTTTTACCACAATTTAAAAAAGAGAATCTAAAGAACATACCCATTTACAGATGAGGAATATTGAGGCCAAACTGGTTTTTCCACAGATTGGGAGGGAAGACTATTGAAACTATCTTCATAGACATATTTTGTATGATTTATCAGTTACCTATTACCTTGAAGAATTGTAAAATAACTCAAAGTGAATAAAAGGCTAGAATCTGTAAGGGGTAGGGAACCTGTGGCCTTGGGGCCACACATGGCCTTCTGGATCCTTGAGTGCAGCCTTTTGACTGGATTCAAACTTCACAGACCAAATCCCTTTATTAAAAGGATTTGTTCTGTAAAATAAGAGGCCACACTTGGGGATCTGGAGGGCCACAGGTAGCTTTGTGGCTACAGGTTCCTCACCCAGTTTTTTCTATTATCTCCCCTGATTTGACTTAAAAAATAGTATCCTAGAAAGATTATTCTTGATCACAATATCTAACAATCATTGGATTTGATCTGATTATTTATATAGGTATACCAAAAATGTCAATTTACCATATAGGCCTGGTTAAGTTTGCTTTACTGGAAGTTTTCTTAAGGAATCTTAGATTAGATTTTTAAAAGCCTTTAACTATTTATTGTCCTGAGATTAGGAAGCCAAGCCAGGAAACTATTCCACCAGGTTTTACCTTGTGTACCTACAAATTTGGGCAAATTCCTCTCTTCTCAAGGTCTCAAATATCTTAAGGTTTCTGGGCCAGCCAGGAAGTTAACTTCCTTTTTGCCTAGAGAGCTGGGAACCCAGTAAAGCCAGTTTTTTTGAGAGGGTTCTATTAGTATTGGCTCCATACAGTGAATGTTAGTTCCTGGCTATATCTGATTAAATAGGCATCCTTGTCAAATACGACATTCCAGCCAAGGCCTTTGTTGCATAACAAATTTTTCTAATTATGTCCTGATGAAAAACAGGACAGATTCTCATTGAACCTATGCAAACAACCATATTGCCATTAAAAGCAAGAAGACTCAATAAGAGTTTCTGAATTCTGAGGAGTCAGGTAGCAGGAATAAGATATTTATAAATATGTCATTTCAGTTTACAAAAGCAAAGTGTACTAAATTGTTATGGCTTAATATAGCCTAAGAAGAAAGAGAAAGGTCTTCCTTATATATCCAGAAAATAGAACACTGTAACAACAGCAACAACGTTTCAAACATAAAGGACAGTCATCCTTTATCAGTTCATTCAGTCCTATGGGATTAGTTCTGTCCCTCTGAATCTTGGGTTAGCAATCTCAAAAACCCATCTGCTTCTTGACTAAAGAGTTCTGGATCAAAGACAGCCAACATGCACAGGAAAAGAAAGATAAAAAAGAAATAAGAAATTAAAAGTATAAAATAATTTGAAAAGAAAAAAAATAAAAAATAATAAAAAAATAAAAAATAAATAAAATAAAATAAAGAGTTCTGGAATTCCTGAGTCAGTCTACTAGTATGTTCTCAAAGTTGTCTAAATAGTGCCATCCGAAGTCTGTACCCGAGAGTAAGTACTCAGTACAGTGCTGTTCTGAGCAGTTCTTGGATGTTAATGATAAAAACTCTGGCCTGCTGGGTGCGGTGGAGCACCTGTAGTACCACCTACTTGGGAGGCTGAGGCAGGAGGATTGCTCAAGCCCAGGAGTTTGGAGCTGTGGTGTGCTATGCTATGATCACACCTGTGAATAACAGCTACTACATTCCAGCCTGGACAACATAGTGAGACCCCATTTCTAAAAAAATAAAATAAAATAAAATTCTATCCTATAGCTGATTGCAGAGCCTTTAAGAAGCAACAGAGTAAAATAAAAACTATTTGTGGGTGACGGAGACTTAAAAAGTGCTGATTAACTTATTACTGACAATTTTCAAAAGTGAACTATCTGATGAGAATTCATAATAAGAGTAATGCAACTAACAAGGCAATTTGGTTGCTCCTGTGGTCTGCAAATCAAAAAGAAGCCAATCTAAACAAACAAAAATTCTAGACAATGTCTAAAAACATAAGAAGGCTAATTTCAAAGAAGATAATAAATGTTACATTAATTTATAAAAATGGATGAACATAAGTTTTACAGAGGGAAAAAATCTTAAGATACAGCATATAAAAACCCTGAGACATAATTTACATAATATACCGATAATATCAACTAAGAGATTCAGTTAAGTCTGGAATTAGTCCTTGAAAACTGATGGCCTGGAAGATGCTAGATTTAAATTTAAGAAGTTGCAGCCCAGCAAGTAACGTTTTAAATCGTAGCTGAAATAACGGCTGGTGACACTACACTGTCGTCATCAGGTAGGTCACCACCAGGTGCCGATAAACATCATGGACAGAGAGGGCACCGAGAACTCTGTGCAAGTTCTTATACGGTGTATAATTTATAATTTCTGAAATGTTTATATAAATAATATTTACCTATATTAATTTAACCTAGAGAAGGCTGAGTATCTCTTCTGATTTGAGAATTATTCCCATGCAATTGATCAATATTAACGTACCGAATAAACCTGAATTATTCCCAATACTTCTCTTTTTAAAAGACTACGGAATACATCTTTGTCATTTTCCAAGGATCTCTTTGTAAAAACAATATGAATAAACTCACCAAAATTGAGCCACTTTTAACACACTTAATTGCTTATTTTCAGAGTTAGTATTTGCACATAGTATAATCCAAGGCAAACCAAATTCCCTTTCCACAAATCTTTTACAAATGTATCCAGAAGGTTTTGTCTTTGTCCTCTTTCTCATTTCACCAGTCATTTCACTTAGGATAAAACTCTTTTTTTCCCCTTAATAAATAAAAACACATTTCACTCTCAGGTGTACAGTCATACCTCTCTGCCACTGTTGCTCCTAGCAGTCTCATTTGTGTATATTAATTATATCCTTTAGCCAAAGTAACTGATATTTCAGAGAAAATGGGAAGTAGGGAGAGTGGATCATTGTAAACAATCTGTCACACACCAGTGTTTTAGTGTAACGCAACTTTCTCCAGCCACATGTCACTTGCACGCTTCCCAAAGTGTGAATTTGGCTACTGTGCTCTCTACCATCTCTGAGATTTCAGACAGACCTGGTTTAAAGTCCTTCCACCACTGTGGGCCTTGAGTAGTTACCTCCACCCAGCCCCAGTTTCCTCATCTGTAAAAGTCAGGTGGGTTCTTGAGGATAAATGCGACAATATATATAAACATTCTTGACCCCTCGTGGCTGACAGTGGGTACTCAGTGGGTGTCCTTTTACTTCCTCCCTGATGAGAATGGGTTTGGATTCCTATAAAACACTAAACGTAGGTCTACCAGGTACTTTATTATGCTAAACTCTGAGGCCTGCAAAGACCTTCTGGAACTAAGGATCAAGTAGATAGAGGGTGTGTACACATACGTCGGCAATTGTAGAGGGCCCTGCTCTGTGTATTGAGTGCCAAAGGGTGATGTTTCATACATGCTGTGTCATTCAGAGGACCAACCAGGGGCATGGAGAGGTAATGCTGAAGAAAGCTGCTTTGTGGAGCATGTCTAACACATACAGTACTGGAGATTACATGTGTCAATTGCTCGGTATGTAGGAAGCATGTAATACATGGTGGCTCTTGTTATTGTTAGTGATCATATTATTACAGAGAGATGTTAACCCAACTCACCTTTCCTGTGCCAAACAACACAGAGGCTGGGGTGGAGAGAAACAGAACAAAGACTTATAGTCTGAAATCTAGAAATGAACTCTCTGTCACATTTTACTGCTTTCACATGTCCCCGAGGAGGGCATTTAAGCAGAAGTGAGGAAGACAGGGTAGGAAGCTGAAGGTGGATTGGCCCAGGTCTTGGACTCCTCATCTATAAAATGGGGACATTAGTACCACCTGTGTCATACGAGTGTTGTGAGGTGTAAATGAGTGTGTGTAAAGTACTTAGATCAGCACCCGCCTCATAGGGAACATGAATTATTAACTGTTATTCCATGCTTTTCCTACTACTTTGTGCCAGGCATTGTTTATCTGTAATTCTTGTAGAACTGCAAGGTGAATGTTGGCTTCCCCACTAAATGTACGGGGATAATGAAGCACAGGGAAGTTATGTAAGCCTGTCCAGTGTCACATCGCTAGCAAATGACTGAGCTGGCATTTGAATCCAGGTTAGGCTGACTGTGAAGCCCGTGGTCTATCCACATCTTCCTGATAATAGCATGGTATAGGGAAAAGATCACATGGCCATTTGGCCTTGGACAAATCACTTAATCTCCCTAAGGCTCAATTTCCTTATCTATAAATTGGAAGTAATGATGTACCTATATCACAGGGTATAGTGAAATTAAATGAGAAACTGCTTGAAGCACTTAGTCAGGTGCTGGCCTACTTAGCATTTGCCAGGTGCTTATAAGGGTGTGCGGAGGGAGAGAGTCTTCCCTCTTAGGAGGAGAAGGTGGTCTTTGACTTGGACCTGGAGGGATTCTGAGCAGAGGTCATAGAGCCAGCAAGGCATGGGGGTGAAGACATAGCCTGTCTCCTGTCTCCAGACTGGAAACATGTCGCTCCAGCTGCCAGGAGTGTAGGGTGCCGCAGGAGCAGTCCCTGGAGATGAGGCTGGAGTCGTGTGGCACCAGGTGTGCGCAGGCTGGGGAGTTTCTGCCGGGAAGGTGTTATTGTTCCTCCTCCCGTCAGATCCTCTCTGTCAGGATGAGAATGAATAGCTTTTCCACGGCATTTCAGAGCCACAGGGCACCTGCAGGTTCCCCAGCTCTGGGCCTGGCAGGTGCCTGCCTTCTGTGCCAGCGTCTGCGTGGGCGTGCCCGGGGGCATCTGGCAGCAGGGAAGATGACTGTGGCAGGTGCTTCTGGGGCTGGGCCTATTTCCCAGGGCCCTGTGAGGGGGACAGCTCAGGATGTGGAGAAGAGAAGCGTGTGGGAGGAGGGACCAGGTGACAAGGCAGCTGGATGAGCAGGAATGGGTGGCGGTGGATGGGGCAGGCAGGAAGAGCGCGACTGTGAACTCCCACGGCGGCGCTGTTTTCCCCACACCCTGATCTGCCCCTGCGAGCTGGGAAAGGCCACGGCTGAGCCCTGTGGAGTTAGCTAAGGGCTTGCACTGCCACACCCTGGCATCCACCCTTGGGAAGGTGCGGGAGAAGGACCTTCAAATGTTCCCTTAGAGGAGACCTGCTGGGTGGCAGTATCTTCACTCCACCTATCTCATTTAATCCTGGTGGGAAGCCCCCGCAGAAGGAGCGCACTGTCTTGCTGAAAAGATGATCAGACTGAGGCTTCAGAAGTTAAACAACTTGCCCAAGGTCACAGTCAGAGGCAGGAGCAGAAATTAAGACTCAATCTCTTTTGGTCTGACGCCCTTTTCCTGTTCCGCGATGGCCCCAGTCAGCTCAGGGGCCTGGATGCTGCGAAGAGGTGCCGGTGAGGGCAGGGGCTGCGGAGACCCTGCTCTGGAAAGGAAGAGTGGCACGGGGAAGGGGGGAGAGCTGGGGCTGGGCCCCCCGCGGCGGAGCGCGTGGCTGTGGTGTGGTGGTCCCTTCCCCCACCCCTCGTGACTGCCGGCTTCTCCCCAGCTGCTCTCTGCTTCCTCTTCCACCCCGCTGTTTCCTCTTTCCCTCCTCACAGAGCCTGGTACCTCACTGGCTTTGGGTGGGGCTGTCTGACTCAGGCCCCAGGGACTGATCTAGAAGGTAGCCAGCATTTTGAAATCGTCTGTATGGTTGGTCAAGGTCTTATTTCTCCCAGTTAAGCTGTACCAACTGAGTGCCAAGGTCAGAGCTGAGCAGTCCCAAAGTAACAACAGAACTGAGGAAGGACCCAGGGGCAGAGTCCCTGAAGGCCAGCACTCCGCATTCGCTGAATGCAGGGTTGGTGTGGATACGGGCAGGGCGGTGGTGTCACTGCTCTCCTTTTGGCCTCTGGCTCAAGCCTGGTCCTCTGGATCTTTCCTGCTCTGGAGAAGGAGTGTGTCAGGGTGAGGAGTGCTGAGAGGAAGACCTCATCTTACCCCTGGGCAGGGCCACTGCTCTGCCATCATCAACACACTTCATCTGCGCTGTTTACACAACCTTTCTTCAGAAGAGAGGCCCACTTCATACCTGTCAGCCACCTCTTCTACACCCGCGGGCTCTCACACTCTTCCTCAGTGACCCTGGCGGCTTAAACGGAAGCTCACACTGAGCTGAGGGCCGTAGGAGCATTCAGGCTGCCCCTACTCAGCTTTCTTCTCAAAGCAAAGCAACCTGTACTGTATTTGCCTCTTTCCTAAAAAAGATCATCAGATCATCATCTTAGCCACCAATCTCTTCTGAGTCCTGAGTTCCTTGTGGCCACTAGCCAATGGCTCCCTTCCCCAGGAAGGATCTTGGGCCAAGCCCTGCTTCCCAGCTGGAGGAAGGGCAACGGGAGAGGGCTCCCTGGGCTGGCTCTCGCCCTGGAGACCTTTGTGCCTGCCGTTCTCAGCGCCCTCCCGGATGGGGCCTTCCCCTCCGGTGCACTGAGGGCCTGGCTCAAAGTTCTGGCCTGTGGACCTGTTCCTGGCCGGCCTCTCCCCACAGGATATCTCCCCGTGGCAATGGAGGACTTGGCAGGGGCAGCATGGGGCGAGGTGGGGGGGACTGTCACCATCGGCCTGGCCTGGTACTTACCTCACTCAGCCCTCTATCCTTTTCAGATCTGCCCAGTCTCAGAACAGGCAAATCCAAGAACAGGCCACCAAGTCCATTTCCTCAGGGCAAGTGCCAAGGTCACCTGCAGCCACAGCCAGCCTGGACTGGGGGGTGACAAGGTAGCCACCAGGGAAAGGGGGCCTGTTTCTACCATCTCCTAAGGTCAGTGTCCCTCTGCTATATTGTTTCTTCTTGGTTTTCCGTTGTTGTAGTGGTGGTGGTAGGTCCTTTGGGGTTTTTATTTGTTTGTCTTTATTCTGTTGCTGCTTTGGGACACACTGTTCCTTATTCCTAGTCCAGAAGCATTTCTAGTGCAAAGTCTTAACAAGGTCAATAAAGCTAGTGTTGAGCTCCTGTGAAAGAATAAGTTGGACTGTCAGCTAGCAGTTAAAAGACAGTCCACCTCTATCTGACTTGGTTAGTCAGTAACCAGTATGGCGTGGGAGCAGGTGGGACTCTAAGAAGTGCCACTTTTGCTAACGAAGACTTAGAGGGTCACCGGGCAGCCAGCCCCACCTGGAATGGTGTGAGGGCCTTGCCCAGCGTGGCCTTTGGTCCTTGGCCTGCTGGCTGCCATCCCTTCCCTCATAGCCACCCTAGGGCTAGCTAGGCAAGGCCAAACTGCACGTATTTTGTCCCCTGCTCCCCTTCTGGACCTCTTGATTCATGAGGAAGGGCTTGTGAGAAGAGAAGTGAAACCGGTGGGTTCTACACACCAGAGGAACATGTCAGCCGCCCTTGTGCGAGTTAGTGTCACTCGGCAGCCTGGCCTCGGCCTCGCTAGACCTTAATCGGACCCATGTACCCAGGCCCTTTGAACTATGGCCCCTTGGCCTTTTTCTCAGAACACCTGACAAGGTGGATGGGAAGAACACCAGGCGAGGAGGAGGAGGCCGGGCTCCAAGTGGGCTGTGCCCAGCTCGTGGTATGACCGGGAGCTTGTCCCTCCATTTCTGTGGAGTCCAGGCAGGAAGTCCCAGTGCCAAGCCTCGTATCACACAGTTGGGGACCTCCTGCCCCCAGGAATCATGACTTTCCTGCTATCTTGGGTGTCAGAGTTAAGAGGGAAGTCAGGCCAGCCTGGGGAGGAGGGCAGGGCTGGAATCCTGGGATCTAGCTGGGCTGCCAGTGTGGACACCTGCTGGTCTCCCTGTCTCTCCTGAGCGAGCACTGTGGGAAGGCCCCAGAAGCCATCCCCCCCACCCCAGAGACACTCAAACCACCCCAGGCAAGGGGAGGGCTCTAGGGGTCTTCATTTTCATCTAGACCCCTGTATGCACAGTAGGGAGGTAGGCAGGAGAGGGCCATGCTGGCATCCAAATCTCTACCTTCCAGGTGAGTCTACCTGGAACCCCCACCACCCGGAGGGGCTTGGTGCCAGCCCCGACCCCACTCTGTTCTCCTAACACAGCAGCATGGGCCACCTCAGCCCCTCCAGCTCTTCTTCCTCATCTAAAAATCAGAAACATACTGGCTGTCAGTTTTAAGTGCCCACTGGATGTTGGGAACAACTGAAGACCTGTTACATATACATCATCTCATTAACCTGTCAGTAGTTCTGTGAGAAAGGTAATAAACTCTCTGCTTTTCAGATAACCAAAGAGATTTAAGGAATGAAACCACCTTTTGCCTGATTCTTGAGTCCTTGCTCTTTTCTTTTATAGACATCGACTCCTAGAAATACACCACGTAGGGGCGTCTGTGACGCTGCCACGTGCCGGGGAGTGGCTGGCAGGATGGAAGAGGCACAGGGAACTGGCCCTGCTCTCCAGCGAGGGAGCTGTGTGGGGCTTCCTGCCAAAGTCCACAGGGGAGAGCCCTGGGTCTTTACCTGGATGGTGTCGAAAGACCCTGGCCTAGGAAATCCCAGCCCCCTCACTAGCTTCCCATCACCCTCGAGAGGCAGCCTGCACTCCAGAGCTTAGCACCCAGTGCCCTGCATGGCCTGGCCCTGTTTCCTTCCCAGACACCACTCCTTCCATGCTTGGCTCTATCCCACCGTCAAATATCTTGGACAGTGCAGAGTTTCCCAGACAGGTAGTGTTATTTCAAGCCTCCATGCTTGTGCACACGCTGCTTCTTCTCCTGGGCACACCCTTCCTGCCCTGGCCCTCATTGGCCTGGCCACCTCCTGCTTGTTTTATGTTTTGTTTTGTTTTGAGACAGAGTCTCACTCTGTTGCCTGGGCTAGAGTGCCATGGCATCAGCCTAGCTCACAGCAACCTCCAACCAACTCCTGGGCTCAAGCGATCCTTCTGCCTCAGCCTCCCAAATAGCTGGGACTACAGGCATGTGCCACCATGCCCGGCTAAGTTTTTCTATATATTTTTAGTTGGTCAATTAATTTCTTTCTATTTTTAGTAGAGACAGGGTCTCGTTCTTGCTCAGGCTGGTTTCCAACTCCTGAACTTGAGCGATCCGCCTGCCTCGGCCTCCCAGAGTGCTAGGATTGATTACAGGCATGAGCCACTGAGCCTGGCCCCTTCTGCTTGTTTTTGAAGAGGCAGCTGAAGCCTCGCCTCCTGGAATCCTTTCCTGATGCCGCTGTCATCTGGCTGGGCTGACTGTTCCTCTTCTGTGCTCCCATGTCACCCAGGAATGCTGTCGTCTATGGCACAGTCACACCAGTTCTGTCTCTTTCCCTGACCCGTGTGCTGGAAGGGGTTGAGACTCTCTGTGATTTCTCTTGCTATTGCTGGATCCGTAGCATGGAGTCCGGCACAGGACGGGCACAGGGTGGATAGGAGAGCAGTCTTGTTTCTGTCAAAGAGAACCAGGATGTTAGAAACAGGCATGAGTTTGTCGCCCTCTGGCACAGCTTCTACGAGGGTTGAGGGCCAGGACTTCAGACGAAAGGGACACGCAGCAGGAGGGGAAGAACACTTGGACCTCAGGCAGGAGACAGGCAGGGGAGGGGAGAAGCATCACTCAAGGCTGCTGCTGCCTAGACCAGGCAGCATGCCCGGCAGACTCCAGGAGGGTGTTAGCTGTAGACTACGGTTTCCTTCCATCTATTGGTCTTTGCAGAAGGCCGGCTGGACACCCTCTCCAAATTATCTCAGAGCACTTCCCCCAGAGGTTAGAAGTCCCTGAACAAGGAGTCATGAGCCATATGGCAAGTGGTAGAACCCGGAAAACATTGCTGTCACCAAGCTTGCTGATGTCAGTCACCGTCCCTAGAGACCTCTGTGATCCTGCCCATGCACCTTCAGAAACTGGTCGCCAGAGAAGCTGCCTGCAGTCCAGACTATGTAGTTGGAACCTCATGCTCGATGGGACAGAAAGGCACTGAGAATTATTTAGCAAAGTAATGGAGAGGGCAAGTGCGATTTCGTTCTCTTAAGATGAACTGTGGGGTCCCAGAAGGGAAGCTCAGTCTGGGGGGGGGGCATGAGAAGGGGCCTGGTAGCCCAACTCAAAGTCAGGCTTCGCTAAAATACCCCTTTGTTCCACAAGTCATAGCCTGCATTGCTTCATGGCCTTTTGGGGGAAGTGAGTCTGGGGCTCGGAGGCAGACTCTTCGGGAGGGCAGAGTGAGCACCCAGTGTCCTGCCTCAGGCTCATGGAGCCAGGGATGGAAGGGCTGCAGGACCCTCCCACCCTTCTCCACGAGATCTGTAATGGTTCTGGGTCTTTCCTGACGCCTGGCCCTTCCTCTTGGGCAGGGGCACGTTCTGAGGTCTATTTTCCATGTGTTTCCTGGCCCCCGGCTGCTGACTGGGCTCAGCTGATGCCCTGCTGGGGAAGCGGACAGTGACTCAGGAGGCTCAGGGGGCCCTTCCGCAGGCCTCGGGAGTGGGGAGGGGCTGGCGCCGTGGAAACTGTGAGTGGTGCCTGCCTGGACTGCTCTTTCCATCCCAGACCTGCGCGTGGGATGAGGCATGGGGTGGGAGAGAGCACACGTGGGGTGGGAGAGCGCACACGTGGCGTGTGAGCCACAGATGGAAAGAATGGGCTTTCTGTCCAGTGGAACGGACGCAGTGGGGCTGGGAGGAGGACTTGGGCTCTGTCACCAGCTGTCACTGCTGACTCCCTCCAGCTACGGTCTGGGCTGAGGCAGGCCCTGTGTCTGCCGTGCTCTAAGCGTAAGAGGAGTGTTGACCTCGCTTTAAAGACAGACCCTTCTCCTGCTTCACCTCCCTCCCACCCCCATCTTTTCTGACACTTTAAAAATTACTCCAACTCCCCCCCCACCTCTGCCACACACACACACACACACACACACACACAGAGGCACCCTCACCTCAGCGAGGCCAAAGAAAAGTCGAGGCGCTGGCAGGGCAGGGGGAGGGGCTGAGTGCTGAGCTGGCTCCGTCAGAGGCCCCAGGCACTAGGACCAGGCAGGCAGGTCACCCTGAGCACCCTGGCCTCTGGGCATTTGTTCCTGGCCTCCCCTTGGCCTCTGCCGCAAGGAACCTGTGTCTGGAAGGGGAGCCTGATGGGAAAAGCTTGGTGGTGCTGAGGCCCTGGGGCTGCCAGACGGGAGGGGGGATCCTGGCCCCCAGCTTGCAGCCGGCCGACCTGCAGCCAGCGCTGACGCCCATTTCCGCCTGCAGGTTCCGAGGCTTCATCCTGCTGCTGACCTTCCTCATCTATACCTGTTACCACATGTCCAGGAAGCCCATCAGTGTGGTCAAGGTGAGGCTGGCCAGCTGGCGAGGAAGAATGTAGCAGATGCCAGGCCTACGATAGAAGGGTCCAGACCTCAGTTCTTAACCGTCCCCATTCCCTTACCACGGTCACCCAGACTGCTCCTTCGCCCTGGCAGGTGCCCACTTTCAGCGGCCTTTTCCCAGGAGTGTTTCCTAGGAGC
This sequence comes from Cheirogaleus medius, assembly GCA_008086735.1. Classification (NCBI taxonomy): domain Eukaryota; kingdom Metazoa; phylum Chordata; class Mammalia; order Primates; family Cheirogaleidae; genus Cheirogaleus; species Cheirogaleus medius. The sequence goes on along the minus strand of VBSM01003227.1, from coordinate 970,385 downwards.
TCCTTTTGAGTTTATTCACTGAGACGGCTGTGTGGGTGGGTGAGGATGGACTAGGAGAGCAGGGGCCCTCGTGGGTCCGGTGTGGCCACTTTGCCCTGTAGTCAGCTCCTGCAGGAGGAGGTGCCAGCAGGGGGCAGTGTGGAATCTGGAGAGAGGCAGTGGCGCTGGTGTGGTTGGGATGGGCAGTTGCCTGCTCCCCTCGGGCAAGTGGGCTCTGGGGCAATGACGTGACACCTGACCTGTGTGTCCCATTGCCTCTCCAGAGCCGGCTGCACCAGAACTGCTCGGAGCTGATCAGACCTAACAATGACACCCGCAGTCTCAATGACACCACATGGTGCAGCTGGGCCCCATTTGGTAAGAACAGGGCAGGTGCCCTTCCCAAATCCCCATTCCCTTCTCCTCAAGAAGGGCTTATCCCGAGCCAGAGAGCACTTCTTGCAGGGGCAGCCAGCTTTCTGTCTCTCCTATCTGCTTTCAGACAAGGACAACTACAAGGAGTTGCTGGGAGCCGTGGACAACGCCTTCCTGGTGGCCTATGCCATTGGCATGTTCATCAGGTAATGACAGGCCCAGCCTGTGACCGTGCAGATAGGACAGCTCAGAGCTGCTGCCTCCCCTTGACAAACCTGGGCAGCTGGGTGGAAGTGAGCCCTGCGGGGGAGCGATGGCTCCTCTAGGTGAGACCGAGATTCCTGCACACGCGGTTCGCCCGCAGCCATCCCTCCCTTACTGCGGTCGCCAAGGCCGCCCTTCACCTGCTAGAGTCCCGCTGCTAGTAGTTCTTTTTCCTGGAAGGGTTTTCCTGGATGCTCCTTTTGAGTTTATTCACTCAGATAGCAGTGTTGGCAGGTGGGGACCGGGATCCTTGAAGGATGACCTTGGATGCAGATATGGTTGGGAAAATCCCCGTCCTGGGCTGTGGCGAAACTGAGCAGCAAGTGTGGGCTTCGCACAGAAGCACAGTGTCGTTGCCAGGAATCCACGATGACTAAGGCAGGGTACCGCCTTCAGAGAGCTCGCAGGCTAGTGGGTGTGACCAATACATCAGCAGCTAATGACAAAACTGTGTGATGGCTCTGTGACAGAGGTAGCCATCAGGTGCTCTGGGAGCTCAGACCTAGTCATTTAGTCCAAGCTGGGGTGAGCAGAGGCGTTAGGGAAGGTTTCTTGGATGAGACGAGACATGAACTGGGGAAGGTTAGGTGGGTTTCGCAGTGGAGAAGGTGGCCCAGGCAGAAGGGCTAGCATGAGAACGCGGGGAGCCGTGAACGGCTTGAGCTAGGGGAGGAACTGCCAACCGGCTTAGGTAAAATTTGAGGACGGTATTAGCAGGGCTGAAGGTCATTTGCAGAGGGCCTGGGAGCCACGTGGGGAAGGGCTTTCCTCAGGGAGTCATGTTCAGACTGACGTTTCAGAGAGATCGACCTGAGAGGGCTGTGAGGCGGACTGGAGAGAGGGGAAGGCTGGTCATGCCACGGGGCAGGTTTGAGGAGAGCTCGTGTTATGGCAGCGGTAATGGACACACAAAAGGGCCAACATCCCGGAGAACTAGTTAGGAGGTAGCGTGGGTGGCCTCGGAGACTGACTGTGAGGGGTGGAAGGACAGACGAGAGACCGAGGGAGCAGCCTGGCGTGGCCTGAGTGGCCAAGGGGAACCTTTCCCTCAGATGAGGGGTGCAGGGCTGGGTGGCAGGAGAAGGAAGAGGAGTTCAACGTTCAAGTGTTGAGTTTCAAATGCTTTGGGCGCTTCGAGGAAAGGTATCCAGAAGGCATCTGAATATGATCCTGAAACTCTGGGAGACAGATCAGGTCTGGAGATCCGTGGTTGGGGCTGTTCAGCATATGGGTGGCAGCTGGACCCATTAAAGTGACAGAAGAGACTGCTCTGAGTGGCAGCGGGTGGCAGGGAGTGCCAGCCAAGCGGGAGGAAGATGGGCAACACCCACATGGCACAGCATGGCAGGCAATGCCAGGGCAAGCACAGGAGTCTGGCTGGTGGGGCACTGAGGCCACCCTGACGTGTGGCAGCAGGGAGGTCATAGCGTGGTGGGGAGGAGCAGGGTGGTAGAGCGTCAGGGAGTGGACAGGGAGGGGGCTGACCATAAATCCAACTCTCCTCGCCAGTGGGATGTTTGGGGAGCGGCTCCCCCTCCGCTACTACCTCTCAGCAGGAATGCTGCTCAGTGGCCTCTTCACCTCGCTCTTTGGCTTGGGATATTTCTGGAACATCCATATGCTCTGGTACTTTGTGCTCATGCAGGTATGAGTCTCTGTCTCACACTGAGGCCTGTTTTCATCTCAGAAAGGACCCTGGAGCCCCCTGGTCCCTACCCCAGCACTCCCAGGCCACAGCGGGCTGGAGCTGGACTCCTGTCCCCTGTCCAGCACTCCTCTATCACACTGCGCTGGGGCCTGCTTCCCAGTCCCATGTGCCTTCATTCACTCGTCACTTTCCCTGCACTTGGGGCTGGCCTCGGCCTGAACAGTCTTGAGCTGGAGGAAAATCCAGCTGGTGGCGTTGGGGTGTGTGTGGACATGTGTATGGGGCATGGGCGGGGCTGGTAGTGCGGGGCGTGGGGGCCCCTCAGCTTCGCTGTTGAAGCCCCTCGACCCAGAGCGGTGGGAATGCGGAGCCAGCAGTACAGCCCGGGCCCGTCCCCACTGTCCTGCTCCCTGCAGATCTGCAACGGACTCGTCCAGACCACAGGCTGGCCCTCCGTGGTGACCTGTGTCGGCAACTGGTTCGGCAAGGGAAAGTGAGTTTGTGCCCAAGGAGGAGGAGTTGGAAGGATCCAGAGGGCTGGGGTCCCGAGGCGGTCACTCGTGGCCTCTAACGTAATTTCAGGGGGAAAGAGGAGAACTCTGCCTCTGTGTCGCTGCTGCTCACACGCTGAGATCCAAGCAGCGCTCCAGTAGCTCAAGGGCAGTGCTGACTTTCCCGCTGGCGAGGCTTTGACCCATAGAACAGGCAGCTTTAGTTATACTTTTTTCTCATAGTAGATGAATTTCCATTTTGAATGAAGACAAAAGCCTATAAAACTTCTTTTCTTGAACTGGTTTGTGTGCGGAATAAGTTGCTTTAGGGCAGGGTTCGCACCCCGGCACCGTTGCCCTCCTGGGCTGTCAGACGCTGGTTTGGGCTGTCCTGGGCATTGCAGGGGGTCTAGTAGCATCCTTGGCATCTGCCCACTAGATGCCAGGAGCACACCCTGAGTTGTGACCATCTCCAGCCATTACCAGATGTCCCCCTGGGGCAGAATCATCCCCTAGCGAGGACACTGCTTCAGAGTGAGACCCCGGGGCCCGCCCCCCTCTGCGTGGCCACGGCTCCCGCCCTCGGTGCTCGCTCAGGGAGCTGGGCATGCAGTGCGGGCCCCACCCACCGAGGCCTCCGCTCCTCGCTGGCTGTGGTCCTGGGGCTGTGTGCCTCATCTTCAGGGCCTTGTGGGAGCTGTGGGCAGCCCGCCTTTCGAGCTAGGCTGGGGCAGCTGCTGAGAACAGCGCGCCTCACTTTTTACTTTTCCTACTCTCCCGCCTGCCCTCCCCTGCAGGCGAGGCCTCATCATGGGCGTGTGGAACTCCCACACGTCCGTGGGCAACATCCTGGGCTCCCTGATCGCTGGTGTGTGGGTGAACGAGGACTGGGGCCTGTCGTTCATCGTGCCTGGCATCGTTACCGCTGCCGTAGGCGTCCTCACCTTCCTCTTCCTCATCGAATGTGAGTGAGCCTCCAAGTGCTCTGTTTCTGGGAGGAGGCAGCTGGATCCCCTGGGAAGCTTGCTGGCCACAGAGTGGGAGGACCAGCTGTGTGACTTTGGACAAACAACCTCTCAGAGCCTCAGTTTTCTTGTTTGTAAAATAACAATAGTTGTATGTACTTCATAAGATTCCTGCAGGGTTTAGTGAGACACTGTAGTTTAAATGCCTGGCCCATGATGGGTGCTTGGCAAGCAGTGGTTGAATCTGAGAGGTGTGAAAGGGGAAGACGGAGTTCTGGAACATTCCTGTAGTAACCATCTCTTACATTTGGTGCGGACAGGTGTCACCATCTCATTCCATGACAGCCTTGTCAGCCAGGCCAGGCATTATAGCCACTGTAGATAAGAGCACTGAAGTCCCAGAGACACCGGTGACACTTGGCTGTTAGGAGAGCCAGGCCCAGACACCTGGTCTCCTGAGCCCCATTCCTGCTCCCTCCTTCAGGGACCTACACTGTCCACCTTAAGGGTAGAAGGTGGGGCTGGCTCCCAGGACAGTTTAGACCAGTGCAAGGTGAGGGCCTGGCCTGTTGGGAAGCTTCTTAGAAGGTTTGTTTTTCCAGACCCGGAAGATGTGGACTGCACCCCTCCTCAGCACCATGTGAGTGTGAGTCCTCCCGGCCCCATCCCTGCCCTCCCACTCCAGAGGGCTGGACCCAGACAGGACTGGGGAGTTGCTGGAGGGAGCCCTGGCCCCACAGGGATTTCACAGACCCGATGTTAGGCCTTGGGTTGGCCCTGCACGACCTGATGGGCCTGGCAGGTTAGTCCAGCCCGGGAGAGAGGCATGTGCCTCCTCCAGCCTGGGAGCCCCACGTCTCTTCCTGGGCTGCCCCTCCAGCCAGTGGAAGAGGTATGTGGACATGCCCAGCAAGGGCTCCTCTCCTCTGCTCAGGGCGGGCCGGACGAGGACCAGGACAACCCTGAGGACCCTGGGAATAGCCCCTACTCTAACAGGGAGAGTGGCCTTGAGTCTGCAGCCAGATGCTCCAAGGAGTCATGTGAGGAGCCTGCTGCCATCAGCTTCCTCGGGGCACTCCGGATCCCGGTGAGAAGTGTGTGGAAAGGAGGGGAGAGGGGGGCTTTCCAGACTTTTCTGTTGGATATCAGGAGATGGGGTGCTTGGGGGGATCTACGGTTTCCAGAATTTCTTTACAGGAGATGTGTGAGGTGGGTGGCTTGCTCGGGGAGACTTGTTTTGAAACAACACTGAGCAGCAGCCACAGGGCTTTCATTGAGGTTGGGTGTGTATCTGAGGCTGCTTGCTGTGGCAGGTGAGGGAAAGTACTGGGTGGTGCCAAGCCAGCCCTTGGGGCTGCCACAAGACCAGGATCTCTTGGGCCCCTTCCCATTGTGCCCTCTGTCCTGCTCCCCAGGGCGTGGTCGAGTTCTCTTTGTGTCTGCTCTTTGCCAAGCTGGTCAGTTACACCTTCCTCTACTGGCTCCCACTCTACATCTTCAACGTGGGTGAGTGCATGGGGAAGGGGTCTTGAGGAGACCAAGGCCATCTCTGGTAGGAGAGGAAGCTCATTGTGTCATGGTGACACAGGTGATGACAGTATACAGGCAGGATTATCCTGTACACGGCCCCTTAGACCCCGACTCCAGCCACCTTCCTCCCTTGGAACTTAGCTCTGCCAAGGAGCAGCCCGCTCCACCCTCCCCTGCCCCCAGGAGCCTCCGAGCTCCAGCAGGGCCAGGACCTCTCACCTAGCTGCCGCCCCGCCCCCAGCCCTGAGGGGGACACCACCACCTTGCGGTACACAGTACTTGCTCTGAACAGCATACTGCAGGAATTAGTCACAGCTAGGTCTTAAGCTGTAGCTCACCTGCAGCTGTACCTGTGGGCTTCTCTCTGTGACAGTGGAGAGGCTAGGGCGGTGGACATTTGACTCTTTGTTCTGCGGCCTTGATGCTGACTTCAGAGTATGAAGCAATCTTGAAGGTGGGGCTACAATTCAAGCTTCTAGACATTGCTTTTTCTAAACCATAGCCAAGGCTTATGACCCAAGGTCCCCATTTTCCTGCAAGTTTCCTTCCTGGCTCTGTTTATGAGCACAGGTAGATGTGAGCAGCTCCTAGTCCGCCCGCGGCTGGTGGGGCTGGGCTGGTGGATCATGGAGGGCCGTTGTACTCCAGGGGAAAGGTGGTGGTGGGGGGACAGGGTTCTCAGGTCCAGGTCCCAGGGCTTGCAAGGGAAGGGCTACTCTAAGAAGTTAAGGTCATCCTGCAGGAGGCCAGAAGGGCATCCATCCCAAACTGCTGCACACTCACTCTGGGACCCTGGCCGGTCACTGCTCCATGGGTCCTCAGCTCCTTCCTCAGAAAAGGAGGCTCTGGGCCGGGGTCAGTGCTCTGCAGGGATCCTGCTGGTGGTGGCACTCCAGGATGTCTGCCCTGAGCCCCCAGGTCTGACCACATCTCTGTGTGTTCCACAGCTCACTTTAGTGCCAAGGAGGCTGGGGACCTGTCTACGCTCTTCGATGTTGGTGGCATCATAGGTGAGGCCCTGCACTGCTTTGCCAGTAGGCTGCCTTCCCCTCTTCTCTCTGGGGAGCAGAAAGAAGGGACAGGCCCATTGGGCTGTGACCTGGACAGATGGCACTAGGAAAAAAAAAGGCTCCTGGGTTTATTCTCAATTCTGCTCCTGCCTGGCTGGGTTGGCCTAAGAAAGATGGCCCTTGTGTTTGGTCTTCCTGAAGTGACAGGTGCAGGGGAGGGCTGCGGAGGAGGCACCACCTTCCTGGAGTCAGCCCTGCTCCCGTTCTGGTTCGTTTGCTCGGTGCTGCCGCTCAGCTGGGCCTCCCCTCTCTACTGTCTATGCTGGTTCTTGATGCCAGGCCCAGGCCAGCGCTGGGCAGGGTGACGGGGCAGAGCTGGGTACCAGGTGACGGGACGGCGGGGTCCTCTGTGGGTGGCAGTGTGTGAGGGGGTGTGTGTTCTAGGCGGCATCATGGCAGGGCTGATCTCTGACCACACCAACGGCAGGGCCACCACTTGCTGCATCATGCTGATCTTGGCTGCCCCCATGGTGCGTATAACTCGAGGGCAAAGTGCACGTGCACGTGAGCAGGGACCTGTGTGGCCTCTGCCCTGTGTGCACATGCGTGGTTTACACACATGCTGTCTCTGTGCACACGTCGGGCGAGGAGAAGCCAGGGTCAGCAGAGGAGCAGGCACCTGGGAAAGAGATCCCGACTGAGGGTTTGGGAAAGGGATTAGTGACTGGCTGACCTTGACGGAGACCAGCTGCTAAACTTCTCCAACAAGTAAAGGAGAGGAGATTGAGGGTAGATATGAGAGAAGACTGTTTGGGGAAAGGGAAACAACAGATTATCACGTTTTAGAACTTCTATCCCTGGATTAAGACCAGAGAAGTCTGGCTGTGCAAGGGAAAAAGAATAAGGTGACCTGTGGAGCTCCAGAGCAGGGGCGGGTTGTTCCGACTTCGGCTCCCGTCTCGCGGGGCGAGCCTGGTGACTGTGCCTCTCCTGCTCCTCCCTCAGATGTTCCTGTACAACTACATTGGCCAGAACGGGATCACCAGCTCCATAGGTGAGGAGGACGTCGCAAGTGCTGCCAGTCCCCGGGAAAGGCAACGCCTTGGGGCCCCCCTGAGGGGCATGGGTGGAGGCACTTCAGGGGTGGGGGGCCTGGGATGCTCCTGCCTTGGGGCTGGGGCGCGGCGGCCCCTCCTCTCTAACGGGCCTGTCTCTGCTCACGCCCAGTGATGCTGATCGTCTGCGGGGCGCTGGTCAACGGCCCTTACGCGCTCATCACCACTGCGGTCTCCGCTGACCTGGTAAGCTAGGCTGAGGGCTGGATCAAGGCCACTGTCTCTGCATCCATTTCCATCTCTCTGGTTCGACAGAGGCGAGACCCTCAAAGTTCCTCGGAACCCACCACGGACCCCTCTTTCCTCACAAGCCCAAGCTCCAGGCCTCAGCTTCCCCAAGTCAGCCCCGCTCCCACTCTGGTTCGCTGGCTCAGTGCTGCCGCCCAGCTGGGCCCCCTCTCCGCTGTCTCTCCCCAGGGCACTCACAAGAGCCTGCAGGGCAACGCCAAGGCCCTGTCCACCGTCACGGCCATCATCGACGGCACTGGTTCCATAGGTATGTGACGAGCTTTTGGCCCCTCACAGCTGAGCCTTATCCAGGGCAGACCCCCTGCTACACTTCACCACCCCCAGGTGGGCAGGAGAGGTGAGGGATCCCCTCCTCACAACGCTGTGCTCTGCGCAGGCGCGGCTCTGGGGCCTCTGCTGGCCGGGCTCATCTCCCCCACAGGCTGGAACAACGTGTTCTACATGCTCATCTCTGCCGACATCCTGGCCTGCTTGGTGAGAGTTCTAGGGGTACACTGATGGGTACTGCAAGATGCTCTGTGCCCCCAGGCTGAGGTCCAAAGCATTGGCCACTGGGACAATGAGAACAGCTGCCCTTTGCTCAGAACAGCTGCACTTCACCGCCCATGGGTCACCCCTGCCGAATGACAGTCCGCTGGCCCCCGACACTGGGAACCAAGTGCTCAGTGCTAATGGTGCCCTCCCTTCCCTCTGGGCCCTGGCCTCCCCACAGTTCCTCTGCCGGTTGGTGTACAAAGAGATCCTGGCCTGGAAGTCATCCCTGACCAGAAACAGAGGGTGAGTCCTCCAGTGAGCTGAAGCTGCCCCTCTGCCAACCTCACTTCTTGTGGGAATCAGTGCTTAGTCTCTCCAGACCCAGTCTGAGGCTTGCCCAGCCCAGACCTGGGGAGCACTGAGCCGGCCCCTGGATGTGCCGTGTGAACCCCCGCCGCGCTCCAGCCCCACTAACCTGTCTCTGTTGTCCCCATGTGTCTCCATAGCTCTAATGTGGCCCTAACCCACCCACGATAGTATTTTCCTCAAGTCTCATGACTCTTGTGAGTATTTGCTTCAGGTCTGTGACTAATGTGCTGTCAGAACAGGGGCTGCGTGCAAATCCTCTCTCCTGTGTGATATTTTCCAACTTTCTCTGTTTTCCTGGAAGCCAGTTCTAAAGACTCTCAACCCAAGCAAAGCATGGTGCTTGGGAAGTGTTTCCCAAGGGGTCTGAGATGCTGCAGAGGTTGGCAGCCTCTTCCCGTGGGGAGAGTTTTAGGGCACATACCCTCTAGGACAGAGGAGGCAGAGATGGGGAAATTGTTTTCCCTGGGAACTCAGATTGAGCACCAAGTGCTTCCTGAAGTTCAGAACCCAAGGCCATCTGGCCCTTCTGCCTGGGGAATGCAGAAATAAGCAACTACCAATCAAAGCCTCTAAAGGAAAATTCAAATCAGGTGCTGGTGGCTGGCTTGTTGTGCTCTCTGCCTATTTATTGTCTGGTGGTGGTGGGTGTGGAGGTGGCACAAATAGGTTGTGGCTGGAAGCAGCGGCCGGCCAGAGGCTGAGGGCACCTGCTGGTGCTGATGGTCTAGTGGCTAGGTGACCCTCTCCCTTGGCCGTGCTGAGCAGGAGCCTCTTGCCAACGAGGAGCTGGCGGGAGCCGTACACCTGAGCTGGATGGTGAATGTGAGAAGGCACCCCTGGGGTCATGGTAACCAGCTGTTTATCGGGGAGCACTTGCCCTTAAGGAGGACATCAGCCCTGGAGAAAACGGAGAGCAGAAAGACACCCTGGAAGCAGGAAGCATTCCAGCCCCTGTCCTGCCCTGCCCTGGAGTCGGCCAGCAGGGGATCAGGCAGATGCAGAGCTCCTTCCCCAGGGCCAGGCCTGAGCGGAGGCAGGAAGGGGAAGAAAAGCAGCAGAAGGGAAAAGAAGAAATATTTAATGAGCAACTACTCTGTGCCTGGAATTTTGTCCAGCTTTAGATATATTAGCTTACTTCTCAGCAACCTCTCAGAGGTGAGAGAATGGAACTCAGGGAATATGCCCAAGGCCTTGGCTCATCTCAGCACAGCCTGACACTGAACTGGGCCTGTAGGGTAGTTTGCTTTTCTCTGTACCACCACCGTTCCAAGCTGGTCCCTCCGTGGAAAGGCCTGTGTGTCGGGGGCGTCGGTCATTTGAGCAGACAGAGCACTGGGCTTGAAATCCAAAATCCCTGGACAGTCTTGCCTTCTCTGCTCACTCCCCTATAGGATCTTGGGCCTACCACCCAGATTCTCTGTATGAATGGGAGTGCTTGTCCCTAAATAGCCAGCAGGGCTGATCTGAGGCTGAGACAAGATGGGGTATGCGATGCTGCTTTGTAAAGCTGTCAAATGCAGCATAATCGTTGTACGGTTGTAAATATCATTCCAGCTGGCCATACCCTGCCCAAGAGGGGAAAAGGAGCTCTAATTATAGAGAGCAGACATGAAAGGCAATTATTAAGGGACCCTAGGAACCTGCCTTTCCTCTCCCCACTGGGCAGGAGCTTATTAAGTTGTGTCTCACTTTCTCTTCCGTTACCTCTCTCCTCTTCATGCAGGTATAAAGAAATATGAAGCTCCAACTGGAAGAGAAGCATGGAGGGTCCCAGCTGGGTCCCCAACATGCTCCCCATGGGCAAGACAATGGAAACTTCCACAGATGGGGGAGGCAAAGCCAGCCCAGCCCAGCCATAGGACTGCTAAGGGTACAGGAGATTGTCCACGGGAGGGGGACTGCCAAGCAGGAGGAAATGGAAGATTCAAGAGCCTGAGCTCTGGAAGCTGTAAGCAGAAGGGATGGGGATCAGAGCTGAGTGCTGTCTCCATATCGATAAGGGAAGATTATGCTCAGACTCTCGCTTGTTCAGATTCCAAGACAGAAGGCTCTAATAGGGCCATTGCCTGGAAAATGTCATTCTCTCCTTCTCATGTTAAATTTTAATCTCTGTAATCAGCCTTTACCTATAGGTAGGCATCTCACTCCATTTCAAAAGTGTCCAGCCTATCTTTGTCCCTTTGTGCATGAATTTTAGTCTTCTCCTCTGTATTTCCCTAAGTTGGACCCTCTTCTACCCTCCATTTGATCCTGTTGATGACTCCATCACCCACCCTGCCCCAACATCATTGTTCTTCTTCCTGGGCCAGGACTAGGCTGAGGCAAGGGAGCTGCCTCGGCACAGAACTTAAGGGGCATTCACTCTTGGGCCCATGCCACCCTTGACTCACTCTGGTCCCAGCCCCTGATGTCCTCAGAGGAAAAGGACATCAGGGCCAGTGCTGTGAGGAGAACAGAAAGAGGGGCTGGGCGTGGCTAAAAATAGCAGTGTATGTATTAAGTGTTTTGAGAATGAAATGCCAGTGGTTACTGACTGCCAGCTGTATGCCAGCTCTACTCTAGGAATGAAGTAAACAATGGACACAAAAAGGACTTATGCCTTGGCATCAGGGTGACAAGACTAGAAGTAAATGAGCGCACTGCCTGGTTCATTCAAGCAGCTTCTGCCTGTGCAGTTGCTCGGCGCCACATGCAGCCCCCTTTTCTACCCAGTGTTCCCTACGTGCATCTTCCTTCCACCCCAAATCCTGCCCGGCTGACTCTTGGCATCTCCATCTGACCCTAAAGCTGCCCATCGGCACCAATACAGATTGCTTTTTACCAGACGTGCCTGTGCTTGTCCTTGGTAGGGCCTGCTCAGCCACAGCGAGCAGGGCTCACATGGGTTGTTGAGGTGGTGTCCCGGGACCACAAGGTCCAATATACTGGGGCTGGTGATAAGAGGCATTCCCGGAGGGGCTGCTTGTGACACTGATGACACTCGGAGCAAACCAGAGCTTGGAGCACAAGCTACAACCACTGCACTTCCCAGGGCACTGCGCAGGTGGCTCGTTAGCTGGGGACACATGCCAAGACACTGAGATAGGTCGCACACACTCCTAAGGTAACAAACAGGGAGGGCTCGTACTGCCTGATAGTCACTTCAGCTCTCAAGGGAAGAATCAGTCAGGGACCTCCAAGTCGTCAGATCCCACAGGGGCAGGAGCTATAATATATGGCATTATGTTCAGCATTCATGAAAGCTTCTCTCAAGACCAAAAAGATTTATCTGCTATCTTCCTTTAGGAGGGCCCAGCTTAAGGAGAAACTTTATTCCTTACCTGAGCCACTAGATGGCGACGAAACCCCATGATAAAGCCCAGTGTGGGCCTGTCCTGCTTCTGGAATGGGGCTAGGAGCCGGGACTCTTGGAAAAAGACTTGCAGCTTGCTTTCTGCTGCAGACAGGTCAGGGGAGGAAGGAAGCCTCTCTCACAATCTTCTCTTCCCCAGCTTCTCCACCTACTAGCTTTGAGCCTGCTTCCTCATCTAGAAAATGGCAACATTACCTACATCATAGGGTTGGTGTAAACAGAGACAATTACATATTAAACACACTCCCTGCCCTGGAAGAATTTGTCTAATTAGGGGATAAGATAGGAATATGACAATACAGGGCTCAGGTTGAGAGTGCCACTGTTTATTGGTCCAGCCATGAAAAGATAGGGCTGGCAGGAGGGCGATTCCAGCAGCAATGGAAAGAATCATTCTTCCTTACAAGGAAGAATTCAGAGGACTTGGATGGTTAGTTTGATAAAGTAGCAAGGGGAAGTGGAAAAGGGAGGAAGTTAGCATGAGTACTCATCAGCCCCTACTGTGTTCGGCATCAGGGACTGAAAAATGAACACGAGGCATCGTTCCTACCAGCAAGTCAGTGAGGCACCAGACATGTGCAAAGGGCATGTGGGAGCTCAGAGCCCCACCTTGGAAATGAGGACTCAGGCTATAGGTGGGGGGTTGGGGAAATACCAGTGGTTGGGGGAGCCCCAGCCCTGAAGTCTGCCCTTTTGCACCCATCTCCCAGGGCCCAGGCCCACCTGGGCAGCTCTGGGCACTGCCTGTTCATCAGAGGTCTGGTACCTGCCTCTTCTCTGGGCCTCAGCACTCACACGGGTCTAATGCAGGAGCATTACGTTAATTAGTTATTCATTTAATTTAACTTCACATTTGGTCTCGATTAAGCTTAAAATGTTCTTCCTTATAGATGCTACAATAGCACTTGTAATTAAAAAGCAATAACTCTTTGCCTTTCTCCTTTAGAGATCCACTGGGAGGCTGGGCTAGCGTGTGTTGGGGGGGTGGATGGGGGAGGAGGAGGAGGCAAGAAGCAATGAAAAGAAAGGAAAACTAGCTCTTGATAGATCTTAGAACCATGAGGCCACCACCAAGACTGAGGCTGGGGGAAGAACTCTTAAAACACATCATAGGTGTTGGGGTAGGGGTGGGAGAGATGCTGCCGGGAACCCTGAGAAATGGATGCAGGAACAGACTCTGTACATAAAGGAGTGGGGGTAGGGGGGTAGGAGATGGGGTAGAGGAAGGCAATCCTGAGAGATGGAAGGTGGGGCAGAATGCACCCCTGCCCAAGATGTCCATATCCTAATTCCCAGAACCAGTGAATATGTTACCTTATGTGGCAAATAAGATTTTGCCAATGTGATTAAGGCTCTTGAGATGGGAAGACTCATCAGGGTGGGCCCAATGTAATCACAAGGCTCTTTATAAATCACAGAGGGAGGCAGAAGTATCAGAGATTGGAAGATGCTACTCCACTGGCTTCGAAGATAAAGGAAGGGTCCGCCAGCCAGGGATTGTAGGTGGCCTCTAGAAGCTAGAAAAGGGAGGAAATGGATTCTCCCCTAGTATCCAAAGCCTTTACTTTAGCCCCATGAAACCCATTTCTGATTTCTGACCTCCAGAACTGTAAGATAAATTTGTATTGTTCTAAACCACTAAGTTTGTATTAATAGGAATTTGTTACAATAGGAAACTTTGCAACAATAGGAAACTAATAATAATCCCTAATAATATCCTCAGTGTAAAACTGGGGCATGATCAATTTAAAGACAGGGGAAAAAAAAAAACCACAGTAAAACAGAAGAAATCCTCAAGTTTAAAACAAGTGGTGGAGCTTGCCCATGGCATTTAGGCACAGCATAAACGCTACCTGTGCAACTACCCCAAGAGTTTTCTGAGGGCGGGGCCTGGGCTAAAGGTGCAGTCTTCACAATCCCCAACATGATGTGATAAAAATCATAAAAGCAAACTTTCTCATTCTATCTGTGCTTCTGGGGCCTGAGTTGGTTCCTGGCTGTCATTTCTTAGGTCCAAGCAAACTGAGAAAACAGGGTGGGGTGCAGGAACTCGTAAATATTTTTTTTCCCCTTGAATAAACAGCAACCACTAATGATCTGCTAGAAGCAGAGATCAAGCAAAAACAACAACAGCAAACCTGAAAAACCAAACCATTCTTGGCTCATGGCTTTGAGTCTTCCATTGGCACCTCTGAAAACCAACCCAAGTGTCAACATTCCAGGTGGACAGCGCTTACGAGAGAGATTGCTGCATATGTTCTTGAAAATGCTACTACTAGCAGCTCATCTGTTTAGTATCTCTAAACTAGGGGAAAGCCAAACTCTGAGCAAGACCTGCCAAAACCACACGGTTCATCGGCGAAGTTGTCTCTGAGGTCCCACGTGCATTTTAGTTGCTTTGCCCCAGACTCCTGCACAGTTCCTAAGATTCTGGTTTTCCCACCAGACGCAGCTGCTTTTCCTTGGTATTTCCACCAAGTGGATTTGCATTGCCTGACCTAGTTTTCATCTGTTGGAGCAACACAGTATGATATAAAGTAGTCAAGAGCTTAGACACTGGAACCAAACTGCCGGACTCAAATCCTGACTCCCATTTACCCTGAGCTGAGTGATCTCCAGCAAATGACCTTAGCAGCCTGTGCCTGTTCCCCGTCTGTGAAATGGGGATATTAAGAGTACCCACTTCATAGGGCTGATCTGAGGATGACATAAGTTAATACAACGCACTCAGAGAAATGCCTAGCACATGTTTGCTAAGTGTAATAAAAAGTGTGATTTTAGCATGTGGAAGACTAGACTTATTTCCAAGTATTGGGATGGAAATAGAGATTAAAGGTTGAATTCTGTGAGCCATAAAATCTCTTACAATCCTGAGTTTTTATGCTCCTATGAGGATAATCAACACTTCTCCAGATTCGTTTCCATACGGTTCTGATTCCCACATCTGGAAATTTATTTCTATATAACAACAGCCAAATTCTTAAAAGTTTAAGCCAAGGAATTATGATAAATGTTTGTTATTTGTACTATAAATGTTAATTAGAATCCTTTTAATGAAACTCTTACCTTTTGGGATATGTTAGGGAAACGGTGAGTGCAGATAGTTAAGAAGTAGTATTAACCAAAGTAAAAATAAAGAGTTGTTTGAAAGCCAAAAGTGATCTTTAAACTACCTGAGAAACGAGATGCAGGAATCCTGATGTCAAGTTTGAGCCCCACTACTAACTAGCCGTGAAACTTTTCAAATCCCTTCTCCTCTGTAAAATAATGGCAGCAGGTTTCTTTACACATTGAACAAAAACCAAAACAGAAACACTTCAACTGCAACAACAATGAAATAGAGTTGACAGAAAAGTTTGTGTTAAAGAACAGAACAAGAAATGAATTACTTTATGTTACAATAAAGACATTTAAAAATAATTTGGATGCCTTCATTCTGGGATGAAGTCAGGAAGACAGCCAAGACACCTCAGAGCTATTCTTCGATCAGCTTACCCCACCAGGACCAGGGCACACAATAAATGTGGAGAGAACAGCATGGTTGTCAGATGCATGAATCAATGGCCATGCATTCCCTAGTGCCTGGACATTGGTACGATGCAACAACAATGCTCTGTTGCAGTTTTACATCAAACATATGATACTGTGTATCAACAAAGAATGTCAGCTTTACTTCCATTTTTATAAGTGAAAAATTTAAGGAACTTATCGAAAAAATACCCAGTATGATCTCTATTGTCAGGGTAGGGTAGTGTCCTGCTAATTAAGCTTTTGTCAGGATACAATTTTAAGAGGCTATGAAATACCTGTTTTCTTACATAGAAGCCTGGATTTACACTCCCTCTCCACCTTCTCAACGGTGGGGATCACCAGGCTCTGCCATGGGATCCCTTCTAGTAGGAAGCAGAATAGTAGGGAACCTGTCTAAGACCACTGATCAAAGATTGGCTAATGGAACCCTAAGATGATTTCTGCCTGTATTTAAGGTATCACCTCTGTGCCCTGTCTCCAAGAAGGCCATGAGCATAAGGGGTGCCACATCAGAAACTGACTATAGGAGTCCCCCATACCTAACTCCCAGTGAAATTCATTGTGTGCCCTTTCAGCCTTCTACTTCTTTTCCCAACGCCATGGGGTATTTTTTTTTTTTTAGGGTTTGGACATGACTGCTTTGAGTATGCAGGTAGAAAGTAATCTATCATTCATTTTACCATAGCTGGTAATTATAGACTCAGGATCCATAGAAGGTAGGCCACACTAAAATACACTTTGCACAAAGTATATTTTTTGCATAAAGCCAGCCCTTAACACACAAGCCTGTCATGTATATCTGGCAAAGAAAACTATTAGACAGCAGTGGTATTTGGGAAAGAATATCATTTCTAACCTTAACACATTTTTCTCCATCTAAATAGTCATCCAAACCTCATAGCTATTATCCATTGATCTAATAGTTGGGTACTTTTGGGGGGAAAAAAGGTGGAGTCATGGTCAGGAACCTATAATAGTTTTCTCAGAGTAGTTTTTTCAGCAAGTCTCTCAAAAGAAGGCAACAGTTGATAGCCTGTGTTTATTAGGAGTCAAACTTCCACTTGGGCTGGCTCAAGATCTCTGCCTGGAGATGCACAGGCACCTGGGAGCTTCAGTGTGAGTTGCATGATAGCATGAAACCCCCAGCTTGCCCACTTCCCTCAATAATTCTGCCTTCTCCTTTCTCTCCTTCAACCTGCTTGGAGGATGTTTCTTCTTTTCTGGCCTCTGTGCCTTAGGCCAGATTAAGAAACTTTTTCCTTTGAAGCTTTCTGTATAAAGCTTTATCTGCAAAGGTTTTCCAAACTGGGTAAGATAAGGAGACAGTTCAAGTGTAGAAATAATACACGTGGCCCTCACCAGCCCATGACTCAATGGTCATGTGTTCTCTCCTCTTGTAATTTAGAGCTCAGTGTCTCCTGGGGTGACAGGACTGGGTACCTTCTCTACCTGACAATAGGATCCAGCAGATAAAGAGGAGGAGCAGTGGCTTTAACCTTCCTCAAGCTCTCAATCTGAGCTCCACAAAGCTTAGTGTGTTTTCTTTCCAGTCTGAGACAGGCCCTAGAGTCTGTCACATTGGGTTTGCACACTGGCTGTTATGTGAAGCTTAAGCAAGTCAGATAATCTCTTCAAGCCTCAATTTTTTCTACTTTAAAATGGGGATGATAATAGATTGTTATAAAAATTAAATAAACTTCAAATGAATTAGTATGCTACTGCCATATGGCATGTACTCAATGTTCTTTTTCCAACTTGTTTTCTTGGTTCTTAATTTTAAGCCATAAGACCCTTTTGCAAATAGTTCTTGGAAGTCAGGATCAGACTTCAAAATGGAACCAGACCAAAACCCCTCCATTTAATGACAAATTTCACTTGGTTTGGGAGATCGGACAGATATAAAGTTACACCTAATGCTGAGAATATACCTTCCCGACTAGTTTTGGAGAAAGGGCTAGAAAAATGAAAAGAGAGGACAACCCAAAATAAACTCTTATGATAATTAAATAAAGCACACAGAGACCACCAAATCATGGAAGACAACCCAGAGATACCTGGTAAGACAAAACAACCAACATTTCCATACTTTCCTCTAATCCCCAAGTAAACTAGAAATATAAAAATACTGGATTCAGAAAGCTGTGGCCAAGAGTTTGAAGTGAAATGTGGCCTTTGGCTGTTATTTATTGCTATATTAGAGCAGAGGAAAGTGACACCCATTGCCTTTACAAAGTTCTGTGGAATTATATGCACAGAGTCGTCAGTAACCAATATCTGAGTAAGTCTTCCCAATTACCACATTAAAATAAACTTTTGAATTTGAGTGCCTTTCCTTTCCAAATGATTCCAACCTCATAATAAAGAATTTTACATATTATCAAAATGGACCAGGTTCTTTTATTGGACAGCAGAAGCCAAAACGTTCCTTTTCCCAAAATCCACTTACTAATGACTTGATTGAAAATATATTCTAAGCAGATCACTGTTACTATGTCCCTTTCAAAGGATGGAAATTCTGAGTCACAAGTACTAAGAAGACTGCAAAATCTCTCATACGCTGGTGAGAATCTATCCCCACAGGGACAATTTTGCAACCCTGTTTCTGGAAGCCAGAACACAAGAGATTTATCTTAGTGATGGATGGATAGTCCTTTGATCTTAAGGCACAAAGGCTGTCAAAACAAGGCTCTGAATGGTGCCTTTCTGCTCATCAATGCCATCACATCGAAGGAGAGGAGAGCAAGGTCTTGGTTTTCCCATATAGTGCTCAGTAGGACCGCAGTGGTTTGGCATAGATTGGCTGCAGGACATGATGAGTTAGAACCAAGAAGAGGCCTCCAAGGAAGACAGCACTGAGGAAAGCCAGCAGGACATAGCGGCCAATGAAAAAGGCATCCACAATCTGGAGAAAGAAAACATCAAAATGAAATTACTACCACTCAGCACCCTGGCTATGTTACACTGAAATCTGTCATGAACAGGCCAAGAGTTTATTCATATTTGTAACTTCCAGTAACATCCTGCCTTGAGTCTCCTCTGTACGTGGGTAAGAAGGAATCTTTTTCTCAACTCCATGAGCAGGAGACATAAGGTAAAGAAAGGATTAATGAGGTACAGGGAACAAATGGCTCAATTTAGGAGGTTCATAAACCCTTGAAGTCCCTGAATGAATTCTTTTATGTTCTGAAATCTATTATCTGAAAGAATGAGAAGGTTTTGCATGGTCTAAGAAGGCTCATTTTTGTTGTTGCTAAAACACTTTTTATTATGAAGAATTTTATACATACATACAAATATCTCAGTAAAATAAACCCTCATGTACCTCAGACCCAAACCCCCAAATCATCAACCCACTACCAATTCAGGAGAGTTCATTTTCAAAATGAAAAGGTAGCTCTTTAAAGCTTTCATCAGAAGAATGCTGAATACTAACTTTCCAAGGGATAGGAAAATAGCCTGAGATACTAAAACACTAAGAGGACAGGTAACTTGCCCCAAATCATACAGTTGGCTGCCTGGCCTTACACTTGAGGTGCCAAAGCTGTTGGCCTTTGCTGGATGACAAAAGCCTATAACCGATGATAGCTCTATCCACTTGTCTACTGTCCCTTTCCAGAGCTCCACTATCCCCAGATTCAAATAGGGGTGCTTAAATGTGGGCAGGAAAAAGCAAATTAATTGACAGACCTAATGGAGCAGCAACACAAATTAGGTGACTGATTGACTTCACAAAAGCTCTGAAAACCCAATACTTATAAGAGAATCCAAAATACCTGAAAGGTGATTGTGGTAGACAGAATAATGGCCCAAAGATGTCCACAGCCTACCCAGAAATTGTGAATATGTTGATTATATGGCAAAGGGGAATTAAGGTTGCAGGTAAACTTAAGGTTGTTAATCATCTGACCTTCAAAATAGACAGTAGCCTGGATTATATAATCCAGGTAGGCCCAGTGTAATCACAAAGGTCTTTAAAAGTTGAATAGGGAGACAGAAGAGAAGGTCAGAGAAAGAGATGTAGTTAATATTTTTAAGCCTCCATTTTGGGGCTTGGAAAAAAGGATGAGAGCAGCCTCAGTGAGTTGTTATATTACTGGCTTTGAAGATGGAGGAAGGGCACCGTGAGCCAAGGAATACAGGAAGCCTCCAGAAGCTGGAAAAGGTAAGGAAATGGATTCTCCTCTAAAACCTCCAGAAGAATGCAGCTCTGTCAACCCTTTTGATTTTAGCCCAGTGAGATTGATTTCGGACTTCTCATCTACAGAACTTTAAGATAACATATCTGTGCTGCGAGCAGTAATTTGTTACAGCAGCAATAGAAAACTAATACAGCAGTTAAACACACAGCACCTATCAAGTCCAGGTACTGGTAATGATCACTGAGATCCAAAGACACCAAGAAGAAAAAGGCTGCAGACACCCCAGCTGCTCCAGAGATTACCCCAACAGTCAACTTACAACAAAGGTCAGCTTGATAAAACAGCTTTAACATAACTTTGACCTTGGCTCCTGTACAGAACATGTCTCTTGTGGGCTACATGTTTGCTCGTTCAACACGTTTCACTTTTTAATTAGCCAATTAGCAGGGCTTGGGTGCAGAAGGCCCAGGCCATGTATTATTGATACAGCATTGAGACAGGCTGCTGCAGGGGCCAGCTCTCAAAACCTGAAAATGAGAACTCCAATTCTGCTGGCTATGCTGACGAACACATTTCGCTTAAGCCCCATTCTTCTCTCCTGGGTCTGGAACTTGTATGAAACAGAATTGAGGGATTGACTAAAAACTGTTTGCTCTGTGCCCTTCTTCCAATATTCACATCTATAGCATTCAGAAATATGGAGCCTACAGCACAATCCCTCCTTAAAAGGCAACGAAACTGAGGCAGGAATTTACCCCTGGATCAAACATGTGGTACTTAGACCTTCAGAGTGGTTTCCAAATGCTGACAAAAAACTTGGCATCTATGGAAGTAATTCCTTAAATGTGTGTGGTAAGTATGATTTCCCTTGGAGTTTTCACAACTATTTTCCTTTCTTTTCCCATGGTTAGTCCTAGATAGAGTTATATGTCAATTTTATATATAAAGTTATATAATTTTATGTACTTTTGTTGTCTAGTATCAAAATGGTAACCCATGAGCTCTCTGGAATGGCCTCTGATATTCTGTTAAGTCCCCCAGCAATGAAGATTTTCAAACAGACCTCAGCTTGAATCCCTGCTATGCCTCTTGCAACATATGTATAACCTTGGGCAAGTTGCCTTACACTCTTATAGCCTCAGCGTTCTTACCCATAAAATGGGGATAAAAATAGTACCTACTTCATACTACATAGGGTTGTCCTGAGGTTTAAATGAGATAATGTAGGCCGGGCGCGGTGGCTCACGCCTGTAATCCTAGCACTCTGGGAGG
>VBSM01003227.1:914398-949522 GCA_008086735.1 Cheirogaleus medius | reverse complement strand
GAGATAATGTAAGTAAGCAATGTGCTTAAGACAGGACCTGGCAAGCAGCAATCCCTTAAAAAAATGTTAGCTATTATGACTACTATTAATACTTAAAAAATTAAATTGACAATAGAGAAAAAAAAAGCTGGGAGAAGGAGTAATGGGACAGAAGAGGTCAACCCCACTGTCAAGATCCTACAACTCTGAGATCAGCCGTGCAGGGTGAAGCCAGAGCCCCGAATCAGGACTATGAGAGAGATGATAAAAATCTACCTAAAGAAGAGGGTGCTGGCAGGCATGGACCCAGGAATGAGCACCAAAAGAGCTCCTGGAAGACTGTTAGGATTGAATTCATCTAGATCTACCAACTTTGGTTTTTCATATAAATGTTCTCTTTCTTTCCTTGCCGTTCTTCTCTATGGAAATTATCCTCTCCACATCACAAAACAAGAAAGTGCACCACACAGAGTTGGCAAAGCATGTCATTCAGCACCCTGAGGGCACTGCGTCAATTTTGGCCCAGGATCTGAGGTTCTGAGCCAAGGCTACCAGGAACGGGAACACTTCCATCTCAGGAGCAGGCCTATTCCTATTCCTATCTCATTTTCTCTTTTTCTGTCCCCATGGTATGGGATGGCTTTTCAACACATTGTCGTTCAGCTTGATACAAATTGGAGATGAGACAGAATCAGGCAAACAACTGCCTGGTGGGGGTGCAGGTGGAATTCAGGGTAAGATTCTTTTCCTGAGTGAAGGGCAGGGAACTTAGAACTCTGAGCTTTCCCGACAGTTGTTTGAACTTGACAATTCTTTTAACACATCTCAGGCAAGCTGATGACAGGGAATGAGGGCAGGACAGAGGTGTAGACCAAGAGAAACAAGAGTTCCAACTCAGGAGGCAAAATGAAAGCAATAGCTTTACCTTAACTTCGACCTCTGGGGCTGGCAATTCACTAGCTCGGGGGAAAAGCAATAGAACTGATGTGATGATCAGAGCACCGAGGAGTACAAAAATGACAGAGAACCTGAGGTCAAAAAGACAGAGTATTAAAAGCACTGTTTGCAGTTTCTTCTCTAATCAGTTAGGCCTGAACTGGCTCTTCCTTGAGACCAATGTTCTATGTTTCAGTCTCTTAACAATGTCCAGAGACCTGCTGTCCACAGCCTCTCCATCCCACAGCCCTTCTTCCTAGGCAGGGACAAGCTGGGTGCGTTTCCGTTTACTCCTGGTAATTCTAAATTCCTAAGAATGGGAATTTGTAGTTTTTATTTTTCCATGTGTACAAAATCATAATCAAGAAAAAACAAAGCAGCTCCTTCCTAAACCCCCATTTCTGTTGTTCTTAGACCAGAATACTTTAGGAAATTCTGTAACTCTCTGCTTCAGACTGATACTCTCTCACCAGAGTGCAACTCTACAGAGTTTTACAGGGTCAGTTTATGGCCTAACCCTGTTCTGAAGTCAACACCTGACATAGAGAGCTGGTCTGACTCACCAAATGCTTCTTTAGTTTCCCTGGGCCCAGGTCTAAACCCTCAGGGACTAGACCCAGCATCTACCATAAATCTGAACAATTAAGAAACACACACATGTACAACCCCAAGAAATTCAATAGGCAGCAAAAGCAGATTTTCTTGTCATCTCTTATGTCCCCCCATCTCCTCCACAGTGAGAACTGAAATATACCACTTCCCTCTCCTCCCACCTCTGCTTCAGAGCATAAATAACACAGTCCGTGCTTATGATAAGAGGTTAAAATGCAACTCATTCTAACTGCCAGTAATTATAAAAATGATCTCCTGAATTCTAAATGTTTAATGAGCATCAGCGATTTTAGCTCTAATTGCTTTTACCTAGGACTCCCAGCTGGAAGCAGGCCTTACCTAGCCACCCTGGAGGCTCTGGATAACAGCACACACAGCAGCAGCACCGACACCCAGAGCAGGGCTAGGATGAACACGCCTGCACCCACTCCGAGCACAGTGCCAGCCATCCTGGGCGGAGGCAGCAGCAGTCCTGCCGCCCTGTCGTGAGCTGCACGGTCAGGTGTCCTCGGTGCTCCCGCCGCTGCCTTCCTGTGCACTCCCAGGTTGTATGAAGGCGTTCAGACAAATACAGAAAGCCGGCACTCATTACAGGGAATTTTTTGGTGATCGGTGCGTTAGGAGGATTACTCACTACAGGCCATTCATTTCCAGAAATGTCCAGTCCCAGAGTCTCTTAATGGGAACTAGAAATTTAGGACCCAAAGCCTTTCTTTTTGACAGGTACTAAGAGGTTGCTTTCTGCTCTAAGTGTGTCATCTCTTATGTCATTTCAAATTTAGTACCTGAGTTCTAGTTTGACTTCTTCCCCCAGCCCACGGTAGAAAGCTGAGCTCTCCTTCGACACCAAGCCCTAACTAAGGACTACTAGAAGGCACCAGGGCCTGGGAGTTCCAGGGCCAAATCAGCAGCTCTCAGATTAAATCCATGTTAGGAGCTTTGACTCACCAGGTAATCGATCACAGGACACAAAGTTCCCAATCTGTTGTCGAGTTCTTACTCACAGGGGAAAGAAAACACCCAGTCCTTAAAGAATAAGAACAGCCATCACTATTTTTGAACATGTACTATGTGCTAAGTACTTTACAAATGTATCTCATTTAATCGTGGCAATAAGCTTCTGAGGGAAGTATTATATTCATGCTACAGAATGGGTGAGTGAGGTATAACTGCATGGGGTATGTATTAGTTTCCTAATTAGTGGCTCATAACAACAGAAATTTATTCTCTCACAGTTCGAGAGGCCAGAAGTCTAAAATCAAGGTGTCCACAGGGCCACTCTCCCTCTGAAAGGATCCTTCCTTGCTTCTTCCCGCTCCAGGCATTCCTTGGCTTGTGACGTACAATTCCAGTCTCTGCCTCCACCTTCCCCTGGCACTCTCCTGTGTCTCTGTCTTCTCCTTCTCTGTCTCCTATAAGGGTACTTGTCATTGGATTTAGGGTCCATCCAAATAATCTAGAATGATCTTATCTTGAGATCCTTAATTACATCTGCAAAGACCCTTTTGCCAAATAAAGTAAAGTTCACAGATCCCAGGAGTAAGGATGTAGACATATGTTTGGGGAGGGGCACACTTCAACCACTACAGGGTAAACACCAAACTATAGTACCTCCCCTGCTTCTCCCTTTACGTATCAGAGATGTCTTAAGCAAATAAATTCCTCCTTAGGATGCTGGTGTTCTTTACTCTGATGGTTTAAATACCACGAAAACATTATCTATGAGAAGTTCTGTTATAAAGTTATTACAAAGGAGGCTCTAAGCATGAACAGCTAAAAAAGAAATTACACTTATTCAATCAACATTTATGACGTGCCTGCCACGGAAAGAAAAAGCACTGTGCTACAAGCTGGGGATGACGACAGTAAATAAGACACATCTCCCAGCAGAGCTTAAGGTCTGTTGGAGAACACTGTCATGTAAACAACTATCCGTATTCCATTTTGATTAGCAGTAAAAGCAAAGTGCAGTGGGAACTGCAACAGTGAGAAGGGCTTTACGAAGGGAGTGCTTTGCACAGGCACATTAGGAAAGAATCAGTGTGGCAAGACGACAGAGTAAGGGGGAGGCAGCAGATGAGACCTGGTGCCCGCCTGCCTCTCTGACCTGACTAGGGAGCAGGATTCCCTCATTAGAGCTACACGGTGTCACCTTAGTAACCCTAACATGTCAAGTGTTTACCTGTTTCAGGGTCTTTGTACTTGCTGTTTCCACTGCCTGGAACTAACCTCCAACCCCAAACAAGCCGCCTACTATTTGCAGGGCTGGGTCTCCTCATCCCTTGGATGAGATTTCGGCTTAAATGACACCTCCTCAGAGTGGTCTTCCCTGACTGCCCTATCGAAAGTAACCCCCAAAACAGTTACTCTCCATCGCTTTATTTCCTTCAGAGCATTTTTCACACATTGTAGTTAACATTTATTTGTTTACAAGTTTATTTTTGTTTCTCCAACTAGAATAGTAAACTCTATGAGGGCCTAGACTTTATATCTTTCTCACCACAGTAACCCTAGTTCTTAGCACAGAGATTATGCACAACAAACATCTGGTGGATGAATAAATGAAGCAGTGCTGAAAAGTCCACAAAACTAAGTGACGGAGTAATAGGATCCTATCAAGTTTTAGAAAGATGACGGTAATTTCTGGTCCATATGTTGAGCTAAGCCCAAAGGTCTATAGGGGTATTAGCCCCAGATACAGACCTTCAGAGTATTCCACTCCTAGAACTGAGAACAATGCATAAAGCTGGGCCCTCAAAGGGCTGACCTGTTTTTGAAATAGGATCTAAATTGAAAGAAAGCTGGCCAAGTACCCTAGGCTATGGGTGAAAAAAGCATAACTCAAGAGAAATCTGAATCCCAACTCTATATCAAATGAAAGTGTAGGATTCAAGTCATACTACCAATGTGGTATGGGAATGCCAAGTAGAAAAATTGACATGAAAACTAGACCAAAAGGGAGAAACCCATAGGATCACAACAGAGACAAAACTAAAATCTCTCTATGGGCATGCCACCACAGGCTGGCATGCAAGACTCCCTCGAGAGTGAGCATATGGGCCAGGCGTGGTGGCTGTAATCCTAGCAGTCTGGGAGGCCAAGGCAGGCAGATCATTTGAGTTCAGGAGTTCGAGACCAGCCTGAGCAAGAGCGAGACCCTGTCTCTACTAAACATAGAAATAAATTAGCTGGACAACTAGAAATATATATAGAAAAAATTAGCCGGGCATGGTGGTGCATGCCTGTAGTCCCAGCTACTCAGGAGGCTGAGACAGGAGGATTGCTTGAGCCTAGGAGTTGGAGGTTGCAGTGAGCTATGATAGCTCCACTGCACTCCAGCCTGGGTGACAGAGTGAGACCCCATCTCTTTAAAAAAAAAAAAAAGTGAGTACAAAATAAAGAGGTTTTCAGACATACAAAAAGTGAAATGGAGTTAGCCTCTCAGAGATCCTCAGTGAAAGAGCTACTCAGAAATGTATTTCAGCAAGAAGAAAAATGAATCAAGAAAGGAGATGTGAGATGTAGAAGAATGGTGAGAAAAATATTAGGAAATATTGACAGTAAAAGATTTCTATAATAATAATGACCAATTTTTTTAAGAGTTAAAAATAAGAAAGAACTAAAATATTACTCAACAGTTACATGGAAGATGGGAAAGGATAGTTCAAAGTTAAAGCATTCTACAATTATTATTTTGCTTTGGAGAAGGTGAGAGTTAATGATTATCTGTATGTTTTGTTAAGCTAAGTATGCATGTTAAAAAACATATACGTAAACACCAAATAACAGAAATAGAATGAATAACTTCTACACTAGTAGAGTGAAACAAACACAGGAATAAAACAGGAGGCAGGGGTGTGGTGGTGGTGAGGTGGGTAGTGAGTGGAACAAAGAATAAGCAAGGAAAATAGAAAACATTAAACTAAGATTGTAAAAATAAACCCAAATAGAACAGTAACCATAGTAAATGCAAACAGATTATACTTGGCTACTAAAAGAGATTCCCTTATCTAATTTTTAAAAAACTAGCTCTGTACAAAAGCTACACAGAAAGCATAAGGAAAGAGAGGCAGAAAAGGAAGAGATTGAAGAAAAACAAACCAATCATAAAACAAAAACTAGGGAAGGAGGGAATGGGGAAATGTTCAATGAGTATAGAGTTTCAGTTCTGCAAGATGAAAAAGTTCTAAAGGTCTGTTTCACAACAGTGTGCATATAGTTAACACTGCTGAACTGTACCATTAAAAATGGTTAAGATGGTAAATTTTATGTAAAGTGGGGTTTTTTTTAACCACAATTGAAAAAAACAAGTGAAGCAAAATAAAATATAAGCTGGTGAAGCAATATTAGTACCAAGCAAAACAGAAGTACATCTTTGAAAAATATAGTAAGAACATTCACAAAAGGAATAATTTAGCAAAAAGAATATCTTTTTGTATACAAAAGGCAAATATGAACCTAAGAACAAAACCTCCATATATATAAAGCCAAAACTGACAGAAGCACTATAATAAATGGACAAACCCACAAATTTAGTGGGAAATTTTAATATACTTTTCTCAAAAACTGATAAATCAAGCATATAAAAAATAATACACTCTTGACAAAAAGGATATCTGAATGGCCAATAAATATGTAAAAAAGTATTATATAATACTCAACTTCATTAGTCATCAGGAAATTGCAAATGAAAACTGCAATTTCTGTATACCCACCAGAATGGCTAAAATGGAAATGACAGATAACACCAAGTGGTGAACAAGATGTAGAGTAACTAGAACCCTCATATATTGCTGGCAAGAGTATAAATTGTTAACACCTGCTTTGGAGACTTAGCAGTATCTAATAAAGCTGAATATACATGTGCCCTCTTCTATTCCTAGGTGTATTCCTAACAGAAATGCACATATAAGTTCACCAAAAGACATGTACAAGAAGTTAATTGCAGCCTTATTTGAAATTGCTAAAACTGCAAACAACCCAAATAACCACCAATAGGATGGATAAGTATGGCACTCTACATACAATCTATTCATTCATACAATGAAATAGTATAAAGCAATGAGAATGAACAAACTTCAACTATACCCAACAATGTGGATGAATTTCACAAATATTAAGCGAAAAAAGCTAGAGGCAAAAACGTTCATACTGTATGATTTCATTTATATCATTTTCAAAAACAGGTCAAACTAATTTTGGGGGCTAGAAGTTAAGGAGTATGGTTACCTTGTGGAACACTGACTGGAGGGGGCATGGAGGGGGTCCTGGGGTGCTGATAAAATTCTGTTTCTTCCTCTGGGTGTTGGTTACCTGGCTTTGTTCATGTTGTTACATTGTATCTAGCTATACACTTAGGATCTGTATACTTTTCTATATATGTATTACACTTCACCAAAAAGTTTACTTTAAAGACAGATCGGCTAAATGCAATATATGGACCCTGTTTGGGTCCTGATTCACAGCAATTGTAAAAATTTTTTATGAGATGATTGGGGAAATCTGAACAGTATCTGGATATTTGATGATATTAGGGAATTATTGTTTATTTTTAAGTGAAAAATATTTTTTTAAAAAATGATAGTATTGTTTTATTGTTAAGAGATTTTTATGATATTCATATATATATACACACGTAACACATTACGGATAACAAAAGGTGGTTTCTAGGAACTTCATGTTACCTGGGAGAGAGGTGAAAGAGGCTAACATGAAACAAGATGGGTCATGAGCTCGTTGTTGAAGCTGGGTAACGAGTGTGTAGATATTTGCTATCCTATTTTCTATACTTTTGGATATATTTGAAACTTTCATAACTAAAAGATGTGTATAAGTATAAATATAACAAAATATATTTAAGATTTTTATAGCTAAAATTATAAAACTTTCTTCAAAGATTTTCTTTAAAGAAAAAGATCTGAATAGAGAAAGAAAGCAGACCTAAATAGAGAAATAACACACATTCCCAGATGGGATGATTCAATTAAAAAGTTTTAATTTTCCTTAATCTATAAATTCAATACAATTTTAACCAAAGTCCAAAAACAATTTTTTTGTGGAACTTGAAAACTGATCCTAAATTCATATGGAAGAGCAAAAACCCAAGAATAGCCAAAACAATTTTGAGAACTAGGATGGCAACTTGCCTTTCTTCTTACCAACTGCCGCAAGACACATTAAAAAACCAAAGTAATTAAAACAGTGCGATAGTGGCACAAAGACACATGGCCCAGTGGCATAAAATCGAGAACCGAGAAACAGATCCATGCATTTGTTAGAACTTCCTACAGGACGGAGTTGGTTTTATGATTCAGTGGGTAAAGGATTTCATAGATGCTGTTAGGATGAATGATTATCCAGTAGGAAAATAATAACACTAGATCTCTATATCATATACAGAAACTGATTTTAAATGAAAAGTAATTCATAATGAAATAGCATATGTTTAAATATACAAATGTTCAGGCTGACTACACTAGAATACATAATGAAGTACAGTAGTCAGATGCTCGCACCTAAACTTAGAATCACCATGAACGCAAAAGCTACAAATGCAGACTATGCAGGTGTGTTGTACTGGCAACTCAAATACCACGAGCTGTGCTGCCTTCAGTTATACGATTTTCTAGAGTGATGAACAACTCTTGTTAAAGTGCCAAACCACAAATAAGTATAATTTTCCTTTGATTTACATTAGAGTTGCATTCCTGAAAATTTTTACTATATTAAACTGTGCCAAAAAATACATTATGTTTATACAAAAAAATGGAGTTAGGCTCTAGGCTGAGATAATTATAAATGAATATCCTATGGGACACTCACAAGTTGTACAGAATACAGGACAATCTTTATTGTGAGAACTGTCCCATGAATTACAGAACATCTAGCATCCCAAGCCCTGCTCTGTATACCCCAGTAGTTCCTCCAATCACACCCTCCAAAGAGCAGTACCACCTTCTTGGAGAATCACTGTTGTAGAAAAAGTCTTGCTTAGACATGTGCATAGATGTTCATTGCAGCTTTGTCCATGAGAGCAAAATATCAGAAAAAACCTAAATGTTCATCAATAAACGAATAGATACACTATTATACACTCATAATGAACACTTAAAATGAATGAACTTGATATATAAGTACCGATGTGAATATACTGGCAAAACCTAGCTGCAAAATAAAACCTACAGTATACAACCTATATTTTTAAAATTAAAAAACCCTAAATAATAATATATGTTGTTTATGATGTATAGATATACAGCAAAAGTACAAAAGCATGGGCATGAATGATGCACACAAATTTCAGGAGAGTGTCTCTAGGGAGGAAGGAAGGGAAATGGGGCTGGGAATCAAAGCAAAAGGGATCTGAACTAAATCTGTGATGTTTTCTTTCTTTCTTGTTTTTTTTTTTCTTAATTCAAAGGATTAGAAGCATGATATTTTATTTCTTTAAAATAAAAAACTTTTTTTTTTTTGTTCTATCATCCTGGGTAGAGTGAAAAAAAAAATAAAAAACTTAAGCAGATTTGCCAAAATGTTAATATTAATTAATCTGGTTTGTGTAGCATAGGTATTTGTTATACTATCCAATGTAACAATTTCTATTTTTTAAATTTTTGTGATAATTCTTAATTTTTATAAAGGTAATAGGTGTCAGAGTGCATATGAATTGGCATCAGTGACCAATTAGAAGACTACTGCAATTCTCCAGTTAAGAGATGATGAGGGTCTGAACTCCAGTCTTAGCTGTGGAAATGGAAAGGGGTCAAAGCAGGTGTTAGAAATGACTCAGGTTTCTAGCTTGGTTGACCAAGCTGACAGTACTACCTGTAAGAAAACAACTATTTAATTTGTGCCATTTTGGATATTACACAAATAACCTGTTAGACTCAGGCCAGCTCTAATACCTATTAATAGAATACAGGGCAATTGGTAGTTGAAGCTGGTATCATTAGAAACATTGCCCTTCGATCCCCCATGGAAGCTTAAAATAGATCATGAGACATTGGGTTCCATATATGGTATTGCTTTAAAGTAATGAGATAAATATCCCCAAGCTCTTCTAAGAATGGGGTTCATCACTTTATAAACAAACTATATATTTTCTTACTAAGCATGGAAAGGAAGGTCTGGGTGTAGTAGAGTGCTGTTGTAGGGCAGGAGTGAACAGTCTATTTTATCTTATTATTTCAATGTAATAATAATACTTGTGATTATTTCCCATACTGGAATAGCTAAGTTATTGAGTTAACTATAAAAAATAAAAACAACAGTGTTGTATTTACTGTTCACACTTTCTGCAAACCTTCTTTAAGAATTGATGGCTTAGCCAACCTGAATTCAAGAGTGAAGTCCACTTACTTAGTATCTGTGGCATTTAGAGCAGGTAGACTGGAGTTGGAAAAAATAAACTTGAACACTCTGTTTATTGCTGGCAACAAGAGCAATTACAGGGCCAATTTTTTCCCTCTCTGCTTAGTGCTGTGGGGTCTTTCTTCAGAAAGTTTGTGCAAGACATTTTTGACATATGTGTACGGTTGGTTCTACATACCCTTTCACCCAGCTCTCAGAGAAAAAACTGTGTGGATTCAGAGGTGGGTAATGTGGCCTAAGAGCTGCTGGTGGTGGGAGATACCTCCCCTATACCCCGATCTTCACACTGACTCAAGCCTTGAAAGCAACAGAAAACAGTGGGTTACAAGAGTGAATTGCTCTTCTGGAGGAATCCTTTTCACTTCCCTTTACAGCTGTTTCAAACCTTCAAAATAACTGGGGAGACTTTCATTCACACTTTTATGTTTCTACTTTAAACACTTCACTATTGCTTGAATGTTAAAATATTAGGATAATACCTCTACCTTTGTAATCATGTAAAATGCAAGTCTGGGAAAAATCAGTTGCCAAGATACCTACTCTTAACACGCTGCTAGAAAAGGGGGATCAATGATTCCAGATCCCGTCCTCATACCTGTTCCCTGGCGGTGTTAAAATGCTGCCGCGTTTCTGTCTAGCCGCTAGCTGCACCCATACCCCTGCGGCCCCCAGCGCTGCAGCCTGGGAACACCATAACCAGCCCTGACTGGCGACTCAAACTGGCGACAGGAAAACACTGCCCCCGCGTCTTCTCTTCAGAATGTTCACTGGCTACCTCCCAGTAGTTGGAAAGGGATGAAGGTTTTGGTCACAAGGTATTTGAATCAGGTACTGACATTTTACTTTCCCAAGAACATGAAACATAACACAGCCCTTCCTTCTCTGCCCCTAATTATTATTTATTAGCCGCCGGGCCTTGGGTCCAGGTTGGCGGTAAGGGTGGTCTGTGAGGTCCGTGCACCGCCATCTGCCCACACCTTCTTCCGGCCACCTCAGTCCGAGCCTCCACCCTTCTCCCTTCTCCGCAGCCACCCCGTTTCCATCACCTCCGCCCCCCTCACCTCGCTCCCTCTCTTCCCGGGCCCCTACTCACATCTCTCAGTCCGACCTGTTCCAGCCCACAGGGGCTTTGGTCTACTTGGGACGAATCACAAGTGGGCTTTCATTCAGGTGATTTCGGATTCGCTAATCAGCGCCACTCTTTCAATGCCCACCTTCCTCCTCATTAGCTTACGACTGCCGCGGCTCCAGGCAACGCCGAACGTGGTGGGTGGGCACGTCGCCCTCTGTTAAGCCCTCCGATTGGTAGTTCCTGTTGGTCTCAAGACTGGCCTCAAGTTCAATTGGATAGCAGAAGACCCAACTCCCGCCAGCCCCACCCCACTGTCAATCACACCATCCCCCTTCGTAACTCACTGGACCATTGGTCAGTCTAGCCTGAGGGCGGGATGTTGGGCGGAAGAGTGCGGCTTCTCCCGGCCTCCCTTGCTGTCACCATGGAGATTGCACACATCGGCCAGCGAAGCCGCTGGGCCAGGTAGCTCCTATTTCGAAGGCTGGAGATATGTACAGCAGTCCAGATATTACTGCTTGTTTCGGGGTCTGATGAACTTCTCACTCCCCGACCCCCTATCTCGGGTGGGGCGTAGGATTGGGGGACAAGTCAGCTCAGGCCCAGTCATAAAAGATCCCTAATAACCCTTCTGGAAGGAACCGAGTCCGAAGCAGCAGTTTTAATAACATCACATTTCAATTATCCTTATCTCGCCTTATTTTATTTGGCATTATTCCGCCGTCCTTATGAAGTAGATAGGTAAGGATCATTCTACCCATGGGACATACTGAAACAAAATTTGGAAACATGAAGCAAACTATTCAATCCTGGAACACTGAATCTCTGATTTAGTTAATTCAGCTCCTGAATCATATATGATATATGATTTATGAACCAAATAGAAGAAGATGGTTGAATTTCATTGACTGTAAATCTCAAATTTATTCTACTTTCAAGGCGCCGTTTGCAGTCACATAAACTAACCAACGATTTCTTATGTTTGGCAACTTAACCTTATTTGGCCTTATGTGGAGCTCTGTGGTTATAAAGCCATTATTTTGATTAATTCATTTCATTGGAATTGAGTGTTAACTGCAGTTAGGCACTGTGAGGATATACAACAGATGCAATGTGACTCCTGTCTTAATAGCCTGCAGTTTTGTAATGTTAGATCAACAACACATGAAACAAATAGGAGACATTTTACAGCAAGATATAATATTGATCAAACCTAATTATAGTTAATTGCTCCAAAAGATAATAATACTTCATATTTGCAAAGAATTTTGTAGCTATCACTTTTTCACGTGTATTATTTAGAGGATATTTTGTTTTGGCTGGAGTTAATGTGAATGTCTTCATGATAAAGCTAGAACTAATGTTGAGTCCTAGCATATGGGTAGGAACAGGAAAAGTAGAACAGAGATGGAAGAGAATGCAGGGAGAGAAAATAGTTTGAACACAGAGGCTGAGACAAAAATAAGCACTGAGTATCTGGAGAAGAGTTATATGGAGACAAATAATGGAAAATAATGTGTAGACCAACTGGTCAGAACTGGTTCTGAGCCCTTAATGTTTTTCGGGGAAAGTGATCAAAAGTTTGAGATTGGGAAAGTTAACCTCCTTACACTTCTAATGATCAAACTGGCTTTAGTTAAATTATAAATTAAGAATGATCACAAATGAGGAACGATCCAAAATTCTACACCTTCCTGAGTGGTTGTAACATTATTAGGTTTTCTTGTCTCTTAAGAAGGAACCCTCCTCCCAAGCACCCTCCATTCCCCCATCTTACCCCTTAACTGGGAGGGTATTAGTTTTCTGATTAAATATCATACTCTTTCAATGAAATTGAGAGAAGTGCTGTCACCATAGTACTTCATTTTTTGCTGTCTCTCAATCAAACTTATGTCCCCCATTCTAGAGGAATTGATTACTTGACTATACAGTCTTTCTCTTTTTAAAATTTGTCTTCTGTATGCCAAGTTTTATATAGTACCACTCCACATTGCTCCACATCTTTGTTGTATATGTATTCCTCATATTGTACTTGTAGGATGCACATAGGTGCCTATATACATATCTAATTTTCTTCTCTCCTAAACAAATAAAAAAAAGTCAAAGCAACAACAACAAAACCCCAATGTTCATCTCCTCCTTCTCAAATGTGTAAAATTATTTGTCATGCTGCCCGGTAGAGGTAGGAGAGTAAAAAGAGGTCATTCAGGTTATAGAGTGTATGGGATGATTTCAAGAGAAGATGTAAAGTTTTCTTGCTTATTTTATATTTATCAAAACTTTTTCTGCAAGAGAGTCCTGAATTTTTTTTTTTTTTTTGAGATAGAGTATCACTCTGTTGCCCTGGCTAGAGTGCTGTGGCGTCAGCCTAGCTCACAGCAACCTCAAACTCCTGGGCTCAAGCAATCCTTCTGCCTCACCTTCCCGAGTAGCTGGGACTACAGGCATGCGCCACCATGCCTGGCTAATTTTTTCTATATATATTTTAATTGTCTAGTTAATTTCTTTCTATGTTTAGTAGAGACAGGGTCTCTCTCTTGCTCAGGCTGGTCTTGAACTCCTGAGCTCAAAGGATCCACCTGCCTCGGCCTCCCAGACTGCTAGGATTACAGGTGTGAGCCACTGCGCCTGGTCGTGCCCTGAATTTTTTTGTACACACTTTCTCATGTGTGATTATTTAGCATTTCTGCAGGTCTGAA
This sequence comes from Cheirogaleus medius, assembly GCA_008086735.1. NCBI lineage: Eukaryota > Metazoa > Chordata > Mammalia > Primates > Cheirogaleidae > Cheirogaleus > Cheirogaleus medius. The sequence goes on along the minus strand of VBSM01003227.1, from coordinate 935,854 downwards.
AATGTACCAAAAACTGTTGTAAGTGTTGGGTTATTAGCTGAGGCTGAAAGGCTACTAAATCTGCTAATTTTCAATTTTGCTGAGAAAATGAATAAACAAAAAATTCCCCCCAGTACTATTGTCAGTAGTTGAAGCCAAGTTACTGACCATCCAAGGCCGCCCAGAATTACCACCATGATTTTCTAGGTCACAACATTTACCTAATGTTATAACCAGAGGTCAGCAAACTATGGCCCATGGGCCTAATTTTAGCTTGTACCACCTATAAGCTAAAAATGATTTCACATTTTTAAATGGTTAGAAAAACTCAAAAGAAGAAAAACATTTTGTGACATATGAAAATTATATGAAATTCAAATATTAGTGTCTGTAAGTAAAGTTTTACTGGAACACAGGCACGCTCATTTGTTTATATGTTGTCTATGGCTCCTTTCGTCTTACAACAGCAAAGTTGAGTAGTCGCCACAGAGACTATATAGCCTAAAATATTTACTATTGGGCCCTTTAAGAAAAAGTTTTTATTCTTACTACCTTAGAGGTGTCTAATAAATCAGGTCTGGTGGCTTTGGAAATCATGTATTGTTAATTTAAAATCTCACATCAATAGAGATAAATTACCTCTTGCCTAAAATCACATAGTCAATGGAAAGAGGTAGTTCTAGAACCCTGGTTCCACTGGTCCAAGGCTTTTTTCATCCATGCTGTGTCTTTTCTCACATAGAGCTTGTCTTACTTAGGATGAGATAGGTGTTATATAGGCTAAAGGCAAGCAGAATTCATCAAAAAATTTTCAAATTTTGATCTCACGTCTCATTCATACAAATACAGTGCAACATGCACCAATTTATGAATACTTTGACTTTCATTATTTTTTTCTGCTAATTTGAGTTGCCTTCTGTTTTCCATTTTTCTTACTTCTCAAAAAGTGTTATTAGCGGGGCATGGTGGTTCATGCTTATAATCCCAGAGCTTTGGAAGACCAAGGTGGAAGGATAGAGATCAGCCTGGGCAACATAGCAAGACCCTGTTTCTACAAAAAATAAAATAAAATAAAATATGTATGGCCATCATGAAAAACTTTCTCTTATGCTTATTCTCTCTTTTTAAAAATTTCTCTTCTTTTTCTCCTTTGACAAAGGAATTTGGAGGTCACTGAGTTTCTATACTAGCCTAAGGTTCTTAAGGGAGGTACGGATGATCAGAATCAGAAAAGCAGAGGACAGTTTTTACTGGAGTCCATGGATGGGCCGTATGTGTGGAGAGGAGAGGGAGTGCCTACAGACCCACTGAAATTGTAAGGTTTAGTGTGTGTGAGCACAGGTGGGCTTTTCTGAGGGGAGTATCCATAGCTTTCATAAAATTTGTAAAAGAGTCCATGACCGCAAGAAGATTTGGGATTAAAGATGTAAAAGAAGATGTGTTTGGGAGAGAAATCTGCTCAGATGTGTGATGGTGGAGACTGATCTAGGTTCGCAGGACTGTCAGACCTCAGCTAATCTGAAGGGAGAGCTGTCTGCCCACTTACATCAGCCCACCCAAGTCTCATTTTCTTTGCCCCTCATAGAGGTGGTCAGAATGTATCAGATTCACAGAGCGGTTGAACTCACATGGTGATGAAAACCCAGTATAATTCTTTCCAAAGAACTTTCTGATTAATAGAAACTGCAGAGGAACTAATTTTATGAAAATAGCAAAAGGGATTGTTTCAGTTGGAGCAAGCCAGGAGAGCTGGCGCTGATGCCAAGTAGGGAGATGCAAATGATCCCATTGTGTGGAGCTGATGGCTCCAATCCTGCCACTTATTTATTAAATGTCTTTCCGCTGTAAATTATTAAGCCTAGATTTGGGGAGATGTGGGAGCTGACAGAATAAGACAATAGAACGGAAAGCAAACCTGGACAGCTTCCTTTAGTGTTAGTGCAGTATTGTGTTTTGTGAAAAGCCTTTTCCCCCGCCCTGGTGTTGGAGAAGGGGGAGGATTCTCTCTTCATTGAGGCTCAGGGATGGATGAGACAAGCAGCATGCTTTTGATTTTTGAATTATTTGCCAGTTCTTACAAATCAGAATGGTTTTCCGAGAAAATTCAACCTGTTGGCTCAACAACCAGGTGCCAGATATTTTGTGTATTTTCCGAAAGGGCTGTTTTGCTCAGACAAGGAGAAGGTTGGTCTGCCTTAACATTATGAAGTGCCAAATTAAATGTTTTAGGAGACTCAGCTGCCAGATGATTGGGTTCACTTGGCTTATTGGGGAACTGGGAAGGTCCAGCACACTGGAAAGGAGTTCTAAAGTCTAACTCTCAGGCCAAAGAATAGGAATAGGTTGATGGACAGAGAGGGAGTTGAGCTCTGATTATGCTCAGCATCATTTGAAAAGCTGGAGTTCTGACAACTGGGGGAGTAGCTACTTTATGTGAATCATAGGTTCAACTTTTAGCCCTCTATTCTCCTGCAGTATCAGTGGAGGGCAGGAGGCTATGCCTCTTAGCCAGGCACCAGGCAAGTAGTAGTATGTGCGTTGGTATGGATACCTAAAAGTAGGGCCCTTCATTCATCATTTGTCCATTCATTTGACAAGTATTGATCGCGTGTTACTCTGTGCTTGCACTGTACTGCAAAGCGGGGATAAAGAATGAACACTGCAGCCCATGGTCAGAAGGGGGCCTGATTCTCATAACACCAAGTCCTTATCTAGATTTTGGTGATTCCTCCCCAGTGTGTGGAGTGAGAAGGCTCATTTCACTTCTCCTCATCAGTAGGGTGCACGGGATTTCTTTGTTATTTGTAAGATAGCATCCTCTCCTGGAGTGTGCCAAGGATGATGATAAGCTGGGGTTTAATGTCTCTTTGTTCTCCTACAGATTAGGAGGAGGATATCAAGCCATCAAACAGCAAGAGAGAGATTCTGTCCTCATCAGCCCTGCCCAGCCACTGGGTTTGCAATCTGGGCATCCTTTCTGGGGAGCTGATAACAACTGGCTGGCCGGAGGAGGATTCTGTGAGTTCTGATTTCCTCAGCTCTTGTGAAGGAAGAGAGGACCAAAGCCTGAGAGGCAAAATGCCAGGCGACAGCTAGGAGGAGATATATGGCAAGCTCAGCTGGAGCCTATACAGGAACATTTGGTGGTGGGGGTTAGGAAACTTGCGGTACTTTGTGGGAAAGAGTGAGAGTATTAGAAGAACCATGGGGTTTCTGCTCAGCAGATGTCTTGAGGCGCTATTACAGCCTGTGGCGAGGCTGAGCCCACACTTGCTTACAAGGTTTGAAGTTCACTGTGCAGCTGGAGAATGCTCCCGTTCAGCTGGGGGCCACCAGTGCCCTCTTCTGTCTGTTCCATCAGGGTATTTCAGAACAGGGTCAAGCTGAAGCTGTGAGGAGTTTAGCCACTGTTCTTGAGCTCTGAGTGAGAGGAGACAGCCGGACTCAGAACTGAGGGATTTTAAAATATAGGGACAAATCTTCTTTGAGCTCTCAGCTGCTCAGATTGAAAAGCCTTTTACAGATTGGTGCTGTATTCTGAGATTGAAAGACCAAATACTTAGAATGGAGATCTAAGAGCTAAATCAGGATTACCAACATAATTCTCTCAGACGCTCACAAATACCTAGGGGTGGCCCAGTTCGAGAGTGCAGTCTCACAAATATTCCACTTTTTTTTTTTTTAATGAGTCACTGTGAAGAAGTCTTGAAGATTTCAGTTCTGGAACTTTCTGCCCCAGACCTCTGTTTTGTTAACCTTTGGGGCACCATGCCAAACTATTCTCCATAGAAACTATTAACATTATGAGTTTGCTACACAAACTCAGAGGCCCTGAAGGCAGTAGATGTGATTTAAATTAATCTATAAATACGTGATGAAAAATAGAATCACTTCTTTGATTGCTTAGCCAACGTGTTCCCCAGGTTGAGACAGTTAGGGGGAGTCAGTGAGTGTGCAAGTAGGGGACAGGGAGAAGAAAGGAAGGGAGTGACAAAGGTCAGGGAACTTGAGAAATGAAGAGAATGGAGCCAAATTCCCTCAAGAAAAAGGAAGCCTGGTGTGTGATCCTCAGCCCGGTGGTACTTGGCTGAGAGGGGTGGCCATGCCTTGAGTTGGTCAAGATTCCCAAACCTTCTGTTTCTGAAGATGATTGCCCATGTGGTAGACTCCAGATTCTGCCTGACCCCTTGGTCGTGTTTTGACCTAAGGAATAAAGGCCTGATGCAATTCACTTCAAACCCTGAGCATCCTGCCGTCCATCAGGCAGTGTCCTGGAAACAGGAGAGAGGGAGATAAAACACAGTCCCTTTCTGCATATGGTTCACATTCCCCATGGGAGATAACAAGAAAAACAACCTGGCGAGAAAGGCTACCTCAGAGGCAAATCTAGGGTGCCTGCCAGGTACACAGGCGGAAGCTAGAGGGGTAAGGGAAGGCCTGCAAGGTGACACTTGAACACAGCCTCTCTAGGCAACTGCAGATTAGGCACAGAGGGCAGGCGGGAAAGGGTTCTAGACACAAGGAACAGCGTCTGCCAGCATCTAGTGACATACAAGTGCGTGGCAGACTAGCCGCTGGGCAACGGGTGGGGAATGAGTGTGGCATGGGGTGTGCTGGGCTGAAAGCAGGGGTGAGGTTGGCAAAGGCAGAAGACCAGGCAGAAGGTCGTCTGCATCTGGATCACGAAGGGCTTGGATGACGTGATAAGGAATTTCGACATTATCCCCCAGATTCTGATGAGCCACTGAAAGATTTTGCAAAGGGAGGTATTTATACTTTGTATATTACAAACAACAACAACAACAAAAACCAACTCTTCTTCCATAAATCTCTTATCTAGTCATTTGGCTTCTGCTTGAATATTTTCAGGGTTGGGGAGCTCTCAACCTCCAAAGCTGCCCACCTCATTGTTGGACGACTATAAACCTTAGAAAGTTCTTTCCCACATTGAGCCAAACTCTGTCTCCTCACAATTCCTACTCGTCATTTCTAGTTTGACCATTGTGGCAACACATAAAAAATATATGAAGATACCTATTGAAACTTCCCTTAGTTCAGTTTTCCAAGATTCCACAGAGTTTTCTCATACTTTTTTTATTTCATTGTTTCTAGACTTCTTTACCATCCTGGTTACAGTTATCTGGATGAACTGTGGTTTGTCAATGCATCTTTTTTTTTTTTAATTCAGGATATTATGGGGATACAAACATTTTGGTTACATGAAATGCGTTTGCCTCACCCACACCAGGGCACAAGTGTGACCCTTCCCCATAGAGTGTGCCCTGTTTGCACTAGCTGTGGGTTTACCCCCCACGTCCCACGTGACCAGCACCCAATGAGTATCACTACCACGTGAGCACCTTAATGTCGATCAGTTAGTACCAATTTGATGACAAGTACATGTGATGCATGTTTTTCCATCCTTGTGACATCTCACTTATCAATGCATCTTTTAGAATCTGGCGCTAGAAGTGCTCATAATACTTCAAATAAGCTCTAAAAGGCATGGAGTACAGTGATGTTAGGACTGCTTCTTCTGAGCTGGGCACCAGATTACCATCAGGGGTTCCAATGTCCTTAACTTGTTACTGGTCATATCTCACTGCTGTTACAATTTTTGATTAACTGACACTTTTAACTCTTCTGCACATTAATTGCTACCAAGTCAAATTCCACCATACTCAGTATGTGCAATTTATTTTTGAAATCTAAATATAGTACTTTATACTTATTTAAAGTTTACCTTATTAGTTTGAGCCCAACATTCCAGCCTATTAGACTCATTTTTAGAGTTTTGATTTCCTTTCCTATGATATTAGTGGGTCTTCTTTCACATTTAATAAACATTCTTTGTATGTTTTAATCCAAGTCACTAATAAAAATGTCTAGGACAAAACTTGGTAGCAGTGGAGACCTCATTCCAGTCTGGGTATGTGTTCAGACATCTTCAATTTTGCCTAATGACCCATTTTACAACATAACGTTGAAGATTTATTAAACATTTTGTAGAAATCCTTGAAGATTTATTAAATATTCTGTTTAAATAAAGATACATCATGTTTGATATTTTCTCTTATTTAAATGAATAAGCATATATTGTTGACCTCCTATCTGCTAGGTTCTCTGCTAGATGCTAACAACACAAAAATGACCGAGATATTAGTCTTGTCTTAAAGAGTCCACATCTAGCAGAGGTGACAGACACATACACACTAACTCCAAATCAATATATGGATAGTTAAAATTTGCATTAGAGGGACAGATAGATAGAAAATAAAATATAATCGATAATATAACATATCATATTAAACATTAGCAATGTAAGTAAAATGTATCAAGAACATAGAGAAAGAGGAGATTTAAGTCTTCATGGTGAAGAAAGAGAAAGGAAGACTTCAGAAAAAAGTGACATTTGGACCTGGCCTTGAAACATCTGAAGGTTTTTTGTGAGGTAAGTGGAGACTGGAGATAGGAAGAAATTCCCTAGTGGAGAAACAGGATATGTAAACCAGGGAGAAGTGAAAGTCTTGGGAATGATTCAGGAGCAGCAACTATTACAGTGTGAGTGAGTACCAGGTTCAGGCAAATGAGTGTGAAGAGCTGAGCTGGTGTTTGAAGTGTCTTAAATGTTAAGGAATTTGGGCTTTATCCTATAGGTGAAGGGTTTAGCTAGAAAATAAGTCTTTAAGCAAGAGAATAAATAACATGATCAGATATATCAACTATATAACTCTATTGCACAAGGTGGTAAGTTCAGTTTAGCAAAACTCATTCTTAGTGAACCCATTTTGGTTCTAGCATTAACTGGCCTCTAAGCATCTGTTTAATGAGTACCTCAAGCTTTTTGTGTGTGTTTTGCCCTGCTTCTGTGTTTTTCTTGACTTTTGCTTTGACCTTTCAGCCTCTTACCTTTATTTTTCCCTTGGGCATTTCTGTTCTGCATTCTGTTGGTTTATTTGTTCATCCACAGTGTGCTCTGACCTTTACTATTTAATGTGTCCTCTGACTCTGGCTTGTTTACCAGATTCTGAGCCACAGCAATTTCCTGATCCTCAGTCCTGGACTTGACTCCACTTTGGAATTCTCACCTGATTCAGTTGCCCAATTCCTCTGTGACCTCTGCATTCTGATCTAACCTGCTCTCATCCTTTGTGCTGCCATCTTTGCCTCAGTTCTTCTACATTAGCTCTCTGACCTGCAAGTTGTACCTGTTTGCTCACTTTCGTTCCAATTCTGGCAATAATATATCATCTTTCCTTTCTAGAAGCTATAGTATAGTAGAAGAGATAGACCTAACAAACAAGAAACGATGTGTTATAATTGATTGGCAAATTGGATGTGCTAACTAAAAGTGTTATATGAGTTTAGAGAAAGGATTGAACTGGGGAATTCAAGACCCTTAGGAGGAATGCTCTTTTCTAGGCAACTCCCTTTTAGAAAGGTTTAGCTATTTGGGACATGGACATTTCTTTGGAAGAAAGAAGGGAAATGCAGGCGGAACTTCCTCTGGACTTCCCTATCATTGGCTCCAAAGCTGCCTGTCTTAGAGGAGCTACCTTGCCTGTGCCATCTAGTGGCTGTTGCCACAAGAAACTTTACCCGCCTCAAGGAGACAGCAATTTAACGCCATTTCCAACTTAAGCACCATATCTACAGGGCGTGAAATTAGTTCCAGCAAGCAGCAAATTTGCTGCTAATAAAAATATTTAGCGATTCACTTGTCTTTAAATCAGCAGTAGAATATTCTTTTACTTGCATCAATGCTTGTTTCTCCCAATTCTAATATTTGATAATCAAGCTAGAGTTATTTAGCTAAAGCTATGAAACAGCAAGTTCTTCAGCTCTGCAAAAATTTGAGTTTCCTGAGCAGGAATTTTTATTTCTTTCTTCTCTTGGTCAGAAATAGTCGTAGATATTCCTTGGATCATGGAAATGGAACACTTTCACTGATTTGAGGGTCTTGGAAATAAGTTTTCATTCTCTTCTTTCTGCCAACATTAGCTCCTGAGCTGTTACACGTGGAGAAACTGGATTGCTAAGAGAGGACATGATTTCTATCTCATGTTTAGACACATCTTTACTCTGTCTCGGTGCAAAACTCATTTTAATTTCTTTTCTCTCTCTTTCAGCCTCTATCTACTCCACAGCAAGAGTTCTCTAAATAATGTAGAGATATTGTAGGGCACTAAAACAATTCTTTAATTAATTCAACAAATATTTACTGGGCATCTAAATGTACATTCATTGTTCTAGATTCTCCTTTGGGTCATAAGTGTTCCAGGAAACCTAGTATCAGTGAGCTGAGAGGCTGACCTGGCAGATGACACCTCTTCTCCAGGTTGCTGGAACAGTGGGTCACGTAGACTCTTACTTATTTTTCTTTTCCTTGAAGAGCTCATAGAAGGAACAAATTGCATCAGACATTCTACCCCTCATAACTTAATTGGCCTAAAGGCCTTAGTTTGAGCAGATCACTTGTTTCAAAGTGCAAATAATCTAAAGAAAGAGTACAGTGGCCCCCTGGGGACTCTGTCTTCCACTCCAGAGGAGCCCTGTCTGGATTATTCTTCTTCAGCTCAATTGAAATCAATTTTGATCATCCTGACAGGAAATCAGAGTATAAGGCAACTTCAGACAGGAACAAATACATGCTTCTCAGAAATCAGCCATGAGATGCTGAACGAAAGCAAGCCTCTTGGACAGGAGGGCCTGGGCAGGGCTGAGAGCAGGGAGTTAGAGTCACAGACTCAAACTAAACCACCCAACCAACTGTAACTTCACTGGGGGAGACGCTGGAGGGGGTAGATTGGAGGAAGAGAATGACAATTGTCAGCGACCAAGACGGCAACGTGGAGGCTCCCGAACAGGAGAAGCCCCTCTGTGCATCATGCAGAAGGATGTTTTGGGGATCAGAGCACCCTGGCTCTATTCTTGTCCCTTTCTCTCAGGTTCCTAACTCTAATACTGCCCCTCCTCCCCTTTTGGCATCATTTTCTTCATCTATCAGAACAGATGAATGTTACTCGCCACCTCAGGTCCCCTTACTGCAGCATAAGAAGCAGATGGAGACTATTTTGAAGAGCTGTGAGAGGCTCACCAGAGGGGGCTATGATGAACATCTGGATTCCTCCTGGAACAGGGCGCCTGATGGGGTGGCACATTCCACTTAGACAAAGCAAGGCTCTTCTGAGGACACATGAGGTAAGACCTGTAAGTGGGGCCACTTGCCCTGGATGATATGTAACACCCCCATCATGCTATAGCCTCAAAATCCCAAATATTTTCTGCTCAGAGAGGGTCTCCTGAAATCTCTAATGTTTAAAACCGTGACAATTTTACTGTAGATAGGGTGATGGAAATCACCAGCTGTGAATTGGGGAACTATAAAAAGTGATTTGAAGTATAAGCTTTATCAATTAAGTACTTAAGCAAAATCCAGAATCAATATCAGGAAAAAATAGAACCAAATAATTTAGTAATTAAAATGAAATAAAAATGTTCTCCAATCTTGGTCCTGTCTTTCTCACATGTCAACATATAATCAAGAAAGTCTTTCTGGAAATGAGGGTCCAAGGAAATCGGGTGACTTAGAGGATGTGGATTGAACGTTGCTAAGGGCATGTGGGATGGAGCACAGTACAAGGCTACTGGAAAGCAGGGAACACAAGGAGGCAGATAAAGGAGCTATGAAAAGAACTGGAGAGAAAGGAGGGAGCTGGCAGAGGGAAGCTCTGGGATCTCCAAGAGTCCATTGACCCTAGAGGTAGAGAAGGAATGATGGGATCAAAGCAAGGGTGCGCCCTGTCTGCAGGGCATCCTGGTCCCTTGGCACCCTCCTAGCTGCTTCTTATTTTAATGTCCTTTAGGGCAGCTGTTTACTTCTGATTTCCCATTCCAGCACCCTTGCCTCAGCTGGCTACCGAACAGGCAGGAGGGCTCAAGCCTACAGCCCTCTTGCTGTCAGGTGCCAGAGTTGCTCAAAAGTCAAGCAGGTTCCGAGAATGGATTAAAGATGCTTTATGTAGAGCATATGATCAGGGATCAATAATAAAAGGCCTCTACAGACAGAATAAATAATGTTTAGAGGCATTAAATAATTATGTAATCTCAGAAAGGAACATGGGTAATATGTTGGTTCATAAAACAGGCTGGCCATTTACAGAATTTCTAAGGGGTTAGGTAGCTGATCTTCATTAAAATTAATTATATCAGAGGTCATCAAGTAGTTGATTTTTCTTGATGGAAAACTTAACCATCTCCCTAGCTTTAGCATCAAGTGTATGAATTATTGAAATCAAGACTGGATACTGTGAAGGGGAGATGTGTACAGTGCAGGACTGTCAAAGGAAATGCCTCTGCTAGGACACCCATTTTCCAGAATGGGAAGGTAGTTTGGATAATGCCAAAATGAGAAATGAAAGCAACATTTAGAGGTCCCCTAAAGGCAGCATGGCATCCTAATAAGAATACAGGCACTCATGTCTGACTGCTTGGGTTGGAATCCTGGCTCTACCTCTTATTGGCTGTGTGATCTTGGGCAAGTTACTTAACCTCTCTGTAGTTTTGTTTCTTCATCTGGAAACTAGAAAAAAGTTACCTACCTCAAAGGTTTATGTAAGGCAATACATGTTAGATATTCATACCTTTAGTCCATAACAAATATTTGCAAAGCCCTTCAACTTGAGCCATTCTATTTACATGAGCTCTCTACTTCATGTAACTAGAAAACTTCAAAAAGCCATACCACTTGGAATCACTATACATTTGTGCCGTTTAAGCTTGGGTGGGCCTGTATAGCTGCTTGGCAATCATCCTATCCATTTCTTGTCGATTTCTAGTGAAATTCCCTTAATAGTTGTTCTAAAGCATGGTTTCTCAACCTTGGTACTATTAACTTTTTAGAAAGGATAATTCTTTGTTGTGGGGAGGCTTTCCTGTGTACAAGAATTCTTCTTGTCTGAGGGGGATACTTTCCAAGACCCCCAGTGGATGCCTAAAACCATGGACAATACAGAACTCTATACACATTATGTTTTTTAATCTGATAAATGAGAGGGCCACCAAGTGACTAATGGGTGGTCAACAGATACAACAGGATATGCTGGGCAAAGGCATGATTCACGTCCTGGGCAGGATGGAGTGGGATAGCGTGAAATTTCATCCTGACCTGTGATTTAAAACTTATAAATTGTTCATTTCTGGAATTTATCATTTAATATTTTTGGACCATGGTTGACTGTAGGTCATTGAAACCATAGAAGGTGAAACTGCGGATAAGGAAGGACTACCGTGCTGTTGGGTGTTTAGCAGCATCCCTGGCCTCTGCCCAGGAGATGCCAGTGGTATCGCCCACCCCCATGGTGGCAACAAAAAACCTCTCTAGACATTGCCAAAGGTCTCCTGGGGGCAGGAGGCAGAATCACCCCCAGCCGAGAACCACTGTTCTAGGGCTTTTCCATCCTCTATCTTGCAAACACCCACTTCCAGTTGATGATTATGCCTCCTGTTTTCCTTAGAAAAATGTCACCTGATCTAGGTTTTTAAAATATCCCTTTCTTCCCATTCAAAATTTGTCTGGATAGTCACCCATCCTTTTCTCTTCCCCTTTAGTCTAGAATTGCCCTCTTATTCAAGATGAATCACTGCACGCACCTCTTCCATTGAAGCCACTCTGCTTTCTCTGCTCCTTAGTCATCTGCCTCTGCTCAGCCTTCCCTTCTGTCCAGACGCAGGCTCCACTGGTTTTTTTCCAAATGCCTATGAGTATCTTAGTTACCTTTACTAAGCTACAAGCCTTGTTTCTCATTTAATCATCATGTTTCTCTGACAAATAGATATGAACAATAGCCAGTATTCATGGAGCACTTACTATGCGCGAGGCACTATCAGGTAGATTCACGATATCTTCGCCACCGTGTGCTCTCCCCCTTTGCCCAGAGCACGTATTTTCTCAATGATCACCTAATGGCCAAATCCAGTGGCTTTTTCTTGGTCTTCAATTCTTTACTTTCTCTAAAGCTCTTAACGCTGTTGACCATCCCTTGGTTGAAACCGTTGCCTCCCTTGGATTTTAATTTCTCTGGGCTTCAATTTGATTAGCTTAAATTTGGAAGAATTAATTTAAGTGATTTCTAAGACCTCCTTTTGTGCCACAATCTTATACATTTAAAATCCTCTCAGCTTCTGTTTGCCAGACAGCTACAAAAAGAACCCTGTACTTTCAGAGTCCCCAGGGGCCCACCAACAGACTATGGGGACCCCTCTGCAACAGAATATGCTGAGGTGACCTGGATCTGAATCTTCCATACAATCATCTAACTTTCTTAAGCTTAAGCTTTTTCAAAAGACTTTTTTCAAAGTCTGGGCTAGCGTACAGTGGCATCATAGCTCACTGCAACTTCAATCTCCTGGGTTCAAGTGATCCTCCTGCCTCAGCCCCACGAGTAACTGGGACTACAGGTGCATACCGCCACACCTGGCTAATTTTTCTATTTTATTGTAGAGACAGGGTCTTGCTCTTGCTTAGGCTGGTCTTGAACTCCTGACCTCAAGTGATCTGCCGGCCTGAGCCTCCCAAAGTGCTAGAACTTATAGGCATGAACCACCGTAGCCAGCCCTTTCAAGTTTTGCTTTTTCCCAAGCACCACCCTTATTCAAACCCAGACTGAAAACCAAAGAGTGATTTTGTTTGTTTTTATGTGTATTTTATGCTTCCCTTTCTCTTGCTGTCCCCAGTCCAGCTTCCAGAGCATCTCTCAACCCCAGTCCCTGATTTTCACACCCACCAACCAGTACTCTGACTCAGGCCTCATTATTACCTTTTAAAAATTGAATGTTTCTCACAGCATTTAGCTCTATATTTTCTAAACAATATTCTGCTTCTAATGCTTGATTTCCTCGCCCTCCCCGCCCCTCACTTTGACATTATCATTACCTTCTTCCTCTGGACGATGATAATGTAACTCTTGAACACATATTTCACGCACATACATCATGTGTCTCCTCCCTAGACCTTCCTAATTTAGTTACTATATAATTTTTGGTTAAATTGGTATTCAGTGTTCATAGTGTTATGACTATGGAAATATTGTTTGTAACTAAGCCATGTAGTGTACTGTGATCACTTTTCCTTTCTTGTATGTTTTCTTTTTTCTGCTAGTATTGGTTCTTTTTTCATTTGCTTATTTTTATAGGTACCTATCACTGTCTGCCCCAAATGTTCTAGGAGAACTGGCAATCCCCTCCAATTTGGCCATGTACATCAGATAACTTCTCAATTGCCTATCAGTTGAGTTTCTCTTGTTTTTCCTAAGGATATGCCACCTGGATTATCACCCTGCCTGCTTCCATCTAGACTGCTGTCTCTAGGCCTGTGGCAGCTCTTTGCATCAACATTGGGAATTCCTTTCATTCTTCTTCTAAATGAGCCTCTTATTTCCTCGATCCATGTCTCTTCTTTCTTGGTTTACTCCTTATTTTGATGAAGCAAATCTTTTATAAGTCTTCCTCATAGAAAGGATTCGCAGGAGGTAAATATTTTTCAGTACTTGCATTTTTGGAAGTGTGTGTTCAACTTTATAGTTGATTAATTATTTGTCAAGGTATAGAAATGTTAATTAAAAGTCATTTTTCCTCAGAATTTTGAAGGTCTTGTTCCACCATCATTTTTGTATCTAGGCCTGTTTTCAAGAGGTCCAGTGGCATTCTGGTTCTTATTCCTTTGTATGTGGCCCTTTCACCTCTCTGAAAGTTTTTAGGACTTTCTCTACTCTTTCTTTCTTCCTTCTTTCCTCCTCTCGCCCTCTCTTCCTTACTTCTTTCTCCCTCTTTTTAATGTATCAGCTTTATTCCTATACCATACAATTCATCCAAGGTGTACAAAGGGTCTCTAGTATACCCACATGGTTGTGTGGCAATCACATCAATTGTAAAACATTTTATCTCCCTCAAAAGAAACCAACCTTATACCCATTAAGCAGTCAGTCCCCATGTCCCTTCAACACCTCCCCAGCCCTAGGCAACCACCAGTCTACATTCTGTCTCTATAGATTTGCTTATTATGGTCTTTTCATATAACTGGAATCATATAATATGTGGTCTTTTATGACTGGCTACTTTCACTCAGTGTCATGTTTCAAGATTCTTCCACATGGTAGCATGTCTCAGGATTTCATTCCTTGTTAAGGCTGAACAGTATTCCATTGTATGGACATACTACATTTTGTTTATCCATTAATAAGTTGATGGATTTAATTGTTCCTCTCCCAGAGTCGTGGTCTTTATGGGCTTATGTCCTTTTTATTCACTTACTGTCATTTTGATTGGATTTTATGAGGGCATACAGATAAATAAGCATGTCCACTTTACTGTGCTCAACCAGAAGTCCCAGCTGCTTGTGGCTGAGCTGTCCCATCAGCCTCACACCCATTTTCTTGAAAGTTATTTCTACTTTGACCCAATCCACACGTTCCTGCCAGAGTAATCTTTCCGAAGCACAACTCTAATTATATAACTCCTCAGTTAAAAATCTGTCATTGTTTCCCAATTTGACCATGTAATCTTACCATTAGAAAAGACCTTACAGGTTCTTTGGACCAGCTCTCTGCTTGATGCATGAAGCCCCTGTCCAAGGTGGCTGGTCCGCGGGCATTTCAAGTGAAAAGGAGGTTGCTTCCTCACCAGCTCATCCATTCCATTATTGCACAGTTCTTTTCGTTAGAAAGTCCTTTCCTATATAGAACTGAAGTACATTCCTGAAACTTTCAGTTATTCACCCAAATTCTCACCTATGATCTTCAAATAATAAAAGCCTAATCTCTCTCTAATCTACTATACAAAATGATAGCACTTTGTGTAACTGAATTAATGCTACCACGTGCCCCCAGGTATTCTCTTTTCCTAGCAAAAATCCCTAATTCCTTCAGTCATTTGTTATCTGCCATTGCCTATTGAATAATGTCCAAAACACCATAGTCCTACATTTAGGACCTTCTGGGACATGGCTTTAACTTCCTTTACTGATGTCGACTCTCATCTCCTACTTTTGCTGTGCACTCCCGACACACAACTTGCTTTTTCTCATCTTTGTCTTTGTTTACATCCTGTTCTTTTCCTGCAATACTCTTCTTCATCTCTTTCTGCTAAAATCATGCCATCAAAAGACTGGGGCTGATACACACCAAACTGTTAAAGTAGTTACTTTCGGGGGATGGAATGGGATGGGTGAAAGGGGAATACTGGTATCTTACTTTAAACAGTATTTTTTAAAGCAGTACAATTGTTGATGATCTTATTTTTATGCTATTCAATGTATTTTTCAGATATATTATAATTAATTTTAAAAAATAAATTAACAACAAATTCTAGCTATGAGTTGCAATCCATTTCAAAAGTTATATGTTCCTGGAAGCTTTCTTTGAATCTTATGATTCTGAAGTGAGCTTCCTTACTCTGACACCTAGAGCATTCTATTTGTGTGCAAGCCTTACCTATTTAGCAGACCTCAAGCTCCTAGGGACCTAGGATTATGTCTTACTCATTTTGGAAGCCCCTGCCTTATATGCTACCTAGCAGGAGCTCAATACATTTTTATCGAAAGGGTAAGTGGGTGAATTCACATTATAATTTTCTCATGCTCCTTCAAACATGGTTCTCTATTTTTCTTTAAATGGGGAGAGAGAGAATTCTGGGTACTCCAGCTTCTGGCCTGCCACTCTGCGGATCACTCTGCCCCTTCCCAAGGCGCAGAGAGGCACTTCTGGATCAGCGCTTCTCTCCCCGCAGCCTCATCTGCTTCAGCGTCTGGGTGTGTGGTGCTACCCCTGGAGACTCATGGAGAGATGTGGGTGGAGGGGACGGGGCACTGGGGGTGGTGGTGGAGGGGAGCCAGGGCCCAAGAAAGTGAAAGTTCATGGTGGAGAAGAAAATCCAAGCAGAGAGTGAGAGGAGGGAAAGGCAGGTGGGGTGTGGGGAGTGGAGGCAGAGCATGTTGTCTAGCTCACAGAGGCACCTGGCTCAGGGGCAGACAAAGCTCCACCCCAGAAGAGAGGAGCCCATTCCCACAAGTGCCAGAAAGGAAAGATCTCTTGCTCATGTGGTGCTGGAGTGAACAGGAAGGCCAGGATCTATGTCTCTGTTGAATCTTGGGTGGCTCTCTGCCTGAAGTGGAAATGAGTTCTTTGTTTATGTCTCTGTGTCTGTCTCTGTCTCCCTCAGACACACACACACACACACACACACACACACCCCACACACCCCACACACCCTTTTGTTTCCACCTCCCCTCAACCAGGCAGGATGTAACCATCTCTCACAGCTTCTTGCAACAGGATAGACTTGGGCCACGAGGGGTCCCTGCTCCCCGATTCTTGAAGATGCCCCCAGTTACAAGGATGAAAGAACCATGAGTCCTTGCCCATTAATCTCCCTCCACTTTTTCCAAGTCCATTACTTGGTCACTACTGGCCTGCAGGCAGAAGATTACCTGAGTGCTGAGTTATGGGGAAAAGTGAACCTGGGAGGGAGAGCTTGCATGCCGTCACAGGCAGATGTTACGTTTTTTGTTTTTGTTTTGTGTCTTGGACTTCGGGTTCACATAATTGATTTGGTCATCCTCTTCGTTTCATGGTGTGCTATCATCATCGTTGATTCTTACTTTGCACTTCTATTTCCCCAGCCCTGCATCTATTCCCCACTAAAGGCTCTTTTCTTGATTATTTAATGTATTCCCTAGATAGGGCTCTCTGGAAACAAGTTCTGAGACGGGAGTTACACGCAGGTCTATTCACGAGTGCCCTTGGGAGATACACTTGTAAGGAGGTGCAGAAGATGGGGTTGGACTGACAGCGAAGGTGGCTCCCATGCAGTTGCAGTTGAGAACTCAGCTGAGCCCATGGATACTCTGGACCCTTCGTAGTTTTCCCAAACAGACGCAAAGGGGACCAAGCCTTTTATATCCCGCATCAGTCAGCCAGTGGCCGCTGGCCTTCCCCTAGCAGAGGCACAACCTTAGGTGAGGCAATTCCCTGTGGCCAGAGCAATTTCCTTGAGGGACACAGCCTTGAGGCTCAGCGCAGATCCCACCAGCAGCTGGCAGGTGGAGTGGATTGGCCCTGAAGAGGGTCTATGGGTGGAGCATCACATTACCCACTATAGCGTGTGTTCTTCTCATCCACCTTTAGGAAGCTTACCCTTGAAACATATATAGTGTTGCTTTGTGTCTTTTTAAAACGTTACATAAATGGCATTGTGCTATAGACCTATTCTTGCCCCTCGCCCATCCCAGCTCTGTTTTGGAGCCCTATCCATGCTATGCGTGGATCTATTACAATCCTGCATGCCACTGCACAGGGCGTCATGGTCTGTGTGTACCATAGTTTACCCTTCCATTCCCCTGGTGATGCACACCCAAGCTGCCACCAATACTTTACTGCCACCATGAGCAAGGTGATGAGCCTCCTTGCGCTTCTGTGGGAGAGTCTCCCCAGGGGATACACTCACAGTGTTGCCACGCTGGGCCACAGGCTATATGCATTTTTCATTTCACTACGTTTTACCAGATTTTTCTCCAAATTGACTGTACCAGTTTTCACCTTCATCAGCTGCTCCTAGTTCCCAAATCCTTGCTAGCTCTTGACATTATCAAGCTTTCTAATTTTTACTAATTTGTTAGAGGTAAAGTGAGATCTTATTTCTGTTTTGTTTTTCTTATTATTTGTGAAATTAAGTATCACTTCAAATACTTCTTAACCATTAAGATTTCCTTTTCTGTGAACTACCTATTAATATACTTTGCCCATTTTTCTACTGTTCCCCATCTTTTTTTAAAAAAACTTATTTGTTGGGATTCCTTGAACAATTGTTAGTTGTAAATGTCTTCTTTCAGGCACTACCCATCTGTTAACTCTGTCGATGGTGCACTTCACTGAACAGAAATCCTTAATTTGGGTGTAAAATCCATTTTTCTCTTTATGGTTTTGCTTTTGGATCTTTTACCACTCAAGGTCACAGTATACTATCATATATTTTCTTCTATTAGTTTATGGTTTTACTTTTCACATGTAGGTATTGAATCCATCTAGAGTTTATTTTCATATTTGGTAATAAGATAGATTCAAATTTATTTCACAATTTATGAAATAATTCATGTTTTTACTCTTTGATTTATGATGCAAGAATTATTAATATTATACCCCAGGTTTTCATGAACGTGTAAGTCTGTTTTGGATGCTCATTCTACCTGCCCATTTACCTGTTCCTGTGTGTATACCACACTGTTTTAATTATTCTGCTCTTGTAATATTTCTCAACGTCTGGTATAGTATGTTCCTTCTTTTTGTTCTTTTTTTTTAACCATCTTATCATTAGTGGACCTTTATTCTTCCTCACAAATTTTTAAATGTTTATCAAGTTCGTCTCCCCACCCCTGCAACTGCCAAATCTACTGGGATTTTGATTGGATTGAATTAAATTTACAGGCTAATTTAGGGGAATTTACATTGTATAGAGTTAAGTGATTCCTCCCAGGAGTATGACAGATTCTTCCATTTATTCAGGTTTTCCTTTATATTCTTTAAACAGGGTTTAAAAATCTTTCTCCATAAAAAGTCTTGTATATTTTCTGTTAGACTAATTCCCAGATGTTTTACAATTTTGCTGTTATTGTAAATGGTATCATATTTTACATTAAATTTTATTCTGTTTTTACTTATAAAAAGGAATTATGTTTTATTCTCTATTGATAAGATATATTGATATTTCATGCACTAGGGGTAAAATACCAAAAGAACCTTACAGCCTCTTACCTTTCAGTGTCAAATAACCACTCTGAAATTGCTGTTGTGGTCTGGAAATAACAAGTGTCTAAATTGTCTACTAAGATTTCAATAATTTATATTTGCATGCTATTTTTCAAAAAATGCTTATTGTTTACCAATGCACACCCCAGTCCTCTCTATTTCTGCTGCTTCTCCTTCAGAGAACTCAGCCCTGGGAATGTCTGATTGAACTGGACCTGCCTGAGCTTTGCTTACGTGGGTCCAACCTTGAGTGCAAAACTGCTGATTGGAAAGTTGGGCCAGGGCCAGAGCAGGAGACACTGACAACTGTCTTCCCCAGACACCATTAAGTAATATTGTTTCTGTCTCATTTCCCAGACTAACCCAAAAGGGGATCCTGGGAGGCAAGAAAACAAAGCAAACAGAGCTGGATAGAGCAGCAGAGCGTGTCAACACCTTCATGGAGCATGGAGGGACAGAAGCCCAGCAGTGTCTCTGAGCTGAGCCAGGTGCCCACAGGCTAAATGCACGTTCCCTCTTGCATTCCCTTCCTTCCCCACAAAGTCCTCTTAGGTTAACCATGATGGAGATGACAACTCTTTAATTTCATTGAGTTCAAACATGTAAATCTAAGAACAAACTGCCTCAAATTAGACTGCTTACCCTTTATTATGATGCCATGGGAAAACACTTAATGGTTTGAACAACACTTTTTACAAATATTCATTCCACATCCATTATTTTGTTTGATCCACATAGCACGCCTGAGAAGAGAAAAGGCGCATATATAACTCTTATTTTCGAGTTGAAGCTGGGTCACAGACTCGCCTATGTTGTCCAGTGAATCGCGTTAGGATGAGGCCCTGGAGCATTCTGACTTTCTAGGCTGAAGTTCCGCCAGTCTACTTTGTTTGATTAATGTTCACACCCTTTTTAAAAGAGAAAAAATATTCTCTCAGACATCTAATATTGACCCAAATTACTTATATCATTATGTAACCTAAAAAGTCTAAACAAAAAATAGGTCTAACTCCCCAATGTTTATAGCTCTTTTATAACTAAGAATGAATTAAATGCTAACAAAACCCTAAAAAAAAAAAAAAATTTAAGTTAACATTAGTCCAATTTGAACCGTAATTGTTGTTTTCCTGAAACTAACTCACTGCTGTGGACAAGCATCTGGCCCTGACTGCCGTGTTGCAGGTTCCGTTCCACATAGTGTCCCTTGCTCCTGTGGGCTCCGGTTCTTCTGGATTCGAACAATCATTTGTCTAAAGCACCTGGGTACTGTTGGGCCTTCACTTGCTACAAATGTGTCATTGAAGTATTGGGTCTGCCTCTGCCTTCTGCCCTTTCAAAGTTCATTTCCTCTTAAGGAGAAGGCAATTAGCAATTCTTATTAAACCTGCTTCCCTGCCTGATCCGTGCTGGAATTAACCCTTTGCGTGATGGAATCAAGTGAGCCTCGTGGACAGAATTAATCATTTCTAGATTTTGGGTCTTTGAAAAAATGATCAGATGTTCCCCTTTGAGGATGGGGTATAAAGAGGAAAATAAATACTGAAGAATTCAATTTTGCTCTGTGAAGTCCTCGTCTCTGACAAGTAGTTAATCTATTTGTTGATACCGTGAGAGGAGCATATCCAGCAGGGAGAAAATTAAAAAACGCTCAGCGCCAGTTGCTACCCTGATGAATCTCATCCAATTATTTAACAGGACACTGCTGGGTATACTTTTTTTTATTGTTTTAATTTTATTTTATTCTCTATTGTTTGTCATACCATTGTAAAAGTTTTCTGGATTAAAAAAATCCTTTTTCGGTCTATCCTTTTGCACTTGGCAACCATTGATTTTTTTTTTTTTTTTTTGCTTCTGTGTTCATAACTGAGTTTGAAATTAATGTAGGATTATTATTGATTTATGTATTTATTTGTTTACTTTCCTCCTTGAATGTAGCATTTTAGAGGTTGGATTCTGAAAGGAATTTTAAAGAGCACTAGCTGCAGTAGGAGAGTTTTAGGTCAGGGAAAGATAGTTTAGAATTGTGTGAACTGTAAAGTATTTGAGAAAAGTGTTAGTTACATTCTTCTTTGTTGAAAAAAAAGCGTCCCCCCTTTTTTTCCAACGTGAAGGACTGAGGGAAGCTGCTTTTTTCATGTTGGAAGGCCACATTAATTTAGCTGTAATCACGTAAGGCCACATTCAAGAAACTTCAATTAGATATACTTAAAAATGCACATTATTTTGTAAAAATCTAACTCTTATGTACTTAATAATTTCAAAAAATGAAAACTATTTGTTAATTTTAGAGTTAACTAACCTTTTAATGACTTTGTTGTGTCTGCTTTTTGTTGGAAAGCATTTGAATATTTGGTTGCAGCACGGAGGTCTGCAGTTTCAGTTGATCCTCTAGATGGGTATCAGTCATTTATGACCTTAAGGGCGTCTTGATTTGGGTTAGGAAGGAGAATATAGATTTGCACCAATAAGTGGTTGAAAAGCAAGGAAGCATGTTGCCGAATGCATGGGTTTCTTACTGCATTTTTCCATATTTCAATTGGATCTTTCTAAGCATTAATGACTTTAAAATGTCATCTATTGGCCGGGTGCAGTGGCTCACACCTGCACTCCGGGAGGCAGAGGCAGACAGATCACTCAAGGTCAGGAGTTCGAAACCAGCCTGAGCAAGAGTGAGACCCCC
>VBSM01003227.1:892795-906897 GCA_008086735.1 Cheirogaleus medius | reverse complement strand
AAAAAAAACAAAAAAGAGGCCTCTTCTCTGGTGCATGTATGGTGGGAGGAGGAGAGGGAAGGGAGGGGGAAAAGAGAGAGAGGGAGATCTTTTGTGTCTCTTCCTCTTTTTATAAGGAAACCAGTAATATTGGATTAGGGCCTGCCCTTGTAACTTCATTTAACCTTAATTACCTCCTTAAAGGCCCTATCTCCAAATACAGTCACATTAGGGGGTTAAAGTTTCAACATATGAGTTTGAGGGACATGACATTCAGTCCATAACATCCGTTAGATAATAAATTCCATGAGGGCAGGGCCTTGTCTATTGCTTATTTGTATGTTCCCCTGCACAGAACCCTCACCCTCTCTCCTTGTGGTTCTCTGTAATTGCTATAGTACCTGCTCATAGCAAGGGCTCAATCAGTATTTGTTGTTGGGTGAGTGAAGGGATGAATGAATGAATGAGTCAATTACTTGTGATGGTAGTATGGGTTTTAGAAACATAGGTACTCATCATCTAGATTAGGTTCCTCATTTTACAGAAGAGGAAACTGAGGCACAAGGATCCTTGCTAGTTAGAGGCAGAATGAGAGTTGGAAACCAGATTCTCGATACTGCTACTCTGAGTCCAGTGCTCTTTTCACCTGGAGCGAGGGCTGTCAGAGAGCTGCATAAAACTGATGCTTTTAAAAAAATCCTTGTCTAGAGTTTCCTTGCAAAAAGAAAGTCTCTGGTCTTTTATGGACAAAAATTCTTCACTTAATTTCTCATGTCACACTTGAAATGCTTTTCCTCCTCCCCCTCTGGTTAGAAGCAGCAGAACTGGGTCTGGGCTAGGACAGGGACTTCCCTTCCACAAAGTTTGATTCCAAGCTGACTACCCAGGTGTGTGGCTCTTTGGATTCCTGCCTCTCTGCTAATGGCTTTCCTTAACTGTTTGTCATTTGCTTATGCAAATCTACCTCTTTCCGCATTAAAATGAACCCAATTATAAAGTGAAATTTCACAATTAAACCACTTAGTGAAGGACATTAAGGGACCAGAAGGAATTGATTTGTAAAAACTTTAGTGATAATTACCAAATGTTTCTGAAATGTGACTAAGTTCTAGGTTTTTCTTTAAACAAACACACGTACTTGCACATTTTCATATACATACGGCACAGACACTTGCACATATTTTCACACACCTGGTTTCCATCTTCTCACTTTGGGACTTGTTCTTGCTCCTTCTCTGGGCCTAAATTTTCCCCAAATAGAGGAAATTCCACCAGCCATCAGATCATGTCTGCAAAGTTCTTGGAAGCCTTCCAAAAGAAATGGCCACTGGGCCGAGGAAGCTGGAGTGGGCAGGAAAATAGAAGAAGGTGTAATGGTTTTAATAAAGTCTCTTTGCCACCTTGGTGATTGATTGATATATTTTGGCATTTGCTTCCCCTGCTCTGCTGTAATCGATAGCAGTTACAGGCCGAGGAGCAGGAAAGGGTGGGGATGTGGGATGGGGGCAGTATTGATTGATCTTTACAGGAAAGAGTCTTGCCCGGTGATTGCAGTGCTGTGGCCACTAGAAACAGGACCTTGCTGTCCCAGGGAAACGTTACCTTTCCTTATACCCCTTCCCCACCCTGTCAGGTAAGGGGGCACAGGGTCTAGAAACTGGGAGAAGGGTACAGATAGATGGGCATCCACTTGAAAAACTAGGCTTTCTGGTGTTTGAGGGAGTCAAAGTCACGCTCACCTTTCTCCTTGTACCCTCAATTAGAGGGTAGAGACCACAGTCTCCTGGGCTGGTGCAGATGTCCCTGTACCAGTGTGGGCAGAGCCTTTAAGGGTGAGGGATGATGACATGCTTAGGGGGCCCAGATTTCATCTATATCTAGGAATGAATCCAACTCACTTGGCAGCATGCTGCTGCTCAGGTGGTATAATGTAGAGGGGACTTCAGCACAGACTCTGGAGCCAGATTGCCTGGGTTCAAAGCCCAGCCCTGCCACCTACTGTGTGACCTTGGATGAGTTAATGGACCTTTCTGTAGCTTGATTCCTCCATCAGTAAAATGGAGATGAAAACAGTACCTATTTCCTGGGGTTGCTATAATAGTTATGAGCGTTAATGTATGTAAAGAATTTGTAAGGGCCCTGGCATAGAAGAAATGCTATGTACATGTTGCAATTATTATCTGTTGGTGGTGGACACCTGGGCTGGCATCCATGATTTATGAGTGGAAACTTAAAGGTACAAGATTCTCTAATCAAACAGGGTCATCACAGCATTTGCCTTCTGGTGATGAGAACACAGAGCTCAGGACCCAGCATCTGTTAAATAATTCTCTTAGAACATCAGCCCGTTAGCCACAGGATTTCTCAACCTTTTTTAGATTAATTTTTTTCTCGAAAGCTTTCAGAAATAAGGACCAGGTCCAGATTCGAGGGACAGGGATAAAATGGATTGAGAATGATAGTTTCAATGCCCAAGAAGTCCAACCAAGACAAGTATTCATTCGTTTAACAAACACCAAACTCCTACTCAGTGCAAGACAGTTTCAGCTGATCTGATGATTTCTGTTTGTGAACTTGAACTTAGAGCTGATACATTCAGATATATAATCACCCCTCTGTAACATCATGACAAATAGCTTTCATGTAACTTGAGATTCCTCTTCTAGAACAATTGCTCAAAACAGAAAATGTGGGCTGGGCACGGTGGCTCACGCCTGTAATCCTAGCACTCTGGGAGGCCGAGGCAGGCGGATCGTTTGAGCTCAGGAGTTTGAGAGTAGCCTGAGCAAGAGCAAGACCCCATCTCTACCAAAAATAGAAAAAAATTAGCCGGACATGGTGGCACATGCATGTAGTCCCAGCTACTTGGGAGGCTGAGGCAGAAGGATCACTTGAGCCCAGGAGTGTGAGGTTGCTGTGAGCTAGGCTGACGCCATGGCACTCTAGCCGGGGCAACAGAGTGAGACTCTGTCTCAAAAAAAAAAAAAAAGAAAGAAAAAGAAAAACCACAGAAAATGTGAAGTTCTTTGTTTTTGTTTTGTTTTTCTGAGACAGAGTTTCATGCTGTTGTCCAGTCTAGAGTGCAGGAGCATCATCATAGCTCACAGCAACTTCAAACTCCTGGGCTCAAACAATCCTCCTGCCTCAGCCTCCCTAGTAGCTGTGACTATAGGCATGGCCACCATGCCCAATTAATTTCTATTTTTTATAGAGATGAGGGTCTTGCTATGTTCTTCAGGCTGGTCTAGAACTCCTGGCCTCAAATAATCATTTTGCCTCGACCTCCCAGAGTGCTAGGATTACAGGCGTGAGCCACCATGCCCAGCCACAAAATGGTTCATTTTAAGGAGCATTTGCCACTTAACATTTTTGTTGAAAACTTATTGACTTTTGAAGTATAGTTTTATTTTCTTTTATTGACATGGGTGAATTTTTAGTTTTTAGAAATTCATTTTAGTACATGAAGTGACTTTGGGGGCTTATTTTCTTTCTAAACAGAGAACTGGATGCTGTGGTAAACAGTAGCAGCTGGCAGATTGGTGGGCAGGTACTGAGGATCCTAGGTTGAGGGGTTCCATGACAGACGCCTAAGAGGTTAGAACTGGAAGGGACCCTAGAGCTCATTTAGTTCAGCCCCTTCATTTGAAAGCAGAGCCAGGGAGGTGGAATGGCTTTCAGATCTGAATGGGAATCCAGGTCACTGGTGCTATTCCATGTGTTGTGAGCTTGTTGTGGATGCCCTCCTAGCTCCACGGCAGGCCCTTTCCCTTTTTCTAATTGCCTTCTGTTCTCACGTTTGTGTATCAGACTAAGTTATTATTTGACAATTCAGTTCAATTCAAGGAAGATGCTCTGAGTACTTGACTCAGTGCCAAGTATTATCTTAGGGCCAGGATACAAAAACAAGATATGGACCCTACCAAGGAGACTGTAGCAGATGGTATTAGTGTACCTAGTTATTTGCTGCCTCTCCCTGTAACAGGTTTATATCTGGACCATCACAGATAAGATTAAGTCACATGACCAGGTCTGACACCAGACTTGGTCATGTGACTTATTTTGGCCAATGAAATTTGAGGAGAAGTGATATTTTGTGGTCCCACTGCATTTTCTCTTTTTTATCTTCCAGGGGAGTAGCAGGTCCAGAATAGGGCTAGGCCTCTAGCTGGGTCCCACAATTAAAAGAAGACATGGAGTAGAGCCAGAGCCACAGCCGATGTGCAACATGATGAGCTATAAACCTTTGCATGGTGAGCCACTGAGATTTTGTGGTTGTTTATACTCCAGCATAACCAGCATAAGCTGATGGCTACAGAGAGGATCACAAATTAGTTGGAAAGACAGTTTATTTACAACTGAAACACAGGGTGATGGTTGCTTTGCTAGATGTATACACTGAAGGTTCAGAAATAGGCCAAATGAGGAAACAAGTAGCTCTGAGAAGGGCATCAGGAAGAGCTTTCTAGAAGAGGTGATAGATTGGAAGCATTTAAAGGTTGACGAGAACTTCACCATGTTAGGTGGTTGGGAGGCTTATTTATTGAGGCATTTCAAGCAGAACAGCATGCACAGCCATGAAATATTGTGGTATGCTTGAGAATTGCCTGTACTGTCCTCAATTGTGGGCCAGGGTCAGGTTTCTAAATCTTTGAATCCTATTGGCCACCAGCCACTGTGTCAGGTCCCCAAGATAAAGATGCATTATTTATTTTGATCAGAGCTTGGCCCCAAAATCATCATCTGATCTCATACCCTGAAAAGCTAAGTGGGGCTTATGTGTGAGCCATATGGACTCTTTTTAAGAAGTTTACTTTTTATTTATCAAAGAATATATATGCATAGTTTAAAAATCAACAGCTGCCTTGCCTCATTCCTCCGCACTCCCAGGTTCCATTCCCAGTGCAGTCATCATCAACTCTCACAGCTCATTTCTTTTGTGTGTATGTTGTTATGTTTCTAAATAATAGACTTATATTGTTACTTCTTAATTTACCAATTTTAGAAATTATATACTGATTTACTGCCATGGTAGATGACAACTTAGCTCTCCCATAGCATTTGCTACCAAATTTATGCTTGTACTTCCCCTCCTCCTAGCTCTCCAACATCAACTTATTTTTTTTGTTCAATCAATACTTGGTGTTTATATACTAATGACAATGCGAATAGTATTTACTACTGAGTCAAGTAGTACACTGTGACGAGACGAGGCTTTTTTGTACAAGCCTTTGTTTTTCCTGGAGTTGATAACTGCTTCCCTTTTTATTGACCTAGTTTCCAAGTGTACTTACAATTACTTTTTTCCAAATGGTGCAACATCTCTGCTACATACCTGCCAATACTATTTTCCATACATTCCAGTTCATCTGTTCTATTTTTCTCCCCCATAGTAATCCCTCCTTCTGTTTTTCTGCTTCAATCTAAATTTGCTACTTTATAGGAATACTGTGTAACTGTCCTCCAGAGGTTTCAATTTATTGTCATTTTGAATATTTCCTTTATTGCCTTTCTGTGTTAGATCTCTTGGTTCCAGAATTCCATGTATTCTATATTAGACTATCATCTAACTTTACCAAATCCCATCCTCCAATAACTTCCTAAGAAAGGGAGCATAGGAGGTAAAGTTCTTGAGTTTTTGGGTATTTTAAAATATCTCTAGACTGTTCTGATATGTGACTAATAATTTATTTGGGTATAGAATTTTATTTTTGTATTTGTATTATTTTTTTTAGAGATAGGGTCTTGCTCTGTTGCCCATGTCAGAGTGGAATTTTAAATTAAAAAACATTCTCTTTCAGAATGTAAAAGGCATTTCTCTGTTATCTATTAACATTTGATGTTGCGTTTTAAAAAAAGTTTGATGTTTTTATTCTTGTTTATTTTATCTGTGTTTTTCCTCTTTATAAGATTCTAGGAACTTTTTTTACCCTTATGTTCCAAAATGCCATGATAATGATGGTGGTTGGCATTGGTAAGTACTTTTTCCGTTCTTTGTGC
Source organism: Cheirogaleus medius (assembly GCA_008086735.1). Lineage (NCBI taxonomy): Eukaryota > Metazoa > Chordata > Mammalia > Primates > Cheirogaleidae > Cheirogaleus > Cheirogaleus medius. The sequence continues at coordinate 900,921 of VBSM01003227.1, read as the reverse complement.
TTCACTAATAAGGAAAGACTAATATCCTTTATTTCTCTCCCTATTATCCTTTTTTCCCTTTCTGCTTCACTCTTTGGGAGATTTCCTCAATTTTATTTCCTCAATTTCTAAACCTTATATTGAGTTTTTAAAAAAATGTTTAGTGATATTTTTAATTTCAAAGGGACTTTTTAAATTACAATTTTCTGTTTTCATCGTAATCTCTTCTTATTTTATATGATATTTCTTATCTTTTTAATAAGAAGTGTTTTTGAAGTGTTATTGCTCTTTTTGAATGTTTCTTTTGCTCTTTGCAAAACCTCTCTTGCCCCAGACCTCCCTTTTTCCTGTTTATTTCAGTCTCCCTCTTTCGTGTTTGAGGCTTTCTTTAAATACAGAAAGCTCCTGTGTTGATGCACATTTAAGAAGGGGCACTAAAAGTTGATTTTGAAGCTGGGTATGTAATTGGGCAGAGTTTATTGACTGGTGGGCTTCATGTAGGGTGATCAGGTGACAAACCAACCTTTTTTTATCAAGGGACCTTTGGATACAGCAACTGGAGTTCTCTCTGGAGCTGTTCAGCCCTTCCAATCCACGCGCTAAGGCTGGGGACATCGGGGAGTTGTTAGCAAGGCCAGCAAAAGGACTGATGGCCCCACGGTTCAGCATGCAGACTTGTCCTTAATTTCTTTTACTCTCCATCATATTTGATTTTCCCAAGTCCAATATTGTTCATTTTCAGTTTCTCCAAAGAGAAAACTCTTGTTGCCTGGGGCACAGGGGGCGCTGGCTGACTGGCTGTGTGGGACTTTCCACCCCCAGCCGCTGTCTAGCCAGGACCTGACCCCAGTGCCGCAGGGTACGGTGCCGCAGGAGGCTCAACCTCACAGGGTTCTGTAGAGCCAATCAGCCCCCAGCACAGGCCCTGGTGGCTGTGGCTTCTCTCTCTTGAGCCAGTTACCACTCTTCCCTCTTTATTTTTTCAGATAAACAGTTTTGGAACTCTCTAAACCACTGCTTGTTGTTTTCTCTCCTATTCTTGTTGCCCTTGGTTAATACCCTTGCAGTTTCCAGAAATTGGGCTGGAGATTCACAGGCTTCTCTGGGGTGATAGCCACAAAGCCAGAGAAGAAGGTGGTAGGTGACCAGTCTCATTCTGGGTCTTACAGCACTCTGGGCACTCCTGTTTCTCTCGTAAGCTCTTCTTCTTCAAGTTGTCCCTTAAACATTGGTATTCCTCAGGCGCCTGCCCCTTTAAGGGCTGTTGTCCCTTTAGCATAAGCTGAAGACTAGGGGCAGGCCCAGGGTCTGCTCCTCGCCCCCTTTCTCTGTGCATGTCCTGGTGTTGGCTCCTGAAATAGACAGGAGGAGGCTCAGAAGGCAGAGCTGGACTGTGCCAACTTCTCAAGGACCGTGGGCCTCACCTCCTTTGGCCCCAGCTCAGTGGCTGTCTAGTTGTGGTTTTCCTGACCCCAAACAGGAGGGGCTTCCAGTTTGGCCCAGTGATGTCAGCCTCATAGGAGGGCAGAGTATCCTCTTTCCCTGGTCCAGTGCTGTTCACTCATTTCAAAATTAGTCAGACACTGTTGAAGGTGTTGGAATTATACTTGTGAGCAAAGCAGACTGGGTCCTACCTCCATGGAAGTTATAATCTAGTTCCCAAGAAAGAAAACAATAGCAACAAAGCAAAATACTCCACTCCATCGTACAGAGGCCCCCTTGGGTCACTACCAGCCATGTGATTCTTATCTATTTCCAGAACTCCTGTTTCTTCGAACTGGAATGGGAGGAGTGTGTGTGGTGGGGGGTCATGGGTGAAGCAGGGAGCTTTTGAGTAGGTGGCCAAACACATGACACTATTTCATACCTCCACACCATTTTGCACATGCCATTTCCACCTAGATGGACTTTTCATTCCTTGTCATTTGGCAAACTCCATTTGTTCTTTGAAACTGTTCCCAAATCCCCTCCTATGCAAAGTCTTTTCCAACCCCCTCCCTGCCCGGCATTAATCCCACGCTCCCCTATACTCACCCCTGCCTACTTTCTGTAGTCAGCAGCTCCCTGAGTTAGGCACTACTTCAGGAGCTGAAGACAGATATGAGCGAGACCCTGAGCAGTGTGTGGGGGACAGGTGTGAGCTTTGGAGCCACAACAACTTGAGTTGAGCCCCAGCTCCCCCACATTCTAGCTTTGGCCTTGGGCAAGTGAATTAACCTCTCTGAGCCTCAATCTTCTCATCTGTAAAATGAGGATAATCAAATCTACCATGAACGACCATGATAGACATGAAATGACTATAAAGAGCCCAGTGGCAGTGCATCATTGGCACCCAAATGTTGTTCCCTTTCCTTTCTCCCCTTAAGTCGCTCCCAGTCTAATGAGGGAAGAAGAGTGAGCAAACCAATAAATGCAGGGATTTGTGACAGGTGCTAACGGTGATAAAGGAACATGTGATGAGGGCTAATGAATTACGTGCCATGGATTTGTGAATCTGCCCATCTGGCTCTCCCTCTAGACCATGAGTGCCTCAAAAGCAGGGCCAGGTGATTCCATTCTCTCTAACTCTGGGCCCCAGCACCTGCCACAGTGCCTGGCACATAGTAGTTGCACACTGAATGTCTGCGTAAATGAACTGGGAATGACTCCTGCTTCACCTGGTCACAGTTTGATGGCTAGCGCTGCCCATTGTCATTCTTCCCACCCCCAGCTCTTCCTACCTCAAAGAAGGGAAAATTATGATTTATCAGCCATCTGAGTGAGAATCTTCCCCCCTCACTAGAGGTTAATTTTTCCAAACATTCTCGCAGTTTGGGATGTGAACACTGTCCCCTGTCCCGAAATTGTGGGAATGAGGCACCAAAGATGAGGGCCACTTGACCCATCCACTGTCCTTCTATGAGACCAGCCTCCCCCAGCCTCCCTCTCTGAGTGCCCAGACATGCAGCCCTCCACCAGCTTATCCATCCTATTCAAATGAGCCTGTCTCCCAAGAACCAAACATTTTCTCTCTCTGGCCCTGACTTGAAATGAAACAACTTAGCCCATAGACAGTTTTATGGTCCCTCGCCTTCCATTCCTCTTGTCGAGTCGCGCTGGTGAGAGCCCAGCCCAGACTCTGATTTATACAGCTCTCCCAGGCTCCTGTTGGATTCAGAGTCTGGAACAATAAGACAGGGCTATCCATCACCTCTCGGCTCAGATCTCCCTGGACTCATTGGGAAGGAAGGAGGGGTGGGTGGCAGAGAAGACAGCCTCAGGGGTCCTGCCCAGAAAGCATCTGATACGTTGATGGAATGCGCAGGGCAGGGGTGGGGTGGGGGTAGCAGAGGCTTTTTGTCTCACCCCAAGCCTACTTGTGACAGTAGGGAAGGAGCGAGCCCAGGACAGGGGTGAGAGGACACCTGTCAGGCATGGGGGGGGCAGGAAGGGAATTGAATCAGAGCTCAAAGGCTGATCCTGGCTGAGGATGCCACCCCTCCCACCTGCCCCGACCCAGAGTGCAGCAGCACTGGCCCAGCCACGCTGGGTCACCACCAGCTTACCCATCCTCGTGCGCCATGGTACCCCAGCGTCCAGCATGGTTCCTGGCACACACCAGGCACACAACTAAGATGTGTGTTTGCTCATTGACTAAACCTCCTTTTCTGCCTGACTTCTTTACCTACCTCAGGGTCAAGACCATTTGGAGAAGTCCTTACATGCTAGTCACCCTGCATCTGTGACAGTGTGGCTGTATGTCTGTGTGTCCCTGTGACCATGTATCTGTGTGAGTGTGTATCTGTGTGACCATGTGATTGTGTGATCATGTTTTAGAGTTTCTGTGTGACTGTGTGATCATGTGAATGTGTGATTTTTTGTTGTTTATGTGTGACTATGTGACTGTGTGTCTGTTTGACCATGTGACTGTGTGACCATGTGTCAGTGTTTTCATGTGACTTTGTAACTGTGTCTATGTGATTGTGTGACTGTGTGACTGTATGTTAGTGCTTCCATGCGACAATGTGTCTGTGTGACTATGTGACTGTGTGTGTCAGTGTGGCTGTGTGTCAGTGTGACTGTGTCTGTGTGACTGTCAGTGTGATTGTGTCAGTGTGGCTGTGTGTCACTGTGACTGTGTGTCAGTGTGACTGTGTCTGTGTGATTGTGCGTCAGTGTAACTATGTGTCAGTGTGGTTGTGTCATTGTGGCTGTGTGTCAGTGTGACTGTGTCTGTGTGACTGTGTGTCAGTGTGACTGTGTGTCAGTGTGGCTGTGTGTCTGTGTGACTATGTGTCAGTGTGGTTGTGTCAGTGTGGCTGTGTCAGTGTGGCTGTGTCAGTGTGACTGTGTCTGTGTGACTGTGTGTCAGTGTGACTGTGTGTGACTGTGTCAGTGTGACTGTGTGTCAGTGTGACTGTGTCTGTGTGACTGTGTGTCTGTGTGACTGTGTCAGTGTGACTGTGTCTGTGTGACTGTGTGTCTGTGTGACTGTGTGTCTGTGTGACTATGTGTCAGTGTGTCCATGTGACTGTGTCAGTGTGATTGTGTGTCAGTGTGACTGTGTGTCAGTGTGTCCATGTGACTGTGTGTCTGTGTGACTGTGACCACATGTCAGCATGACCATGTGCCTACTTGTCCTACATGTCCACATGTAACGAGTGCATACATGCCATGTGTGTGTTCGCAGCTGCTCACATGTCCACAGGAGTCTAAGCATTTAAGTACGAACTTCCTGAGAATCAGAGTTCTTAAAATGTCAAGTGGGTGACCCAAGGGAAACCATGACATTGGCTTCCGTGAAGTATTTAAGAAACAGGAGCTCCTTCACCAGAAGGAGAGGGAATGGGGCCCTCTAGATGGCCTTCCGTGCTTTCTGACACCTTCTCACCCCAGGGAGAAAGGAGGCTGTGATGTAGTTGTTGTCTGTAAACAACTTGAAATTGCCATTGCCTCCAGGAATCCCAACCTTTGGACAGGGACGGAGAGCCCATCCTAGGAAACAAGCTGCGGTGGGATAGCACCAGAGAAGGAGTAGAGTGACTCCCTGCACCACTGCCCATAGAGGGAAGACTGCAGCGCATCGTGTGCCACTCTGGCAGAGCGCAAAGACCCTGGGGACAGCATCTTGGTTTTCAGGAAATTAGAGGCTTTGTTCAAAGCCAGGAAAAGAAAACCGATGCTCAAATCCAGGAGCTGAAGAAAAGAGAATTCCAGGGCTGTGGTGCAGTTGTGGCTGTGTTGTGTCTTTTTGTTTTAGTGCTGCTGAAGCAATAACATGTAATGACCTGAGCGTCGCTGCCAGCTGCCTCTAGCTCCTGGCAAGTTGACTGACCTGAGGAGAAGCCAAGGGTGGCTAATGAGTCATCAAGAGTCTTTATCAAATTAGGATTATAATCCATCTCAACATGCAGAGGAAAATGGTTCAAATTATCTACTTTCTTAATTGCAACTCAAAGATTTGGCAGGAAATTATCATGAGAGATAACGTCTGGAAATTGACGGATTGTGCTGATGTGTGTCTAAGCTTCCCTAACTGTAATAGCTGGAGAATTCATCCACACATACACATACGTATGCTTACACTGACACTTGTACACCCAAACACCTCTGCTACACATGCTTGTTTAGGACACTACCTAGGCAGGCAGACAGACAGACAGACATACCCGTGCACACAAATGCACACACAGTTATGTCTGCACAGTAGGTCAACATTAGCATTTATTAGTCAATTCAAATAGGCTGAGATTGTTACCAGATGCTGAGAGATTGGGAAGGAGAAGGTAAGATATAAAAGGAACACTTAGTCCTTGCTTTTGTGAAGTTCGAAAGCTGCTTGGTGAACTAATGCATACATATTTGAAATTAAAGATCATGTACAAAGCAAGGTACAAGTACATACTACTGTAGCAGAAATGTGAACATGTAAACTCAGACGAGTACAGGACATGGGTGTTCTGAATTAAGTAGAGTTTCTGGAGTGGGTAAGTTTTGATTTGGGTGTGGACATTACCACTGTGCATTATGATAGCAGCCAATAGGGTTGAAGGCAGAAAAAGACATACCGAATCTGTCAAGAGGACCACGCAGCCAAGCGGTGACACAATGTTTGCAAAATCTCCAGAGATGGGTGAGGCTGGAAGACAAACCCTGGTTTGGGTTGAGAATCCAAGCTGACTCTCACTTGTCTGTTAAATCAGGAGGGATTTAAAGTTCACCCTTTCCTTACCTTTCCTACTGGACCTCAGTTTCCCTGCTGTAAAATGCAAGTGGGATCTCTTGGCCCCTGATAACCTGTAAGATCTCTGTGAGTTCAGGGATTGTGATTTAACCATTTTTATAGCCCAAAAGCCTAACACATGCCTGGCCAGCCTAGATGCTGAATGAGAACCAGTGAGCTGGTAAGTTTCTTAGAGGCTATCAGTGTATGCATGCAGAATGAGTGACTCAGTGAATGAATGAATGGATGAGGGAGCAAGAGAGTGAACGTTTATGTTTTATGAAGAAGCAATTCACAGTAGTAGTTTGGAGTGTGGGCTTGGGGGGCAGCCTACCTGAGTTCATGTCTGGTGACAAGTTCCTCCACTTACCTAAGCCTCACTGGGGTGCCACGGAGATCTGATGAACAATGCATGTTAGGCACTTAGCATTGAATCTGGCACAGAGCAAATGCAAATAATCAATACGAATTAGCTATTATTGCTGATATTGCTTTGTTTTGCTCTTCCTTGCTAAGCAAACCATGATCCCCATGCTGGTAAGCTGTGAGTATCTTGCTCCTCCACTTGGTCACCTTTCTTCACCATCGCCCCACAATGCAATAAGAGAGGACCAGCTTCTGCAGGGGATGTGGCCTTCACACATTCTGAGGGTTGTTGGTTGTTTCTCCAGGCCCTGCAGTCTGTGGGCCCTGGCTGCCAGAATGCAGTTGGGAGCCCAGCCGTGCAAAGTCCTCAGCTCAGGAGGGCTTTGAGGTTGGATGAAGCATCAAAGGCAACAAATGCTGATAGAGTTCATCCCTGGGGACAGGGAGAGATGGTCCGTTAGATGAGCAGAAGGATGCTGGGCAGTTCCGGGAGAGGTGGCGATGATGAGGGTAGTACGAATGGGGACAGGGCTAAGGAAGAGGACGGTGATAGCATGGGTGACAGCTGTGATGGTGAGAAGGGTGTTGGAAGGGAGATGGGAGACAAGGGGTTCAGGGACCCTCCAGTCAGAGACAGTCCTCCAGTACAGGTGGGAGAGGAGGGCTCTGTTTGCGCGAGAGTAGAGGTTTCAAAACTCTGTGTAACCCTGGGCAGAGGTGGGGAGGGACTTCTTAGCCACCTCTGTAGTCTGAGGGAGGTACTGAGTATCCTAACAATCTCCCCTCACTCCTCAGCCCGTCCTGCATGGTGTCAGCAGAAGCAGAAGAGATGGAAGAGCTGGTGAGCCAGAGTGATACATGATAAATAATGAAGATTTCAGCATCCAAACATAGCTTATACCAGAACAAAAACGAAGCCCGGAAAGGAGGCTTCAATAAAAATAGACTGCAAGTCACATAGTAATTTTAAATTTTCTAGTGGCTACATTGAAAAAGTAAAAGAAACAGGTGAAGATATTTTTAATGACCTATTTTTATTTAACTACATGTATCCAAAATATTACTACTTTAATGCCTAATACATATAAATAATTCTTAATGAAATATTTCACATTCTTTTTTTATATACCAAGTCTTCAACATCTATTATGTGTATTACACACACAGCACATCTCAGTTTGGATTAGCTGCATTTTAAGTGCTCAGGACCTACACGTGGTCAGCGGCTACTGTATTGGACAGCACAGGTTTATATCTTCCTTTCTCAAATTTTTGTGACCAAACTCTTGGGATGGCATTTCCTAGAAATGGCTCTTTTTGGAAATCATCATAGCATTCTCTCTTTTCTTCCTAAATATAGTCTAAATATTCTCTCTCCCAATCTCTCTCTTTCTCAGTTCTTTCAAGCTGGCTGTGATACTTCCCACCCCTTGCTAGAACCTAGAAAGAACTTTGAAATCACTCGGAACTTTTCTTTTTCCTTTTCTGCCTCCCCTGGAGCCTTTATCTGGAGCTAAGGCCAGGCTGCTCCCACCTGAGACCCTGTGTGTGTGTGTGTGTGTGTGTGTGTGTGTGTGTG
>VBSM01003227.1:850029-887897 GCA_008086735.1 Cheirogaleus medius | reverse complement strand
TTTGGTGAGGTGGGGGGAGGCGTAGGGGCCCGTGACGAGGCTTGGGAATCCAGAGCCCTCATGGCTCCAGAACTAGGGGATGAGTTAGTAAAAGGGGGGACGGAAAGCGCTCAAAAACAGAGAGCTGAGGGGGATGGGGCAGGGTCCCGAATCTGCCGCGTAAAGTTTGCGTTTCTTTTCGGGTTAGGAGACTGGGCTTTCCTGGCTCCCGAACCCGAGGAATGAGCGAAATGGGCCGCCCTTTCCGGGGGCTCCTCACCCGAGAGCCTCGCGTTCCGGAGCGGTGGGGAGACCCAGGTTGAGAATTGGTGGCGTGGGGGGTTGTGGATCGGCCCTGAATTAGGGCTGGGCTTTAGGACTAGGCTAGAGTTTGGGTTACAGGATCCAGGCTGTTTTCAGACCAGGATTGAAAGGCCGATGAGTAGTTTACACGCCGGCCAGAGCAGAGGGCTGGAGGTAGGAGTTGGGGGCCGGAGGAATGGGTGGCGTTTTTAGGATTCAGCCACTGGATCACAGCTCTTTACTGGGGTCGAGGCTATTGGAATTTGGGGAGGGTCGCGCGCGCGGGTTCTGAAGCTCGGCAAGTGAAAAAGCGTTTAGGTAGGCGACGAAAGTAGTTCGTCCGGGCCATGGCAGACAAGCCCCGAATTTTCTGCTGCTTCTCCCCAAAAGCGCTTCTGGAAGAGGAGAGGACTTGGGGCATACAAGACCCGCTCATAGAAGAGAGATTCTGGAAAGCAGACAAATCGAAGGGACGTCTGAGCAAAGCGACAGGGCAGCCTCGCGGGTCTTGGAATGGGTCTGAGGACCCGACCCTGGTGGCTCGGCGGGCTCCGGGAGCTACTTGGGGTCTGAAGGCGCAGCGCGGCAGGGCGAGTGCGGACGGCCGGCTGGGGCCGCGGCCTGCGATGGGGTGGGGTGAGGGGGAGCGCTAGCAGAGAGGTGCCACATTGGGCCGAAGGAGTCGGGGCTGCGGCCGGCGGAGGATAGGACGTACTCGAATTCGGGCGCCCTAGTAGAAACCGCCTCTTCGTCACTCACAAGTCCTGCCTGCGCTTTCCCCTGCCTGTCCGGGAAGCCCACAAGCCTGGCCACCGTTGCAGTGTTCCTCCCGCGGGAGGAGGAAGGTCGGGGTCCCTTACCATCACCCTACTTGTCCCGGGCCGTCTCCAGGGTATTAGCTTTTCGGATTCCAAATGCTCCCTAAGTGGTAGAATCCAAAAGCTTCGCATTTTAAGCAAATTTAGACGATCGTCCCCTCTCCAAATCTGAGAAAATAATGGTATTCAAACATAACACAATGTGTTATCCAAAGCCCCAGCTCCTTCCCTCCTGCTTACTCTGCCATTCCGGCCTCCCTGAGGCCCCAGGACCTTGGTGGAAGTGGAGGGGGGCGGTATCCCGTTTCTGGATTCACGATCTCCCGCTCCAGCTGCATCCCCGTGGCTCAGGCCTAGCTTGGGGGTGTGTGGGGTGGGGAGAGGTCCCGACTGGGGAGGGAAGTTATCCTTTGGCCAACTAGAGAAAGAGTTTGTTGAAGGGTGGAGGGGAGGAAAGCTTGAATGTCCTCCACGCAATCTTGAGTCCGCCTTCCCAGCCTCTCTCCCTCTCGCACTCCTGGCAGGGAGAGTCAAACAACCCTTACAGGGCACAGAAGAAGCGCGACCCACGAGTGGTCGCGGGCTCCCCGGGCGCGGCTACTGCCGCGGCGGCGGAGCTCCAAGGCTGTTGTTTTGCAGGCTTGGAATTCGTGCGCTCTCTCTCCCGCCGAGAACCTGAAGTGGGGAGGGAGCCGTGACCCCGCGGAGACTCCCCGGTCACCGCCTCCCCTTTGTGAGCAGAAAAGGCATGAAAGCCAAGAGAATGAGAAGCTGCTCAGAATACGGGGCAGGGGGTTACTGGAGGGAGCTGGGCCCGACCACCGCTCTCAGTAAAATGCCTCGTGCAAATTGCACTGAAGTATACCCAACTTGAGACTGGCTGTTTTATGATCCTTTCTGGGAGTTTACTGCTCTCTGCTTTTAAGTCTATAGATTGCTTTAAGTTAATGAAAGTGCTGCTTTCAAAAGGGGCTTTTATTGTGCGGCAGTGGCAAATTCTGTACCTCCCCTTTACTCTCCCAAAATGGGCCTGTTTTGAAAAAGGGAGCTTGCTGGAGTTCCCACATGGACAGAGCTTAGGGGAGGACGCCATGTGACAATGAGAATTAATAAAAGTCAATGTCCAAGTAATTCGGAAAGACAAGTTTGCTTCTTTTCCAGTCCGGTTTCATCTATGCGTTCCTATGTTGTTGCCTTTTGGGCTTTCACTGAATCTGGCTGTAAATGCTGCTTGATGCTTCTGGAGCAGCCACCTCCCAGCATTGCTTTAGGTAGGCCTGACCCTGTTCAATTAAACCCAAACTGGATTTCAGGATATCAGCCCAGCTGCCAATTCAAGCTGCAACTAAAATATTTACTTGGGCACTGGGGGAGGGGCTTTGCCTTGCATTTAGTAAGATAAATGTGTTTAAATGGCTAGGAACCTTGAGAAGGAACAAGGCAAGCTGTTTTTCAGTGCTTTTTCCTTTTTCAATCTATTTGGCACAAAAGGTGAGATGACAAGGTTTTTGACTAGGTCCTAACACAGAAACTGCAGTGGGGCTGGGCTGTGGCTTTGACCGCATGTCATAACCATTTAAACTGTGGTTAGTTGTTCAAAGCTTAAAGCTTCTCCAAGCTGGGTTTCATTAACTCTACACCAGTTGCCTGGAAGTTCGGTAGCAATAAATTGTATAAACACATTTGAAGTAAGTTAGTGATGAAATAAGGAGAATTACTGTCTTGTGAGTGGAGAATCCTGAATTCATGGAGTTCCAGCTTAACTGGAAACATACCTCCTCTCCCTTGGCCTTGAAGTTTATGGGCGCACCAGAGTGTGTGTTAAATTTCTTTCTGCCATGTCCATCTTCAACCTGGGGCTGTAACTCATTAGAGACCAAGGCATGCCTAGAAAGCAAAAAGGTTGGGTTTTAAAGGGATCTCTATTAGCTTGGTTTAGGAACCAAACGAAACCGATCAACCTGATTTCCTTGCCCTTCATGAATATAATGGTGCAACATAACAGCAGCAGAGCAGGGACAAATTAGATTTTTAAATGTTAGAGGCTTAATAATACTGTGTTGTTAGCAATTGAATTTGTTTTTATTAAAGAAACAACCAATAAAATTTATAGGCTTCCAACATGTTGCAAGATTTCCTTGCTATTTATTTAGCTCCCCCACCCCACTTTTCTGAAATTCTATCCCCAATTTCAGACTTTTGTTCCCGATTTATTTAATCTGGAGCACATTTTCTAAATTAGTTCAAGGAGAGTGAGAAAGGCTGTTATAAGTTTTCCTTTTTCCTCTGCTGTGTGGCACAGGACGGCGATGCTGTAAGATATATATAAATGTGTGATGCAATTGCTGGAGGTGACGGCATGTGAAGCAAAGTGTCTGGATCAAACAAAATGCAGATCTGAGTATGGAGAGGGTGAAAACGATGCTGCAGAGGAAAACCGAGGAAGTTAGATGGAAAATGAAATCAGCATGAGCCACTGTTAGCCTTGAGTCTAGCCAACACACCATGCTTTGTATAAAACACTTCACATGAGATCCGTGACTTATTGAAGATTGAATTATATTGAGAAGCAGAATTTAGAGGGACGAGCTGCACTGGCTGGGTTCTATCCAGGCAGCATGGCCAGGATTGTTGCAATGGGGATCTGCTAATTTAATTAAATCTAATACCTGATGGGAAAGGGAGGAAGGAGGGAGGGAAATGGTCGGGAGATAATCCAGGTTGGCAGGTCAGCATGCTGAGCTAGTGTTTAGGCTGAAATTTGGGGGCCTGGCTGCTTCCTACCCTGTTATTGCGTGGCTACATGACTCAGGCGGGTCATCTAGCTTCTAGATCTTGGTTTCTTCATCTGTAAAGTGGAATACATTGCACACAGCCCTCCTTAGGCTATGAAGAGTAAAGAGCAGGCATGAACCAAGCACGGGGTGCACTCAAAGGAAAGAAAATGGGAGATAGAGTCATATTCTTCTGTGTGTTTTCTTTCCATCCCTGGCTCCAGAGCCTTCTCCCACAACTCTCAGTGGGAACTCCTGCCTTGCCTCACATTCTACAATTTGAAAACCCTGCTGTGATTCCAAAAACCACCTGTACTTTACCAAGAGGGGCAATTATGGCTGAGTTGGGGGATGTAGCCTGCTTCCTCCCAATGATGCTACTTAGAATGGCTTTCATGCAGCAGGTGAACACAGAATCTGACTTATCAGAAAGGTAGCCCATTCTCTTTATGCCATTGGGAAGGCAAGGCCTGAGCCCTGCCTGGTGAGTGACATCTCGCTGGGATGGGGGGATGGGTGCAGGCCTGCAGCTAGCCACAGCCTGAACCTTGCTTAGCAGTTTCCATGCTGGCAGATCAAAGCAGATTCTGGGCCAGAAAGCCCAAGAAGTTACACCCGGCACTTATACGAAAGTGTATATGTGCTTGTAGACGCCTTCTGTTCCGGTGCCTGATTTTTAAAAGCTAGCTCTGATCCTGGAGATGTGGCTCCAGTGGAATGCTTGTCTTTAATTCTCTCTAGTCCATGGGGATTCCTTGGGGTAATTTTCCCTTCACATATTCTTCTCAGCCAGTCTTGGACAACCTCTTAGTCTCCGTTTTGATTGGGGGTGAGAGCAGGGAAGGGCAGGGAGACACAGGCTGGCGGTAGAAGAGCAACAGTTGGAAGGTACAGTCCTTCTACCAGAACTTGGGCTTTTCCTCTGTTCCAGAACCCCCAGGAGAGAGGCAGAAGCAAGCCCTGGGACAGCTCAGTTCATCTCATGCCGGCAAGCGGAGGTTGGGAAGAGCTTGCTGCAAACGTGTTGTCTTCTGGGGGATCTGCTGTTTGGCTTGGATGCCTTGCCGCAGGCCCTGCCTGCCTGGGTTTCTAATTACAAGAAGGACGTTTCTGCTAAGACCTATCTCACTAAAAACACATCCCCGTGTGTAATAAGAAACCCTAAACCAGGCAGGATATTTTAAAACTGAAGCAATGAAGATTAGATTAAGTCTCCACCAAACGGCTACGTTCTCGTATTATTTTTGGCTGGAATGTGGAGAAAAGCAGCTGGCCCTGGGGCCCGGAGCAGACTCTGGAGAGTTCGGATGGGGCCAGAGTGGGTGGCGTAACTGTTAGTTCTCTGCTTAGTAGGAACCGGGCCAATTTCAGTACAGCTCAGTCAAGGCAGTGGGGTGCCCAGTGGGGGATGAGGGAGGCTGGGGTGGAGGAGGGGCCAGATCCAGATGGGCCAGAAAGTGGCCGCAGAATCTGCAGGTCACACAACACCAAAGCTTTTAAATCCTGCACCTCATTAGGACCTAGTCTTTTGTGTTCAATTTATGCCTCTACCCCCACCCCCATCCCATGCCTACTAAACCCGGTCATCCTCCACATGGCCTTTGGAGGAACCTTAATATATTGGGTACTTTTCTGGGTGGAAAGAGGGAACAAATAGTTGTTTGAGATTCCTGGAAATAAACGTGGTAATCTAGCATCATGAGCCTTTGTCTTGTCCTTCTGGGATATTCATTCATTCCTTTGTTCCTTCATTCAGCAAATATTTATAGAGTGTCTTCTGTATGTCTGGCACAGTCCTAGGCATTGACGATATGGCAGCAAAAACAAACAAAGCAAACACATGTGACCAGGAAGTCTGTCCTCAAGGAGTTTACTTGTGGTGGGCTAGTGTGGAGCATGGGCTTTATTTAGCACCAGACAAAACCGCATTTAGAGCCAACCCTGCTATTTACTTGTCATATGAATTTAGAGAAGTTGCTTAACTCCTTTGATCCAGTTTCCCCATCTGTACATTGGGAAACAAAAACACATAGCTCGGAGCATTGTTGAGAGAGTATCTGCAAAGTACCCAGCACAGTGTCTGGCACAGAAGAGAGATTCAATCAGGGTTTACTTTCCTCCCCCACGTTATTTTGGTGCTGATGATCCAGTTGGGGGATTATCCAACTTCCTCTTTCTTTTTCTTTTTTGCTTCCCCAGGACATGGCTTGGACCTTTTCACAGGTCACTGGCACCATCAACAAGTGCTGAACAAACAGCTGGTCCACACTGTGGCCTGGTGCTGCCTTCTGCGTGCAGACCCCGGCTGCCGCTGTGGTAGAAAATAGGTCCATAGACCCTGAGGACAGTTTGTGAGCGAAGAACGTTTGGGGGTGGTGGCGGAGGGGACACATACAGCACACAAACATAGGAGAGGTGATGCACGGACGACACACAGAGGGAAGAGGAGAAAAGGCACAAACCAAGTGCTAAGCAAGGGAGGTAACAGTGGCATGGGGTAAGGACTAACTGGGACAGAGCAGGTGAGTGCTCAGCACAGAGCTGGTGGAGGACCAGTGGAGTAGAGCTGGGGGGAGGGGTGAAACACGAGCCTCCCCAAGTCACAGTGCTCTGTGCTCTCCTGGGGACAGCTGGGGAGCAGCCTGCACTAGAAGGAAGGGTAAGCCCCTCTGCCTGTTCCAGGTGGCCAGGAGTGGGCTGCCACTGCCTCAGGAATACCTTGTAGGGCCTCCCCATTGGAGACAGGCTTCCCTTACACACTGAGGGACTTTTGAGGGGACTTTTCCATTTTGACTTCTCAATGAGTAGAGCTTAGGCTATTGAGTTAGTTCATGAAGCAAACAAAGTCCCTTCATTCCTGGCTGTGACACAGCTGTCTTACCTAGGATCCCTGCTTTTCCTAAGCAGAGAGCACAGAGACTATAGGCTCATACCTGGCCCTCTCCCCTCTCAGGAACCATGAAACTGGTCCATGTCAGTGTGGTTGGGACGGTGGGGAGAACAGGGACTGGGACTAGGAGTCAGAGGATGGTGGATTCACTCTGCACTCAGCCACGGACTGGCTGTGTGACCTTCAACAAGTGAATTACCTTCTCTGGGTGTTAATGTCCTTGCTCATCCAATGAGGAGTTTGAATTTGTTCTCAGAGGTCTCTTTCAGCCCAAAGTTCCATGAGTTTTTGTTCCCTCCCAATTGAATTGCTTCATGGCTAGGCCATCATTGAAACCATGACTACCCCAACAACTCCAAGCAAAGAGTCATAGCAACATACAATAGCCACAAAGGCACAGATGGCAAGGGCTTGGTCTGTGGGTTGCCCCTGTATTATAGGGTCTTAAGGACATTGGGATGGAGCAGGGGAGTTGGCTTTGACTCTCCTGATGGCCTTCCTGGGGCAGGTGGATGTGTCCTGGCAATAGGGTTTGGCTCCACGAGGCAACATTTTCAGGGGGAAGACTCACCAGCTTTTTCATAAAAAGCAATGCGTACTTGTTTTGCTGAGACAGCATGCTATTGGTGGAAGGAACACAGGCTTTGGAGTCAGATTCTGGGTTCTGCCCCTAGTTCCACTACTACTAAGTATGTGTCCTTGGGCACATCACTTAACCTCTCTGAGCCTTACTTTTCTTAGCTATGAAGTGAGGATAATAATAATACCATGCACACATAGGACTGTTGTGAAAACTCTAGAAGAAATACCTAAAAGTTTGTTGGCACATGATAAGCTCATGGTGAATGTTAGTTTTCTTTCCTGATAAAGCTCATTCTCACATGCTCTTGTTTGATCCTCTTTACTTTGTGAAGTAAAATGGACATTATTATATCATTTTATGATAAGACAAACTAAGGCTCAGAGAGTGGCTGAAGTGGCAGGTCCAGGAAGGAAATGCAGATGTATCCACCAGTTCAGGGGCTGGGACACATTATTTAGGGCAGCCCAGGTCTATCTTTTTGCAATGATAGTTCTTCCTTTAGCCTCTTGGAGACAAAGCAATCCCCTTCTGAGCTCTGAGAGCTGCTTTGCCTGAGCTCTACCTTTGCTCCTGAGGGTCTTTTTTGAAAGAACCAGCTGAACCCATCTCCCCTGTTACCTATACCTTTGTTTGGCAAATGCTGGGGAGAGCTACTGGCTGTTATGGAAACCAAAACCCTAGAAGATCTATTTTTCACTTCCACAAAGCCTCCACTCACAGGTGGGGCTGGGCTGGCCAGCTCTAAGAGGTAGAGGCTGATTTAGGGGCAGGGATGTGTAGTGAAGGCTGCGGGTGGGGGTGGCAGAGCTGTAGTGCAGCCTTGACCTGCCAGCCCAGGCAGGGAGCTGGACCCCTGGGGAGAAGAGAATGCCCTCGGGGGCTCACTCCCACTGGCATCAGCTCACATCTGGACAGACATTTGTTTTATCTAATTCCTATTAGGTAAGGAGAGGGCAGTCTCCCTGGATTCCAGGGTAGCACAATGGGTCAGTGGCAGAGTAGGGGAGTGAGCCCAGCCCAGAGCTTCCTCTCGTTGTCCTCAGTGCAGCAGTACATTGTTATTAACACTCCTGTGTTCCGAGTCCTGTGCTAGGCCTTACTATGATATGATCCCTCCTCCTGAGGCAGGTGAGTCCATCCTCTGTGTGGATGGTGAGTTCTAGCCCCAGGTCCAGGAACAAGGAGACTGAAGCCCAGAGAATTGGGGGTGTGCCCAGGGCCCTCAAGGTGACAGGTGCTTATTCTTACTGCTGTGCCCTCCTTAAGGATCCATCCATCAGTCGACAGGTGTGGTCTGAGCCCACTACTGAATTAATGTGCATTAGTGTGTTGCGTGGGACTCAGTGGCCTCATGCTCTAGGAGCTATGTATTTTGGGGGGGACAAACACATGTCAAACTGAGAACAAGCTATGTGACCTTGATACATGTCAACTTTTCTGGGTCTCAGTATCCTCATTTTATGCAATGAGAAGGTTAGATTACCAAGGCCCCTTCTAGATCTACTCTTCTATGACTCTGTGGGCTGGACATACTAAAATGTGCGGTCCAGTCCATTGTGCACTGTGAATTTGGAGAAGGTGATTGGACACCAAGGGACATTTAGCCCAGCGGTGGGAGGGCCTGTCCACTTGGGGTGGGGGTGGGAAGATGTGCACACAGTGGAGTGGGCCTCACTTATTTGTATGCAGGGGCTAGGAGAGCTCCTGCCAAGAGGGGCCTTGCTGAGTCCTCCGGCTTCCAGGAGGGTCATGGGGACAGAAATCAGGCAGGAGAGCCTGGTGGTATGGGAGCTCCAGGCTTCTGCTGCCCTGCGGCCCGTGGAGCAGTGTTGGAGGGAGCTCCTCTCCTGCCCCTCTCCCACTCCGCCCCTCCCAGCTTGGGCAGAGACAGCTAGACTCATAGTAGGGCAGCCGTCCCCTGGGGCACCCCTGACTTGTGAGAGAGATTCTGGAGGAAAGCCAGGGGGCTCAGAGGGATTCCTTTGGAGCCTTCCCTGGAGCCTGTTCCCAGGGAATGTGGCTTTGTCTCTTGCACTGGCATAGCTCCCCTTGGGAAGGCACCCTCATTCATGAGATCCTCTTAGTGGCAACGAGCTGGGGACTGCTAACTCCTGCTGACTTCCAGATTGTCGGGGGATCCCCTTTCCAAGCTGGACATCTGGTCTCCTAGAATCCTTTTCCAGGTCATTTCCATTGGATTTGAAGGGAAGGATGGAAGGAGAACTTTGTTCCCAGCAGTACTCTGGGGACTGCTGTTAGTGGCTGGCAGGGAAGACGGGAACTTCCCAGCATTCTTGTTGCACAGAGTCCTGGAGCTGGCACATGGCCTGACCGTGGTGGAACTGGACTCTGCGGACGGAGGAAAAGGGCTGCCACAGCTGGCTCGTAGATGAAGGCAGGAGAAGGATTTTCCCTGTGCTCTGTGATTTCTGGGTAGCTGTGGAAGACCTCCAGCACAAAGGCCGCAGACAGGGGAGGCTTCTTTGCTATGTGCTGTTTCGGTGCTGGGCCTCGGAGCCGGGGGCTCTCACCATAATTTTCTTTCTTTCTTTTTTTTTTTTCTGAGACACAGTCTTGCTCTGTTGACCGGGCTAGAGTGCTGTGGCATCAGCCTAGCTCACAGCAACCTCAAACTCCTGGGCTCAAGCGATCCTCCTGCCTCAGCCTCCCGAGTAGTTGGGACTACAGGCATGCACCACCATGCCCGGCTAATTTTTTCTATTTTTAGTTGTTTGGCTAATTTCTTTCTATTTTTAGTAGAAACAAGGTCTCGCTCTTGCTCAGGCTGGTCTCGAACTCCTAAGCTCAAGCGATCCTCCCACTTTGGCCTCCCAGAGTGCTAGGATTATAGGCATGAGCCACCGAGCCCGGCCATCCACTATTTTCTTGATTCATCACTGCAGACCTAAGAAGGCAAGTGAGGCTCAGAGAGGGTGAGAGAATTTGCCCAAGGCCATACAACTGGCTGTGTGGGTTCTGGGTCCAGTTGTCTTTCTAGCATAGCTCACTGCCTGCCCTAGAGAGTTGTATGTTTTGGGGAAAGTTGCTGGATTCCTGGTTCCCTTCTTTGCCACCCAAAACCATGCATTCCAGTCCCTCACATGAAGCTTGGTGTAGGACAGAGGTTCTGGCTTGTGTGGGTCGTGGGTGAAGAGATTATGGGGCGATAAAAAAGATGACTGAGGCAGGCCAGGGTAGAACAAGCCAAAGGCTTGGGTTTGGGCCTAGACTCAGCCATGTGCTCACTGTGGGACCTTAAAAGCTGGCCTCAGTTTCCTCATCAGTCAACTGGCGGCAATCACACCCACTGCCAGCGCTGTGGAGAAGAGCAAATGAGTTAATGTATGTGGCTGTGTTATACACATTGTGTAAACAGCAATGAAAGCTCCTACACAGGGCCTCACGTGTAATATGTGGGGGGGAACATTGGTTGGCACAGACTATATGTTTCTTATTAGGTTAAAAGAGAGCAGACATACAAATTCATACTCCTTCTTGTACTCACGGCATGATGACAACCATGTTTAAGTGATTCAAAGCTGGCAGGATGTCTTTCCGTGACTGCTCCATGGCTGGGGCATGCATGGTTCCTGCTGGGATCCCTGAGCACCTGGTGGTCTCTCAGCTTCCAGCTCTGTGTCAACCAACCTGAATTGGGGCCTACTATGTGCTGGTGGTTGTTCTCACTTATGTTTTCCCTTCTAACGCAGTGCAGAAGGCCATCAGGGGCCTGGTGTGTGGTGGGTTGGCCTCTGCCAGGTCCCATCAGCTTGAATCAGGCTTTAGGTTCCTCCCTGCTGGTCATGTTCATTCAGTAGAACTTTACTGAGCACCTTCTATGTGTCAGACCCTGCGGAGGTACTGGGATATGACCCTGGACTAGACAGATGGGCTCCCTGCCAGTAGGTTCACAGCCTATGGGGGAGGAAGACATTCAAGTCCTGTGGGTAGGTAGGTAGTTAAGCCATGATAAGAGCCATGGAGGAGAGAAGTGCAGGAAGCCTCGAGAGCATTGACAGGGAGCGTGACCGACTCTGGGGGTCTGGGAGGGTCTTGGAGGGCGTCCTGGAGGATGTGAGGTTTATGCTAAGGCATGAAGGAAGATTGCAGTCAGCTAGGTAAGAGTCAGGACAAGAGCTCTGCTCACCTTGGGCTGGCCTTGCCTGACCCCATGCTGAGTTTTGTCCCTCCGGTGAGGCCCTTCCCAGGGAGACAGTTGGCCAACCCCCCCATCCCTGGGGGCTCATTTTCCATCTCAGGTAAGGGCAGAACAAGGTGAGAGGAAGACAGCCCGGTACCTGAAGAATGCTGCCAGGGGTTTTGCTGTCATCTGGGCTTTCTTGTCCAGGCTGTGTCATAGAGCACAGTGGATGCTGTTCCTACATCCCCATCTACCAGCCAGTGCTCCTTGAGGGCACAGCTTTCAGGAGGAGCCTGTAGAAAATGCAGGCATTCCTTTCCTGTTCTTCCTGCGGTCCCAGTTAAGACCCCCATGATATCCTGGGGGTGCCCGGTGATGTTCACCTTTGCACCTTACGTGAGTCTGTTTTCTGAAAAGCCCTCGTGGACAGCATCTGTGAGGTGGGGAGAAGTGACTCCACCCTTCTTTCTCAGCACCAGCCATAGGAGGACTATATTTACTAGCACAAAATCTTTGCCAGAGCTGACCCCTTCCCCTACATGGGAGGGAGTGAACTCGACACTGTCGTCTGAGGACTTGGTACCATGACCAAGGCTGTATCTTCCCTTCTGTAACACTGAGGACAATTTGTGGATATTTTGCACTTTGGTAATCTGGAGGGAGTCGTGAGGAGAGGCAGCAAGGGGAGGCTCGACAGACTGATGGGCTTAAGTTACTGGGGCCATAAACCCAAAGTTATGTAGATATGAAAAGGAAAGCTGATGGTCCCTTGCCCAGGTTCAGCCAGCCCCAGAGTTAGCAAAAGGTACAGGTTGGGGTTAAAGCACAGGTTCTGCTGCTTGCTGGCTATTTCATCTAGGGCAGTTTCTTAAACTCTGTGAGCCTTAGTTTCTTCCCTTTTGTGAAATGGGAATAACAACGGCTCTTTGCAGGGGATTAAATGAGATAACACAGCAGAGAGCCTGGTCCAGTCCTGGCCTGTAGAAGGTGCTCATATGTGTGAGTGCCTTTCCTGACACTTCCTTCTCTCTCCCCTGGATGTGGACCCAGGTACCTCTGCAGAGGCAGGAGGCAGGAGGGAGGGGGAGGCAGGAAGGTCATGGGCCTCTCCAGGGAGAACAGCTAGATTGGCTGATTGAGGACACAGGCAGGCTGGGACATTGATGTCAGAGCCTGGCAGGGCTTCCTGGAAGCAGGAGAGGGAGTGGTCCAGGTGTCTCAGAAGAACCAGACAGTGTAAGTGGCCTCAAGGAGGGCTGTGAAGCAGAGAATCACTGTAACAGGGAGTAGGAAGGAAGGGAAGGAGGGAGGGAGAGAGGAAATGAACATTTATGAAGTGTCTACTATGTGCTTATCATTGAGCTAGGTACTTTAGCACTCATTATTTGATTTTATAAATTTAGAAGCATAGAACTAGAAAGGACATGAGAAACCATCCATCTATCCCAATTCCTATATTTTATATGTGGGGAAACTGAAGCTCAGAGAGGGACAGTAACTTGCCTAAGGTCACACAGGAAATCAGTGCCAGAGCTGGGTTAGAAACTTCCCAGGCCAGGGTAGTTGGGGTGGAGCAGAAAGACTAAGTTTGACTGCAGACCACAGACACACTTGCTTACTTACCTTATTTACCTCTTGAGCCTCAGTTCCCTTATCTGTAAGATGGGATAATAATTCTCAACTCAAGCAGCAGGCATGACAGTGAAATGAGATAGCCTGTGTAAAGGGAGGGGCTCAGGTGGGTCAGGTCCTTTCCCTTTCCTGCCTTGCCGTCTCCCCACTTAGCTCATGACTCTGGCCATACCCACAGGACCTACCAAAGAACCCTAAGTTTGTCTTACCTCGGGCCCCCATGTGCTCAATGAACAGGAGGCCTGGGGACTCATTTTTTCATTCAATTATTCTTCCAGTATTTATTGGGTACCTTGAGCATATGCCAAGCATGATCTTGGTGCTGGGGATAGAAAGGTGAGCAAAATCGGGTAGCCTGTGTTCTGATAGGGTTTACAGTCAGATGGAGACTAGAGGCATTAATTTTAAAAAAATCACACAGATAAATAGGAGAATATGAGTGTAATAAGAGCTTTGAGGAGAAGAACCTGAAACTGTGGGTACATTTAACAGGAAGATTTTATTTAGAGAGAGCAGGGCAGGGTCTCCCTAAGGGAGTGATGTTTGAGCTGGGACCTCTCGGGAGATACGCTGTAACTGAGTAAAAGGAGAGGGAAGCGTGTTCCAAGCACAGGGCTCAAGAGGTTTGAAGGCCCCGGGGCAGGGAGACAGCGTGGCATCTGCAAGGGCTGATAGGCAGCTAGGGGGCTGGGGCGGAGTGGTGGGTCAGGCATGAATCCCAGAGCTACACCTCGGAAGAGCTTGCAAGAGAACCCAGCTTGCACTTGTGGGGAGAGTCCCAGTTTGAGATTCTGAAATGGAGGACAGGCTAAATTTGGCCATAGGCCTGGACAGAGAAACAGATGTCTCTAAGCCTCAGTTTTTCTGCCCCTAAATGAATGTAATAACAATGAAAACCATAAACAGATTGCAGGTCCATGATGGAGGGGAGGGAGGTAAAAATGAACAAATGGATAAGGTATTTTGCCCTTGTCATATATGTGAGCAGTGTCAAATTCATTTATATTAAAGCTTAGATGACTTGAGTTCATAACTGAATAAAAGCTATAGTCCTTGCCATGGCTGAATCTGCACCTCCCCAATTCAACTCCTATCACTGTCCTCCTCACTCAGTCTGTTCTAGCCACACTGACCTCTAGACCTCCATGTTGCAACTGAAATATGTCATGTATGCTCCTGCCTCAGGGCCTTTGCACATGCTGTTCATTCTGCCTACAGCACTCTTTCCCCAGATATCTACGTGGTTTGCTTACTTGTTTTTCCAAGTTTCCACTCAAATGTCACCTTCTCAATGAGGCCTTCCTTGAAGGCCCTATCTAAAATGAAATCCCTTGTCTCCCATCCCCGGCTCTCCTTACCCATCTTTATTTTTCTTCAGGGCAATTATCAGATTTGTGTCTCTTTTTTTTCTTTGCTATAATCTAGAATAGTACTTGGCTATAGTAAAAGCCCAAGCAATGTTTGTGGAATGAATAAATGAATGAATGAACGAGGAGAACTGATTGTTGGTGAAATGATGTGCTAGGTTATTTAAAGATGCTTTCCCCTTATTCTGAAATAGACTCGCGGAATGTCAGAATTGGAAGGAACTAAGACATTGGTCTTTGAGCAACCTGCTCATTTCATAACTGAATAAAGAGAGGCCCAGAGAGGTAAAGTGGCTGTGAAAGGTCACGTAGCACAGAGCCAGAATGAGAACCGAAGCCTCTGGGGTTTACGCCAGGACTCTTTCCCGTAAGCTTAGGCCTTTCAGCATGACACAGCTCCTGGGGGAAAAGGGCCTGCTCTGTGGGCTCCGGCTCCCTTGAATTCTGCTCCCGGGGCCAATTTCATTCCAAGATCTCTGGTGCTGCTGTTCATCTCACCTGTGAGACATTTGGGGGCCGAGTTGGGGGATGCTGGTAAAGGCAGCTGTTGGCAACTGACTGACGGGCAGAAATACTTCTTTCCCCAGGAAGTAAAATGAATGAACTGTCAAGGTCAATCCACAGGAAATGATTATTCAGCTCTGACTTGGTGTGAGTCTGCCTAACATGGGGAGTGTTAGAAGTATCAGATTCTGGTCCTGCACTTCAGGAACTTCTAGTTTAGCTAGGGAGACAGTGTTTTACCAACATCGATATTAACATTGAAATAATAATAATCGTAAACATTTACTGAGTGCTTACCATATACCAGGCTCTGAGCACTTCATGCCTATTAACATGTTTAGTTTTCACAACCACTCTATGAGAATTTTGCCATACCTCTTTCACGTCTGAGTAACCTGAGGCCCAGCGAGGTTGAGCAGCCTGTTCAGAGCCACACCGTTAGTAAGTGGGGGAGCCAGGATTTGAACCCAGGCAGTCTCTCACCAGTACCCATCCTCCTATCCATTAAGTTAAATAGTAGCACATAGAATGCAAGATGCATTATGGGTCAGGGCAGTGAGGTCCTGGGAGGAGGTTGCGCTGCAGGGTGGGGTAGTCTGGGATGGCCTCCTGGAGGAGGTGCTGCCTGAGGAAGAGGAATGTTTGGATAGTAGGAGAAAGGCTTTGCCCTGTTGGTTTTTTATCCTCAGGTGGAAGGGAACAGTGGTTAGGAGGGCCCGATGAGGGACTTGTGGTAAGGATAAGTATCCTCCTCTCTTAATATTAATACATACATATGGAGACAACAGACCTGGACGAGGTCCTCTACCTGCTGCCCAGTGAGCCTGGGAGGAGGACCTGGCACTGGCCTGGACTCCCTCTCCCATAGAAATAGTTCCCTATGGGCTTGTGTCATGGAGGCTCTGTCTAGTTTGGGTGAGGGCCCTCCTGGGTGAGACCCTCAGGATCTAGGCTTCTTAAATGTTTGGGGAACTTCAGAGAAGATTCTCTAAATGGTCTCCAAGATGGTGGTGGCTGTTCCATCTGTAAAATGGGCTAGTAACGCCCTTCTGCGGGGTGTAGTGAGCATCTGATGGGGCAATGTCTTTCAGGAGTCTGGCCCATTTGAGTTCAGTTGCGGAGTACCTCCTCTCTTCTGTCCACTCCCCCTCGAACCCCAGCTCAACCCAGACTGGCTACTCTTGGCCTTAGCTTGGAGCTGGGACACAGAGAAAAGGTTTCTTAGATTGTGTGACCTGTCCCTTTGTGCTAGAAGACAGGCCTAAAGCTGTTCTCCTCAGAGAAGGTGTCATGGATAATGCCCCTCAATTATGTTTGTATTCTAAAAATACATTTGCTTTCTTTTGGAGCCACAAAGCATGCGAAAGCCTTAGACATACGGTGGCCACCCATCCTGGTTTTCCTAGGACTATAATGGCTTTAGCACTGAAAATCTATTGTCTGCGCACCGCTTCAGTCCCAGGTATCCTGGGGCAGTTGGTCACCCAACTGTCAGGAGGAAGGGAGAAGGTGTTGTGGGACTGGGGGCTCATATTCCCACTAAAGGCTGTCCCTTGCTCTCCCCACATGGCTTCTGAATCTCCCAGCAACAGGCAGAGGTCAACAGAAAGCCTAGTTGAAAAGTAAAAGGCTTTGGCTTCAGACAGACCAGAGTTCAAATCTCCTGTCTACTGTGTACCATCAGCTTGGCTTTGGCCACTTGGTCTTTTCCTGAGTCTCAGTGTCTTCATTTGTAAAAGTGGGGACTATAATAACTATGTCATGGTGCTGTTTGCGGACTCAAATGGCTTCAGGCATATAAAGTACCTGGCGCGTCATAGGTGTTATGTACAACAGGCTAAGCCATTCGAGCCTTTGCTTTTATTCCCAGTGTGGAGGATAGGATGGGAAGAAGTCACTGCTTTCTGTCAGAAAGGCTTCTCCAAATCAGCTGCCCCTGGCTTACTCCGTGGCATTGTCCTGGCCTGCCAGCAGCTCCAGAGAGGGGGCCTGGGAAGGACCCCTGTTTTTGTTGTTGTTGTTGTTTTGTTTTTTCTTTTTTTTGGTGGGGAAAGAGATGAGACAGGAGACCTTCTCTTGTCCCTGCCCTTGAGGCTGGGCTGATGGCCAGACTCCTGGGGCTTTAAATGTGTCTTTCCCCCCTTTCCCTGCGTCATTTCACTTTCTGGAACATAGGAAGGCTCATTACTGTTTGGAATCAACGAAACTTGCAGGAGGGACCATAGAGAACCTCTGGTCTAATTTGGCCTTTTCTGAGATGAGGACCTTGACACCCAGGGAGGTGGTGACTCATCTGAGGCAACTACTGATCAGTGCCCAGGTCTTCCCAGTCCCCGGCCCAGAGCAGCTCCTGGTCCAGTAGGCTGGGGAAGTCCTTTCAGCTCCAAGGGACATGGTACACGATGACTGCAGCATGCAATGGATCTGTTTTCTGACAGTAGATGGTCTGCTTTGTGGATTATTGGTGACACATATTAAATTCCTGGCCAGGCTGGGCGTGGTGGCTCATGCCAATAATCCTAGCATTCTGGGAGGCCGAGGCAGGAGGATCGCTTGAGGTCAGGAGTTTGAGACCAGCCTGAGCAAGAGCCAGACTCTGTCTCTACTAAAAATAGAAATAAGTTATATGGACAACTAAAAATATATATATAAAAAATTAGCCGGACGTGGTGACACATGCCTGTAGTCCCAGCTACTTACTTGGGAGGCTGAGGCCAGAGGATCGCTTAAGCCCAGGAATATGAGGTTGCTGTGAGCTAGGCTGATGCCATGGCACTCTAGCCTAAGCAACAGAGCCAGACTCTGTCTCAAAAAAAAAAAAAAGGAAAAGAAAAAGAAAAATTCCTGGCCAGCTATTCTCTGCCACTTAAGCCTACTCTTGGGCCACCTCTCTCTGATGGAGGCTAAGCAGTGTTTGTGAGACATTGACTGTTTTTGTTAATTCACTTTTTTACATTGACTCTATTTAATGGTCATGCTAAACTAATAAGATAAACACCATTTCCAAAGACATTCTAAAATTCACAAAAAGAGGTGACTTTTTTTCAGATCAACTGTTTTCTTGGATTAGCCACCCTACAATTGACCTTACTGAGCCGAGGGCATCAGCAGATTTCATTCACTCAATGAATGGAGCGTTCATTAAGTGCCAATATGGGCAGGGAACGGTTACATCCAGAGTGGAGAACATGAATTGGCTATTACTCTGAGCTGAGTGTGTTCTGTTTCCTGTGGGGTTTTCTTCTGTTGCCTGTGGACCCTCCATTTGCCTCAACTATGTTTTTAATTTGTTGAGCACCCACTGTGTTCTAGCCACCATGGAGGGAGACAAAAGATGATAAGATTTGGTCTCCACGTGAAGGAGCATACAGTTTGAGTGGGAAGAAGCATGAAAACCATGGAAAGCTAAATTATAGTGAGGGAGTTACATAACAATACCCAAGAGTGGTTGATCATCAGAGATGTTACAAGGCAGAGATTCATTACCAAGTGCTTGGCATTACTAATAAGAGTGATACTATCAGAGTGAAGAGAGAACAGGTGGGCTGCAGGGCTCAGGGCAGACTTCCTGGGAGAGGTGGGCAGTGTGGCAAACCCTTGACACTCATTCTTTTTCAGCAGGCTTGGAATGTGGGGGGCAACTATCCCCATTCTTACATATGGCAAAGGCCCAAGCCACACAGCTGGTAAGCTTGGATCAGAATCCAGGCCCATCTGCATCTACAGTCTTTCCGTTAGAAACCCTGTCTCCCATGAGCGAGGCTTTAAAGGTTGGGTTGGATTGATAGAGGGAGGAGGGAGCTTTAAACAAGAGTGTGTGTACGTAAGGTAATAAGCAAAGACCCTACTGAGTGGTGGGACATGGAGGCCGCCAGCCTGCCGTGGGGAGTAGAGCCCACAGCCCTGGACTCCTCGTGGGGCAGAGGCCTGAGCCTCTGGGACTTGCACTTGCTGACTGCTGCTCCTTGCTCTCTCCTCAAAACCTCTTCTCCTCACACTCAGGAGCCCCGGATTGCTTTCCTGGCCTTGAGTTGAAGGCTCCTAGAGGCTGGTTAGGCCAAGAAGACCTGCTCAATTCCTAAGTGAGAATAGTAATGATGAAAACACCATCCCACACCCGTGTAATACTTTGCCATCTACACGGTCTTTTCACTTGAAACCTGACACAAACCATGAAGAAAGACATCGTGATGGTTGGGCAAGGTCCAGGGCCCTGGGCTACTTCTGCTCAGACCTCAGATTACAGGCCAAGGACAAGTTCCCTGGGCAGGTTGCTCACTGTTTACCATTTGTGTGCAGTCATATAGTAGGTACTCAATAAACATTTAATGAGGCCCACCCTGTGTGTGAGCACCCGATTCCATCACTTCTGCAGGAAGCAAGCAGCATCCCTAGCCCTTCCCTTCTGAAGTCTGTTTAGTGTCTTCAGCCCTGTAGTTCTGTGCCCAGCGGCTTCATGCCTAAGTCTGAGTAGAGGCTGTTGCAAAGCCTACGTGCATTTATAGTTACTGAGTTTGAGCTTGAAGGAAATCTTGTTTTATTTGTTTGGCTAGGCTCTCTGGGTTTAATTTCATTTTACAGAAGAAATTAAATAATCACACCTTATATCTTCTATTATCCTTTTTTGGGGTAGTAAAAAAATATATATATATATGTATGACATAAAATTTGCCATTTTAACCATTTTTAAGTGTATAATCCAGGGGCATTAATTATACTCACAATATTGCACAAACATCACCATATCTAATTCTAAAACTTTTTCATCACTTCAAACAGAAACTCTATAGTCATTAAGCAATAGCTCTGCGTTTTGCCCTCTGTTAGCCCCTGATAACATCTAATCTACTTTCTGTCTCTATGAATTTGACTATTCTATATACTTCATATAAGTGAAATCATAATATATTTGTCCTTTTGTGTATGGCTATTTCACTTAGCACAATGTTTTTAAAGTTGATCTGCACTATAGCATGTATTAGAATGTCATTCCTTTCTATGGGTGAATAATGTTCCGTTGTATATATTAATATATACCACATTTTGTTTATCAATTAATCTGCTGATAGATACTTGGGTTGCTTCCATCTTTGATTATTGTGAATAATGTTGCAATGAACATTGGTGTACAAGTATCTGTTTGAGTCCCTGTTTTCAGTTCTTTTGGGTATACCTAGGAGTGGAATTGCTGGGTCATATTCTAGGTAATTCTATGTTTAACTTTTTGAGGAACCACCAAAATTGTTTCCCACATCTTGACCAACATTTGTTAGGTTCATTTTTCTTTATTGTAGCCATTCTAGTAAGTATGAAATGGTATCTCATTGTGGTTTTGATTTGCATTTTCCTAATGACTAATGATGCTGAGCATACTTTCATGTGCTTATTGGACACTTGTATATCTTTTTTGAGAAATGTCTGTTCAAGTCTTTGGCCCATTTTAATACTGGTTGTTGTTGAGTTGTAGAAGTTCTTTATATATCCTAGATATTAAACCCTTATCAGATACACAATTTACAAATATTTTCTCCTATTCTGGGAGTTGTCTTTTCATTTTCTTAATAATGTCCTTTGATGCACAAACGTTTTTAATTTTGATGAAGTCTAATTTATATATTTTTCTTTTGTTGCTTATGCGTTTGGTGACATAGCTAAGAATCATTGCCAAATTCAAGGTTAGGACAATTTATCCCTTATGTTTTCTTTTAAAAGTTTTATGGCTTTAAGAGTTGTTAATCCATTTTGGATTAATTTTCATATGTGGTGTAAGGTAGGAGGTCCAACTTTATTCTTTCACATATGGAAATCCAGTTGTCTCAGCACCATTTATTGAAGAGATTATTCTTTTCCTATTGAATGGACTTGGCACCTGTCAACAATCAATTGGCCATAGATGTTTGGGTTATTTCTGGACTCTTGATTCTGTTCCACTAGTCTATATGTTCATCCCTATGCCAGTAGCACATTGTTCTGATTACTGTAGATTTGTGGTAAGTTTTAAAGTTGGGAAGTGTGAGATTTACAACTTTGTTCTTTTTCAAGATTGTTTTGGTTATTCAGTGCCCCTTGGAATTCCATTTAAATTTGAGGATTAGCTTTTCCATTTCTGCAAAAAGGCTTTTGGAATTTTGATTGGATTTCTTTGACTCTGTAGATTGCTCATTAAGCTGTCTTGACATCTGAAAAATAATTTAAGTCTTCCTACCTATGAACATAGAATGTCTTTTCATTTATTTAGATCTTTAATTTCTTTCAGCAATGTTTTGTAGTTTTCAGTGTACAAGTCTTTTAATTCCTTGGTTAAATTTATCCTTAGGTATTTTATTTTTTTAATATGCTGTTGTAAATGGAATTGCTTTCTTAATTTTCTTTTCGGATTGTTCATTGCTGGTGTACAGAAACACAATGGATTCTTGTATGTGATCATACGCCCTATACCTTTGCTGAATTTGTTTATTACTTCCAATTCCTTTCTTGTGAATTCTGTGGGATTTTCTATATATAGGGTCATGTCATCTATGAACAGAGAGTTTTATAATATTTCTTTTCTAGTTTGGATGCCTTTTCTTGCCTTTGCCTAATTACTCTGGCTAGAACTTCCTGCCAAAGTTGAAGAGCAGTGGTGAAAGTGAGCATCTTGTCTTATTCGTGATCTTAGGGAGAAAGGCTTTCTGTCTTTCAGCATTGAGTATGATGTTAGCTGTCTACTGCCTTTTTGATGATGGGCCTCTCCTAGGGGCCTGGGTTGGGTGGGGACGGGGGCACTCATCTGCTTTATTACCCAGAAAAGAGGCTTATCCTGATGGAGAATCATATTTTGAGCCTTGTTCAGAGAATATACCCACTAATTAGAAAATATCAATTTCACGGCAGCACTAATCACACTGTTAAAATGTCAGCTTAACGTTTGTTAAGCCCCTACTATGTTACAGGCACTTTTGTTACCTCATTTGATCCTACCACAGCCCTAGGAGACAGGCTTTTTATTATTACCACCCGCATTTTAGAGGTGAGGAAATGAATGCTAAGAGGGTATGGTGATTCGTACAGCTGGGAAGGGTTCATAGGAAGTTAGGTCTAAGTGGTACATTTTCTGATTTGTAAGTGGACTTGTTCTCTGCCCAGTAATTCTCAAAGGGGGAAAGAGAGAGGACTGCCCTTCTTTGTGGGGGTGGATCGGAACCTGCCTGGGGGTTGGAGGACTGGGGAAGTCTTTCTCAAAGATACTGCCTCCCCTCAGCTTATTCTGATAGATCACTTCTGGAGTCTGCTGCCCCCATTAGAGATTCACTGCTGCAAGAATCCACTGTGACCGACAAGAGCTCACTACAACCCTCAGGGGTGTGCAGTGGAAGAAAAAGGTTGGGAACCACTGCAAACCACAGCATCTTTCTTTCATGATGTTGGTGTTGCCTAATCAGCCAGAGAGACTTGTGGAGTTGATTCTATCAGAAGGTTCCAAGAGGGAACTCTGTGTGAGGATTGGGAGCAAATTCTCTACAGCTCAAGGAGAGGCCACTGGGCCAGGCAACGTTTGTCCTACCCCAAACCCCTGTGCTGTTAACTCAGTAGTAATCAACACTCTTAGGGAGATTAGCTTTATCAAGTAACTGCAGCCACAGGTACCTGGATAATTCATAGCCAATGGTTAGTTTCTGCCTCAAATTTCTGGGTCACTAGAGTTGTGTAAGATCCTATTCTGAACGGTGTTATGAGACCCAGCCAGCGGTCTGTATCCCTCTTCCCTGCCCCTTAAAAAGAAGTGTGAGCATGAGCCTGGAACATATAGTACCAATTAAAGGGGGCAGCAGCCTGCAGAAAAGTCCTCTGGTTTTCTGAGTCCTGGAGCTGGGTGCCAACTCTCAGTGTTACCAGGACACAGCAGATGTTGCTGCTGATGGTCTGATTGGAAGATTCCTGCATGCAAAAGTCCAGATAACTCAGGGCAGGGGAAGAGTACATTTTTTTTGCTCTCTTAATGTTTTTAGGTTGACTTTTCCTCTTTTTCTTTTTTTTTTTTTTTGCCTCATTTTTGGGTGGAAAGAGGAGTATAGGTGAATTCAATTCCCTGCCTTTTCTACCCTGCTCAAAGCAAGGTTTGCTGAGCTTCCTCGGCCAGTGCAGGGCATTTCAGTACCTTATGTTTTTAAGCCCACATTAGAGTCATCAGTTCATTATGGGACTTCCTAGGCTGCAGATGGCCACAGGGACAAACCCACCACAAGGTACATCTATTGAAATTCTAAGCACATAAGGATAAACAAACAAAACCAAGAGAAGAGGGGTAGCTTGCCCCCGCCTCCCAACCATCAGCCCTCTTTAGATTAAACTCAGCAGGTCTTTATTGTCTAAATTCAATTTAACAAATATCTGCATCTGTGTAATGATTTAGCTAAACTATAGTTCTTCTCTTCAAATAAATCAAAATCTGCTTGGCCACTCAATGGAAGCAAACTCCTCTCTGAAACAAACTCCTATCATCCCTTATTTCTCTGTCTCTCTATGCCACTTTATTCTCCCATCCTCCCACCTGTCCCTACCATCTCCCAGGCTTGAAATCTTGGAGTCTCCCTTCTCCCTCCCTCTCCTTCCTTCCCTGGTTAATAGCATAACATACATCCCCAGCTGCCCAGGACGGTCCTGGTGTACGCCTGTTTTCCCAGTGTATTTGCTAATAGCTCCCTTTTCACTCTCAAAAGTGCCCAAGTTTGGGTAATAAATTAAATGATCAACCAGTCCATAACTGAACAGAGGCCAAAGCTGTCTTCCCATCCATGCCTGGCATGTCACCACCTCCCCAGTGCCACCTCCCTAGTTGAGATGCAGTCACCTCCTGCTGGATTGCTGCAACTGCCTTTTCTCTGGTATCCTTACTGTGCCTCTCATTTCCAATCCTTTCTGCAAGTCACTGCCTGCTTAATTCTCTCAAAGCACAGTGCTCTGCTGCTCACTCTCTGGGTTCCTAGTTGCGTACCGGATAGGATTCAAACATCTCAACCTAGCACTTAAAAACCCTTCATGGCCGGCCCAGCCTCTGCTTTGGTCTCCCCCTTTTATTTCTCAGCATGAAATCTCATTTCCAATTGGTTGGTGCCTTGTCCCCTGCCCCTGGCCCATGATGGCCACCTGTGTGCATTTGCTCGTGAAGGTCCACTTACCTGGGCTTTCACCCTGGCCATTCCCACAGATGCAAATCCGTGCCAGTATCCTTCCAGCCCAGCGTCAATTCCCACCTCCTAAGTACAGCGCTTTGTGACCAGCCCATCCCTGAGCACTCTCTCCTCCTCTGAACTCCTTGGCCTAGAGCAATTATTGTCTGCACAATTCATTTGGCATCTAATCATGTACTGCCTCATGATTTTCATATATTGCTATCTTGAACTAGGGCTGAAAATATTTGCTGTAATTTCACTTTTTGTTCTGAGATGCCTGCCTGTCTCCTCAGTGAAACTGTAGGTTCTCTGAGGACAGGAGCTGTGTCTTCTTCATCTTTTTATTCCTTATGGTATCAAGTGCCTAGTAGGTATAAAATAAATACTTTCCAGAAAACCTTAATAGGTATTCATTTAGGAATCTTTGGACTGGAAAGACCCTTATAATCCCATAGTTCCAACTCTTATTTTGCAGATGAACAAAAAAAAAAAAAAAGAAGAGACTTGCTCCAGGAGACCTAGCTAATGCAAGTGGCACAGGCAGGATTCAAATGCAGATCTTGTCATTCTAACTCCAGCGTACTTTCCAGGCACCAGGCTAGCGCATGTGTGTTGATTTTATTTTGTGAGTGGATTGCATGCACTTTCAAGGATGAGTAGGAACTTAAAAGGCAGAAGAAAAGAAATGTGAGCAAATCAGGAGTATGGCATGGCCTCAGCAAAGTCCCGGAGGTAGAAACTTGCCTGGCATGATTTTAGGGACACAGCAACTAGGCCAAGATAATTCCTATGTAAGGGAGTGGTGGGGACAGGCGGATCAGAGAAGACTTGCAATCTCATGATTTGGGGATTGAGTTGTCTGTCACAGAGCAGCCACCTGCCAGCACCTTAGATGAGTGTCTCTCGACTCCACCGTTCAGAAGTTGTGCTGGGGTGTGTGTGGGGGTGTGGAGTGTGGAGTTGTGGTGGCCAGTTCGGGCGGGCTGGAAGAGGACATGGGAAATGCCTGTTCAGAGGCCTCTGAGTCATATTTGCTTTGGGTTGTGACGAAACCTGACCTCAGTAGTATTGAGAAGCATCCCCAGTAACGCTGTTATATATAGCTTTCAACTTTAATAAGGTGTTGCAAAAACTATGAAAATACATATAACTAAAAACACATTTCACTGGAAGCTTCATCTCGAATCCCTTTCTACTGCTCCAGTGTGGTGCTTCGTGCTGTCAATAGAGCTGTTAAAACACAATGGAAAGTGGGTAATTGTGCATTATATGGCTTTTGTTTTCTGTGATGAAATATCGACATCCAAACAGAGAGGGATTACCATGGCAGAGAGCACTGTGAAGAGACATGAGGGGGAGGCTGGGGGCTTGGGGCAGGGGTGCAGCAGGGCAGAGGGTTAGAGAGCAGGAATTTGGCTTCTATTCCAGCGGGGCTCTTGGAGTCTTGGTTTTTCTAACCATAAACCTGGGGAAATTCACACATCTCGCCTGCGTGAGGAGGCTCTGAGCTGATCACCAGGGTTGGCAGCAGTAGTGGTGCAGGCCAGGCAGGGCTGTGTGCTCATTCACGGGCCTGCGGCTGCAGAATGTGTCTGAAAGCAGCTCAGGGAGATAAGGGCAAATTAAGTCAGGCCACAGGCACTGCAATTGTTTCCTGGGAAAGCTGGCCCAGCGACCATCCCCAAGTCCTGCTGGCGGGGATTCACAAACGATGTCCTTTAACCTGCCACTGGGGAGCCTGGCAGGAGCTGAGTCTGGGGAAGGTGGAGACTCACAAAAGTGCCCTCTGCCTAGGGCACGCTTGTTCCTCCCACAAGTAATGACAACAGTGAAATAATAATAGCTACCCTCTATTGAGTGCAGTGTGACAGGTGCTTTATGTACATATTCTTACTTAACTCTTGCAGTAGCCCATTTTCTAGATGAGGAACTGAGGCCATGTTGGGGGCCTCTCTGCCTTGTCTCCTGAGTCTCCAGCTTCTCCCTGCTTTAGAGGGCCCCAGAGAGGGAAAGACACCTGGGGAGCACACAGGAACCCTCAGCCACCAGGTCGAGGGGGTTTGGTCTTGCTTGTTGGGGGAAGGAATCGGCAGAGGCTGGCAGGGAAAGCAACTGTGAGCTGTCCGTGGGCTTGGGCTGCTAGTGTGAGGGGAGGATTGCCCTGAGGTGACCTGATGGCAGTCCTGGGGTCACCTGGGTCAGTCCCCTGTCTCCACACAGGTGAACCACTTGCTGGGAGAGGGACCCTCAGGTCACTTCTCTCAGCTGTGCGGCATCGCGGGCTCTGCCATTGAGTTTGAGGGATGACCTGTCTCTCTAGATAGATTACATTTGGTTTGCTCAGAAGGCATTTATGGCTTTATAAAGCTCTTAAATTGGCTCTTTTCCCCCCTCAAAACATTTCTCCAAGCTTACAAGGCCAGTTTTAGAATAGCAATTACCAGCTCCAATATCCCCCAGCAAACTCATGCTGTGCTGTTGTATATAAACTGCTTGGGACATTTGTAATGCTGCCACACGGCGTATCTGCGCGGCAGAAAGCCCTGTCTCTACTGAGGAATGCTGCAGAGGCCCTTTCTCGGCTCTAATTTATGGGCCACATAAAACTCTGTGAAGTTGCCCTGCATCTTTCTGAGGCAAAGTTGAGGTTTTTTACTGTTTCAAGCTGCTAATTTTTTCCATTTAAAGCCAGCCTTCTGTCCATGCCAGCGTGCATGTGTGCATACAAGTGGGCCACTTTAATTTATGTGCCTCTTTTTCTCCCTATAAGGCTTATAACTTACAAATGTGTGCATAACATACAGCCAGTTCTTCCTTATGACAAGATGCTTTGGCCACTTTGTCCCGTGGTTGTGGTCACTTGGACGCTCCTACCCCTATCCTCAAACCCAGGGACAAAGTAGCCCCAGTACAGTGAGGGACTATGACCTGGGAACAGGAGCTGACAGGGACTCACTGTGTGAACCAATGCCCAGTGTCCTTACCTGTAGGATGAGGGTTGAAATGAGAGGTATCCCTGTGAGGGTTCAGAGCATGGGAGGTTCAGAGCAGAGGACTAGCATTTAAGGCTGAATGGAGCACATTCCAGACACACTACCTTGGGCAAGCCATGTAACCTTTCTAAGCCTCAGTTCCCCCATTTGCAGGATGGGAATAGGATTATAAATTTCTCACCCGGGTGTTGTATCGAGTATGCTAATGACTGTGAAGGCTCTCTGTAAGCTAAGGCGGTATCTAAGGGCTGGTCGGTAGCTATTCCAAGCTCTAAGCTGCTGGCAGGGCCCCTAGGAGAGGGAACGGCCAAGAGCAATGTGATGTCTCAGGTCTTTCCAAAGTCAAATCTAGATGCCCTGTGTGAGCCCTGCCTCCCTGGTCTCCACTGAGCCCTGCATGGGGAGCTGTTGTGTAACGGACCGGAGGCAGAGCTCTGCACATGGCTCCTCCTTTCCCACCAGGGCCCTCTGGGCTCAGAGAGATTTCTGATCCCTTGATAAGAGCAGTTGGCACCCCCTTCCCCAGGCCGGCTCCCCCTCAACCTTCCTCGGAGCGATAATCCTCTTCTGGTCTTTGCCTTTGCCGATGCTTCTCTCTGGGAGATAGATAACACAGGTCTTTCCAGGGTCTCCTGAGAATCCAGAAGATGTTCAGTAGATTGTGGGGATTCACAGGCAGGGAGGTTTATAGCTCCCAGTCCCCTACCCATACCCTAGCCCCATAGGAGAGTTGTCCTTAACACACGGGAGGGTCCTTAGCCTCTGTCCTCACAGCAGGAGAACTTGGCCCTCCCGCCCTCTGGCCTGGGGTTGCACTGACTGACAGGAGGGCGGGTGCTCAGCCCCTCCGTGCAGAGGACCCCCACATCCCACTCTTGCTTCAATGTCCCTGAGACCTTGTCCCTTCTCTATAACTTGCTTCTCTTTGCTTGCTGCTGGAATGCTCCTGCTTGGATGTTTTGCCATGAATGCAAAACTCCACGAGTTTAAAACACACTCATTAGATACATTTTTAGTGAAGGGAAAAATGTTGTCATCTATTGAACCTCTACTGACAGGGAAAACTGTCAGGCGCTGGGACGTGGCTGCTCGCCGCCTCCCCGGCGCTCCGCATCATCGCGGGCCGGTGCTGTGCGGAGCCGGCTGGAGGCAGCGGCGGGCGGGTGCGCGGGTGCGCTAGAGCCGGGCCTCCTGTGCGGGTCTGAGCCCCCGGCTCGATGCTCAGCCGCCTGCTCCAGTCCTCCGATGGCGCTGCTTGCGCGATCCTGATTGGGTACTTTTTGAATCCCACTGTTCCTGATTCGATGTTATGGCTTGTTCCTGATTGGATGTTATAGCTCGTTGCTGATTGGCTGTTAATGCTTGTTGCTGATAGGACGCTTTTTGAGTCCTACCAAAGGTATAAAAGCAGGAGGAGACAGGGAAGGGAGTGGTGAGAAGAGAAGAAGACGGCAGAATGTGCAGATGGGATAAAGACTGTTCTCCGACTCTCCGGGTGCCGCCTGGGTCAAGAGCTGATAACATTAAGAGCTGTAAGAGCTGTACCAAGAGCTGTTAACACTTGTGGGAACACTACTATATGCCAGGCGGCGAGCCAGGTGCTTTGTATGCTCCAGATAATTTAATTCTCCCCACAAACCCTCCAGGTAATAACTCACCTGTGTTCAGCACTT
This sequence comes from Cheirogaleus medius, assembly GCA_008086735.1. Taxonomy (NCBI): domain Eukaryota; kingdom Metazoa; phylum Chordata; class Mammalia; order Primates; family Cheirogaleidae; genus Cheirogaleus; species Cheirogaleus medius. Next base: position 859,088 of record VBSM01003227.1, on the reverse strand, counting down.
GCAACATACCAGGCACTGTTCTGAGCTCTTTATGTGAATTCAGTCCTCCCAACACTGCTATGAGGTAGGCACTAGTGTTATCCTCTTTTAGATTATATTTGGTAAAACCAAGGCATGGAGAGGCTAAGGGACTTGTCCAACACCACACAGATAGTGATTTGGGAAGATGGGACTAGCATCTAGGGAGTCTGGTTCCCAGCCTGAACTCTTAACCATCACACAAGAAGCATTGCTTCTTCAAGGGGGTATGTATTATTATTGCACCTTAATTTTGCCCCACCTACACTTATATGCATTTGGATGTAACACTGATATTCAGACTGGGAAGAAGCAGAGCCAGAATTTGAACCCAGGATGGTCTGCTTCAGAGTCTCTGACCTTACTATGCCTCTACTCTCTCTCTTACTGGTTCAAGACACTTATTTTTCCTACCCTCAGTTCATAATATTTTAATCAGGTGGGTGATATAAAACTAAAAGTTTGTAAGAAGATGAGGATGGTTTGGAGCTGGGAGGTCAGGGGAGCAGGAGAAAGGGGGAGGACTTAGCAGCAGTTGGGCAGTTGGGGGGAGGGGGGATGTGCGGGTCCAGGCAATGGAAGGAGGAGAGGTTTGAGAGCTGCTCTCAAGAAACAGTAGAACCTGGTGATCGACCAAGTAAGTATTAGAGGTCCGATGTGAGGTGGAATCTCCAGGCTGAAGACTCAGTGGGCTGAGACATGCTGTTCATGAAAATGAAAGAGAATTTCTCGTGGGATGGGGTCTCATTTTTACATTGAGTTTGAGGTGTCCTGGAAACACCCAGTGGAGGAGTCCTGGCAGCAGATGGCAATGCCTGACAATCTCTCCAACCTTCAACATTGATTTTTGGGCAGCAGGGTTCTTAAAGTGTTTGGGTCACGGCCTCTTTGAGAATCTGATGGCATGATGGATTCTCTCCAAAGGAAACGTATGCACACGTGCACAATCTGTTGGCATTGTCCCAAACTCAGAATGCCTAAGACACAGGGACTCCAGGCTAAGAACGCCAGGTTGGGCCTCTGTCCTGGCTAAGAGCCGGAAGCTTCTCCACCACGAGGGGCAACCACCAGGTCTGCCTGGGAAGCTGGCATTCTGCATGGCCCGGCTTCATCTTTGGGTATTGGGCATGGGGGTCTGTGCTGAGATCCTCGGAGGGGATACTTCTCTATCCAAAGCGTGTAGCTGGCAACAGTGTGGGTGGGATTTCCTCTGGGATCCTGGGCCCACAGAAGCGTCAGCAGGGTCATTGTCCCTGAGCTTGTGTGTATTCCTTTGTGGCCCCAAACCGGGTCCTGAGGTCTTTTCTTCTCAGTCACTTGTGCTGCTGAGTGCTGTGTGTCAGGGGCTGGCTAGGCACTGAGGTGCCTTTTCTTTGGTTCCCTGAGGACTGTAGGTCAGGGTAGGGCTGAGGCAGGGCTTGAGCTAAGGAGACCCTCTTCTGTTGAGCCCACCTTCTGTCCCTGTAACCAGATGCCAAGTGGTTGGAAGCCTTTCCCTTATGGGGTCTCCCCAGCACCCTCACCAAGATGCTCCAGTCTGTGTGTTTCTAACCAGGCTGCGGGGGCAGAAGGGGGTGAGAGTGGAAGGTCATTGTCAGGGAGAATCCTGGTATTCAGAGGCAGTGCAGGGGTGGGGAGGGAGGAAAATCTGGGAGCCAGAGAAGTCAAACCTGGCTAAAACCCTGCTCCAGTTTCTCCTGTGACCTTGGGCAAGCTGCCTCACCTCTCTGGGCCCGGATTTCCTCATCAGCAGAGCAAAGGTGCTGGACCCAATCATGTCTTAAGGTCCCATCCATGTTAATTTTGCATGATTCAAAGTGTTGGTATAGAACCCCAGCGTGCCTATAATGGCTACAGGAAATGAAATAGCCCTGATGGCCAGTGAGGATAAAAGGCACCCCTCCTCCTGAGCAGGGGGCAGGCAGGTGGGGGTTTGTGTTGTATAGCCGAGGAGACCTTTGTATTAGTGCTGGGTTCGAAGTTGTGAAGAAGGTACTTCCCTGAGATCACCAGATTTTACACTATGTAAAATAGGGTAGCCACAAGCTATGTGGCTACTTGGATGTAAACAAATTAAAATGAACTCACATTAAAAATTCAGTTCCTCGGCCTCACTAGCCATGTTTCACATGTTCAATAGCCACATGTCTGTCACTGCAGAAAGTGCTGCCCCAGGAGTTATCGCCGGCCGGGACCCATGCTTCTCTGAGGGGGACAGAGCTCTTGCTTAGTGGGGGAAGGTGGGTGTTTGGAACAGTTGAGTGATAACACTTGGGGAGGCCTTGGTCCTGAATAACACATTATGTTTGAGATGGGAGGGAGCTGAAATTTCTCAATTATAGCCACTGTGACCTTCAGATTGGGGGGTAGGTGTCCTGGGACTTCCCACACAAGTCCTCTCAGCCTCCCTAGCAGGTTGCAGAAGCCAAGAGTCAGGCCACCCAGGTCCCTCAGTAGGGATCTCTTTCTGAACCCCCATTTGACTGGGGACCAAGCGAGGCCGGTTCTTCTGCCCCACAGCTGCCTGAGAGAGAGGCTCTGCTCCTGGTCTTCCTCGGGAGTCCCTAGCTGCCTGTCGAGGCTCTGCTGGGGCCATGGAAGGGAGAGTTTCATGCTGGGGACCTCATGACAACACAGCTCTGCCTTAGACCCCTTCCTGCACCAATGGGATGAAAGAGGCATGGCCAAGGCTCTGACAGGGCAGCAGTGGGGGTTAGCTGGAGCATGCCCAAGGGAAGGGAGCACCTCCCCAGGGGTCCTGAGTTGCAGCCACCTGTGCAGAGCTGGTGGGACTCCTGGAAAGGCATCCTGGTGATCTCAGGGCAGGTCATGTCTGCTCCTGTGCCACGCTGCCCTTCCTACAGACCACTGCAGCCACCTCTGCGGGCCACAACTGCAGGGGGTGCCGTTGGAGGCACTAGGAAATCTGGCTGCTACCTCTCTACGAACCACAATGGCAGCATAATCCTTGGCCTTGCAGGGCCAGTGTAAGGCCCTCCAGGGAGGCTCTTTGGTGGAGAGCAACTTGGGGGCGTCTGGGCTTCTCCCATCCGAGTCTCCCAGTGCTGTGGTCTGGGCTTAGGCCTAGTAGTCCATTCTCTTGGGACTTGTTGGGGCTCCAAGGTCTTCTGGCCAACAAAGAGAGGAGCAGAGAGATGAGTTGTGTCGGGGACCCAGAGTGGAGTCTTCACATGGAGGAAGTCAAATGTTCCATTGCCATGTCTATGGCCATTTTCTTTCCAAAGAAGACAGAGAATTCTGTTTCTGGAATCCTGCTTGCTCCCATTAGCTTTTTAGATGTTTCTTTGCAGATCCTTCTCCCTCTCCTGTCTCCTCAGCCTCCTCCTCCTTCCTCCTCTGTCCTTTCTCCTTCACATTAGTGGTTGTCCTTACCCCATGCCCAGCCTCAGATGGCACTTGGTGCCCAGCTGACCTGCCACAGCTCCCCGACCCTCCTCACGACTCAGTGCATTTCCAAAGCAGCTCTTCCAGGTGTGCTAAAGAGGCCAGAGAGCTTCAGTTAGGGTGGAGTGCAGGCTGCTCCCACCATTGCTGGATACCCCTTTGTCTTGCAAAACATTCCTCTTTTCTCACTTTCACTCAGGTCCAGGTGCCCCTGCCAGCCCCATACACTCATTCAGTGCAAACTTAAATTTATTATATATCCAGGAAAAACCAGATCAGGGAATTAAACCAGTTACCACAGAAGAAAATAACTTGGCATATTTCACCGTCCCAGATCAATGATGTGGGGCTCCTGAGCTGTTTAGGGTTTCCTGGGCCTCTCCTTGCTACTCTCACAGACTGGACAAGACAGAAGCAGCATCCACTCGCGGAGTGAACCTTGGCTTGGAACCGGAGCACCTGATTGCAGACTCAGTCCCAGACCCCATGGCTGAGAAGCTGGGGCAGGTGGCTCAATTCCTCTGTGAGTGATCCCACCTTCCAAACTATAGAATAGTGACACCAGTGGCCTTTTAGGGCTGTTTGTGAAAAGAGCACCTTGTATTGCTTGCAATGTGCAGCATCAGACCCTGGCTGTGGCCTCCCTGTCTTCCAGATGGTAACTGGGGCAGGAACCAGAGGGTCCCACTGCTAAGGCATTGTGTTCTCCATTGTCAGCCTTTAGTCACATGAGGAAATAAGGCAAAGGGACGAGCAGAGATTCCCCTCCAAGGGCTGGAGGCAGGGGAGGGAACAGAAAGGACCAGGCCAGCTTGCTCTCCTCCCGCCACACCTCGGTCTGTTCCTCCCCCACCAGCTCCATCTCACTGAGCAGCAGCGAGGGCAGTGGCCAGCAAGTTGCTTTCCCCCTTCCCTCATTTCCTCATAGCCCTGCTGTAGGCTCTGTCAACGCGACCTGTGAAGTAAGGTGAGCCTTGGCCTGACCAGTTCTCTCCACTCCCCGCGTCAGCCCTCAGCCCAAGCATCTGCCACTGCAGTGCCTCGAGCCGGCTTCGCCCTTCTCCTCTGCTCTCCAATTCTTGTCTCCGCTGAAGCCAGAGCTGTCTTTCATACCTGTGCTCCTCCTTCATCACCGTTGCAGTCACATATTCATCTGTGAGATTTGGAGTTGAATGCCTGACTTGCCCATTAGACGTGCTCCTGGAGGTCAGGGACAGGGTCTGAGTTGCTGGTCACTGCGTCCTCAGTGCCTCTGCGGAGGAGCTGTTGAGCAAATGAGTGAATGACACAGGCAGGGCACTGGTTGTTCCCTCTTGCCTCTCTTGCAAAGGGACACCGCTCTAGAATGTGTGCTTCCCGTGGGCAGGGCGTCCGCCTCTTTTGCACACTGATGTTCCCTTAGAGCCCAGAACTGGCAAACTGAGGGACTAGATAAAGCTTGGGCTAGTGAATTGCGAGTCTCTGAAGGGCTGAGCTGTCCTTAGATTCAGCCTGGGGTCATCTTCTCTGTGACATCATTCCTCATTCTATATCCTTCACTGGTCTTCCAGGGCCCTGGTTTCCATGAACGCTTTCTGGACTGAGAGCGTAGGCTGGGGCCAAACCCAGATTGCTGCTGGATTGTGTCCCTGCCACCCCTGAGGAGGGAGCAGGGTCTTCCCTGGCACTTCCTAGTCAGGTTCGGGAGACAGGGGAGGCATACTGGGGGCTCTCGAGTGAAGCGCCCTGGCTGCTGAGCACAGAGCCTTGGCCCCATGAGCTCTTGGGAACCGCTGTGCCCCCTGGAGCGATACCCAGTGCAGCTAAAATCCTCCCCAGATATTGCTTTCTTCCTTGGCTAAAAAAAAAAAAAAGCAGCCCTACACCGCCAAAGTCCTGAGGACTCCCAGGAGATATGGAAAATATCTGTACAGAATGGCCACAGAAGGGAGGGCAGAGCCCTGGGGAGAGAAGGATGCAAGGACGGCTGGAGAAAGTTCCTGGGTGCTGTGGGCTTTGCTTCTCTATTCTTCCCTGAGCCATAGTTTCCACCTGTGAAAGGGAGATTGTACCACCTGCCTGGCTGCCAAGCTGAGGCATATCTGACAGATTCACGAGGAGCAGGAAGTGCGACAGCTGGAAAATGGTTATTTTTCATCTTACACCGTCAGGAAAGCCCCAGCCCCAGCCCCCTCCCGCTCTCCTGTTATTAATGGCCATGTGGACCAGATTCCTCAGCCTGGCTTCCTTAAAGGTTGGCTTCCAGAGCCTTATCTCTGCACTTGCTCCCTTTCAGTCTCTCTCCAGCTGCGTAGGCATTTCCCCCAAGAGCCAGGCTAGTTTAGCCTGAGCTCAGGGCAGGGGAAGAATGTGTGTTTCGGGGGCAGTGGGCTCAGCTGGGAGGCTGGGGGTCTCGAGCTGCCTTGTGGCTGCTCCGCAGGGTCTGGCGGAGCCCCAGCCTCTGGCTGTGACATACAGCCCCCTTCATGAAACCAGACAGAATTAAGCCTTTTGTTTCCTGTTTGCTAGGCCGGCTTAAAGAAAACACTGAGGGTCCTCAGAGCTGGGGCTCCCAACAAGACGGCCTTTGTATTCATTTAATTAATCAGTTAGCGGAGGGGAAGGAGAGGAGGGAAGTTCATGTTATAAATACATGTTTTTCTTTGGCTCCCCCCAGCTCCCCCTGCAAAAGACAGGGCCTGAATGGCATCATGCGGAGAGAGCCCCCATCTCACTCGAGACATGCTGGGGGCCAGAGGCCAGCCAGGCTGCAGCCGGGACCCCCCCGCCTGCCCCTCGTCCTGCCCCCAACTCCTCCAGGGCCTTGGCCCTGATCTCATGGGTCCTGGGGAAATGCTAAAGGCTGCCGGCATAGGGGGTGGAGGGTGGCTGCCAGCTCTAGACTCCATTCCCCCTCCGCACCCTCCTGCACCCTCCATGGATGGTGCCTACACTGCCACGTGGGGGAAGTGTCTGTCCCCAGAGAGGCCTGGGCAATCTGCAGGTGCACCACAGAGGGAGAAGTGCAAGGGCGGGGCTGGCACCAAAGTGTCCAGGCTGACAGAGCGCTCAGCCCCTCCCAGGGCACACCGAGGCCCATCCAGGGTCTGCCGTGCCTGCCTTCCCTTTGAGCCTTCTGGAGTGATGGGGTCGAGAAATGAAATCACGCTCCTGGGGCTCTGGCGGGGAGGGGCTGCAGCTGGGGGGAGTGAGTGGTTTTGGACAGATTCCCTCAGCCCCCTTACATCTCTTCGGGGCATTTTGTTTTGTTTTGTTTTGTTATAGCTTCCTTTGATAATACTATTTAAACAAAAACAATTTTTTTCTTTTTAGAGATGAGCAAATATACTTACCATTCTTACACACACACAACCCCAGCTGCCAGGTACTTTTAGAATTTAAAAAATTTTTCATTATGGGGTAAAATCCATAAATATATGGCCTTGGGAATGGGACTTCACTGTGGTAAATATTTCCGTATGTGCTCCTCACTTCACTTCTTAGTTGGAATGCTCTGGTGTCTGGTGACTGTGGCTCCGGGCCTTCGGAATACACTACTCAGAAAATCCCCAGATCTAGCCAAAGGGTAGAAGGTCCAGGGCTTGGACCTCACCTCAGACTCTAAATATTTATTTAACTTGTCAGGCCATCAGGCCAATTGCAAGGTGGCTTGAGGTTCCTGTTTCCTGCCTTGGTCCTTCGGGGAAGACAGCAGAGGCCAGGAGGTGGGCAGAGCCGTCAGCGCTCTGTGGGGTCAGCACTTGGAGGCCTCGGTTTTCTCTATCCCTCCTCAGAGGACGTTCTTCCCCTCTCAGCCATGAGAGAGGCCCACGGTTTCAAACCACAAACCCAAATGCCCTTCCTCTAGGGGTTTTTGGGAGCACAGTCAAGCTATGCTGAGCCCTGGATGAGGCCGTCTTTCACTAGCTAGCCAGCAAAATGCCTGGACTCATTATGTGCCTTGGGCCAGCAAACTGTTCCATTTAACTTATTGTGTGGCTGACTGGGGTGTGTGTCCATGTGTCCCCATGTCCCCTGAAGCAATGAGTAAAACTCAGGGCTCCAGAATTTGTGTTGTCTGCGGGATAATCTTGCATAAGCTCATTTATTCCCTAGCTTCATTTCCCCAGACCAAGCCTCCCCTCCACCACCTGAGTAGGAAGAAGTATGGCCCTCTCGTGTCCCTCTGCCCAGAGGGTGAGTCATGTTGCCCTTTACTTGGGGCTCCTGGAGTTGCCTTTTGCCAGAGACGCTTGGAGAGGCAGGGAGTGCAGGGAGAGAGGTCAGACCCTGGGGAGTAGCTTTCTTTCTCTGAGCTGTGTGACCCATAGAGAAAGTGGAGCTGGAAGGAATCCCAGTGATTGGGTGGACAGGGTGAGAAGCAAAGGCCTAATACTCCTTTTGGAGTGTAGGAAGTGTAGCTCATGGCATGGTGGCGGTGGAGTAGGTAGGGCCCTAGTTTTGGGAATTATTACCATTTTTGCTATTTTTTTACAAAATCTTTTTATTTCTTAAAAAATGAAAGCAAATACATTCTTAATTTGTAGTTTTATTAAAAAAAAAAAAAGATCTCCAGAGGAGAAGGGGCTTCTAATGCCATGCTTCTCAGTTGCTAATGTACAAATGAGCCACCTGGGCATCTTGTTAAAATACAGGTTCTAAATCAGTAGGTCTGAGTAGGGCTGAGATTCTGAGTTTTTAACAGGCTCCTGGGGTTGTTGATTCTGCTGTTCTGTGGGCCACACTGTGAGTAGCAAGTGGCGTGGCTGATGGATTTATCAGTGCTGTGCTCACCAAGTCAAAGTTTGCTGCTGGCTGGTCACAGGTTGACCAACTCATCCCAGTTTGCCTGAGACTCTTCCAGTTTTATCAATGGAAGTTCCTGGGAAAGTTGATGACCCTAATTCCAGACCTCTCCTCCAAGCCCACATGCCTTAAAGGAACTCACTTGGGCCCTTCCCCTGTTAGATCACTCCCAGTTAGATTGTGAATTGGCCCCACTCCAGGTCAGAGACAGCTCTATGCAATATTATGAGGTTTGCCTTCCAGTACACATCCTTGGGGGTCTTCCACTGTCTTTCTCCTCCCTCTGCTAACTCCCTTTCTCCCCTTATAATACTCCCTGACTCCTCCAGGCCTGGCCAAGTCTCCTGAGCTCCTTGGGTACACCTGTGCTTGGTGCTGAGCATAAGCTGTCTGGTGTGATTGGCCATCATGCATAGTAATGACAGCAATGAGAATACTCTACATGTTTTGCATAAAGGATCTGTCTCCAAAACTAGACTGTACATTCCCAGAGGATGGGGACCATGTCTGATCTTTCCTTGTATCCTCCATGGTGCCTTGTGCACAGTGGTTGTTAACCCTTGGAAGGCAGGGGTTTATCCTGCACAGAGCTCGTGTTTGTTACATGTTCATTACATGTTACTCTTAGAAAGGAGTGAATTAGAAAGTGCTTAACACATTATTTTTTTGTTTGTTTGTTTTTGTTTTTCTTTTTTGAGACAGAGTCTAGCTCTGTTGCCTGGGCTAGAGTGCCGTGGTGTTAGCCTAACTCACAGCAACCTCAAACTCCCGGGCTCAAGCAATACTGCTGCCTCAGTCTCCCGAGTAGCTGGGAGTACAGGCATGTGCCACCATGCCTGGCTAATTTTTTC
>VBSM01003227.1:778651-849929 GCA_008086735.1 Cheirogaleus medius | reverse complement strand
ACCCGCCTCGGCCTCCTAGAGTGCTAGGATTATAGGCGTGAGCCACCGTGCCCGGCCTTAATCTTGGATACTTTTTGAGGCCTGGGTTCTTGGCATTTATTTTTGTATCCATTCAGCATGTATTCTGCTTATCCCATTACACCTGGTAGGGATGGATACTTTTTATTTTTAATGAAAGTGGGTTGTTGGGTGTGGAGTCCCTTCCAGACAGGACAGGGAGGGAATCCCTGGAGAAAGGCTGAGTCTGAACCAGGCCTGGGTGGGATCTCTCCCCCATCATGGACTTCACACAGTCTCGTCTTCAGTGTCCCGTAGGCAAGCAGGCAGCTTCTTGATGGAGGGCAGAGAGTGACATTTTTTGCTTTTATGCATACTTTGTGACACCTGTTTTTGAACCCATAATTGTAACTCTGTATTTTATTACATTTAAGTAAAAGTTCATTTCAAAGCCATCAGCTGACTCTCGTGTGGGGGGTGGGATGTTAGGATAAGCAGAGACTGGGTTACGTCCCTTTGAGCCCCAAGTATTCTGCCTCTCTAAGCAGCCTCTCGTCCCACCCCCACTCCAGACATGTGCACAGCGGCCAATCTCGGCTTTCCCAGATTGCTTTAAATTAAATCACCTTACATTTATCGAGCACTTAAGATGTACAAGCACTTCAGAAGATGAAAATACAAGTGAAACCTAGTCCCTAACTGACATCTTCAAAATGTTTATCCTCCAATTGGGGAGACAAATTGTGAAAAGAATAGTAACAATACAAAAGTTAAATAATAATGAAGATGATGATGCAGGAGATGTCACCTGATGGAACAGGATTCATTAATTACTGAGTGAGCAGCACAGATTCGACGTGCTAAGGGAATTCCAGGGAGAAAGAGATGGCTGTGCGCTGGGTGTCCGGAATGACCAGGCCGAGGGCCTTGGTTGGGGTGGGAAGGAGCCAGCGAGGCGGGTGGAGCTCAGCATAGCCCAGCACACTTATATTCATGGGGCACCTACTGTGTTCCAGGCACTGTGCTATACTCTGCAGGCAGAGAGACAAATAAGACAGAGTCCCGCCTTCGGGGAGTCTACACTTTAGAGAGGGAACCGAGAAGGAAACTTCAAGGACAGGGGCTGTGGGTGCACCATGGAGGAACACTCAGCTCAGGCTGATGGCTGTTGGGGAGGTTGGAAAAAGGCATGTCTGGTGACACCTAAACTGACTTGAATAGAAAGTAGTTAGGTCAAAATGTAGGGAGGGGGGTGTTAAGCAGAGAGATTGTCCTGCACGAAGGCTCAGATGCATGGACTGGCGTGGCATGTATGTGAAAAGTAAGCCAGTCAGGACTTGGGAGCAAAAAGCATGGTCCAGGGAGTAGCAGGAGCTGACAGGGAAGCAGCAGGGCCATGTCACAGAGAGCCTTGAATGCTGTCCTAGGAGCACAGAGTTCTCATATAGCCAGCGGGGACCCTTGAAGAGGCGGCATGAAATAGTGGCAGAGAAGCAGGCTCTGGAGCCAGATGCCTGGCTCTGCCACTTGCTAGCTAGTGACCTTGGGTGAATGACTTAATCTCTTGGTGCCTCAATTTCTTAGTCTGTAAAAAGGGTAAAATTATAGTACTTACCTCATCAAGGTGTTGCAAGGACTGAGTGAGAAGACTTGGGGCAAAGAGAGTTCTCAGTAAATTGTAGCCGTTGTTAGTATGAAGGGATTTTAGGCCAGCAGGTGTGTTGGGCAGGTTGTGTTTTGGAGGGATCATGTTGGCGGTACTGAGAAGGCTGGATTAACGTGGGTAAGACCAGATGCAGGAAGCCAGTGAGAAACCGACTGCAATATGGCAGGCAAGCACCCGTGTGGGCCTGGGTGAGAGAGTGCTGCTGTGGATAGAGGGAGGGGCGGATTCCAGAACTGATTAGAAGGAAAAATCTGTGTGTGGTGGGGGGAGAGGCACTGATCTAGATGTGGGAGGGTAAGAGAAAAGAAGGATTCCAGGGAGACTTTCAGGTTTTCACCTCACATACTGGATGGATGGTGGTTCAGCAACCACGACGGGAAACAGCAGGAAGAATAGGTCTTCTAGAGGCCTTCATCCCTCCCTCTCTTCCTTCTTTCTCTCTCTTTCTTCTTTCCACATTGAGTTCCAGTATCTATGGGGCATGTACTTGGAGATATCTACCAGGAAACTGAATATGCACCTCAGAGGACATGGCTGGAGATGGAAATGTGGGCAGCCCATGATGGGTGCACGAGATACCCCAGGGAGCATGTGCAGAGGGGGAAGGGCAGCGGGCAAAGGCAGGGTCCTGAGGAGCATAGCACTGAAGGGAGAGTGAGAGAAACCACAGAAGAGACACTGAGAGGACGGGAGAGTTAGGAGAAGAATCTGGAGAGGGTGGCAGCACTGAACCAAAGGAGTACAAAGCTCTGTGATGGAGAATGAGACCACAGAGTCCATTGCAACAAGAACAAAAATATCCGGTAAGAGAAGGACTAAAAGAACGATCCTTGACTTTGTTGGTGTGAAAGCCATTGGCACCCTGGGGAGAGGTATTAGTGGCAAGTCAGGGTGGGAGACATTGGAGAAGGGTGAGGGGTGGATGGGAAGTGAGGGAGAGGTGGAGGCACGTGTGTGGGGGCGTGGCTGGCTGTGGACCTGGCTTTGCCAAAGGACTCTTGATGGAGGAGGAGACGAGCTGGCTGCCAACCATCAGTGAGCAAAGCCCACATGTGGCCTTTTGCGTTGAAAACCAATGGAGAGATTTCATTTAGTCATTCGTTTTCTTATGTGACGCATATTTATTGCATAAGTACTATGGATTTTAACATGTGATAAATGTAGTTCAGTAATGAACATGTCTAACGGAAGAGATAGGGCAAGGATACAAGTAGCTGTAACACAAAGATGATAGGTATCATAGACAGCATGCTATGAGTTTGGATAAGGAAACATTACTCTTCTCTGGCTGACCAAGGAATACTTCATGGATGAGATGGCTTTTAAGCTGGGCTTGAAGGAGGAGTAGGGTTCTAATTGGCATCAGTGGAAGACAGGCTTTCCAACAAAGAGATGGGACGTGCAAAAGTCCTGAGGCAGGTAAGTATGGAGTGTAGTCAGGAAACATGAAATACTCTAATTATAGTGTGGCATCAGCACAGGGGTATATTGGAAATTGAAGCTGGAAAGTTAAGTTGGGGCCATGTCGTGGAGGTTCTCCTTGCTATGCTTAGGAATTTGCACTTTTATCTATGGGCCATGAGGAGCCATTGCAGGTTTTTGACATAAGTAACAAGAGAAGACTTAGTATTAGAAAGACACGCTGGCACTGATGTGTAGGGTAGACCGGAGCAGAGAGGAGTGAGTTAGGAGACTGCTGTGGTTGCCTGGGAGTGCAAAGTAAGGAAGGATTTAACAAGAATGTTTGTAGAGGGCAAGGAGAAAGTGACTGTGAGAGACACACACGGGAGTTGGACCAGTTAGGACTTAAATGTGTCTATGTGGGAATGTGTTGGGTCTGGGTTAGTTGAGGGTAAGGTGAGGGGTGGCAGAGGTGGGGTGTGAGTGGTGGTGAGGGAGAAGTCAACAAGCATCCCTAGGTTTGCACAGCTTGGGTGGTTGGAAGAGAAGTGGTACCATTAACAGGAATAGCAGAGGCTAGAAGATGAGCAGGTTGAGGGCAGGAGAGGGGACAGGGTTGCCTTCTTTGGGCATGTTGCATTGAGGAGGGCTGTGACTGAGAAATGGCCATTCCACAAGGAACAAGAGCACTTGGCCATCTCAAGGGCAACGTTACTGGAGTGTGCGGTCAGCAGCCGGGTTTCGGGGGGCAGGAGAATATGGGAAGTGAGCAAGTGGCAGCTGTGAGCGCAAATCGCTCTTTCACGAGTTTGGCAATGAACGGGAGGAGGTGGGAGGCATATAATTCCAGAGGGCCAAGAAAATGATTTTAAAATGAAATAATTCTTTGCATTCATATTGTGATTTATGAAGTACTTCAAGTCTGTTATCTTACCTAGTCTTCACAACATTTAAGGGGGTCAGGGCAGGGGTTATTACATCCACTTTGCAGGTGAAGAAACTGAGTCTCTGAAGTACACGGGGCCGATAGGCGTCATGAGTGGGATTCTGCCTTCTGGGCCAGTGCTCTTCCCACTTCACTCTAACGCCTGTGGGTCTGGGGAGACTTGGTATGTAGATCGAGGCGGGCCCAAGTAGAAGGAGATTTGAAGACACACACATGCACATACGCATACGCACATGCACACACACACGCACACACACAATTGATGGGCACTATGGGGATTGAAGATCAGAGCCCAGTGGGTAGGCCTCGGGAAGAGGAGGGGTTCTGCTTTTGAGGTAGGAGGAAAGCAGAGGGAGGTTAAAGATACAGCATGTTGAGGAAGAGAGGAAGGAAGTTAGGAAAACTCAGAAGACACAAGACCAATGGACACAGAAAGCACTCAGCTGAAAAAGTCAAAGAACATTCATGAAGCAATATGCCAGCTAACATAATAATGCATGGGGCGGGCTGGAGGGTGGAGGAGGAGGACAGGCGCTCTGGGTCCCCGTAGCTCCGGGCTACAAGACGCAGGCCAGAGCCCTCTTTGTTGTGGATGAACAAATGAACAGAGGGGCAAAAGGGCCCTTCTCCTAAGGCCCTGAAAATAGCAACCTTGAAGGTGGGAGGGAGTTGTGTCTTATGCAACCCCCATACCCACCCCTGTGTCATTCTTTACCCCCACCCTCACCCCTACTTGATCTCTGCTGCATTTCTGGGCTGGTATCGCTCTTACTTTAGCCCTGGCCCCAAGAGAGGGACCAAATCAGCATCCAGTCAGAGTCACGGGTGGCCCAGGAGGGACACTGGCCATCACTGGAGGTGAGCAGGGTGGTGTTGCAGGAGGAGCTGGGGGAATGGACTCTGGACAGTCATCCCTCTGGAGGCAGGAGAATGAGGATATGCAGTGAGGGTTCTTGCAAACCCGGGCTGGAGAATAGAGGGATAGCTTTTTGTGTGGGAAGATAATCCCACAGAGGTAAGTAACCTTTCTCTCTGAACCCTTTGATCTGGAATCCTGGAGGGACCATCCCATGGGCCCAGGGTACTTCTTAGTAACTCATTGGCGGTCCTGATTTGCTCCTTGTGTCAGAGGGGGTCTGGCTAAAACCAAAGCCTTGTTGACTGGAATTCCAGGAATCTGCCCTCCTTGCTTCAGAGAGGTCATCTCGCCCTTTAGGGAAGGAGCACATGCAGTTCTTGTTCTGAGGCCACAGCCTGCATTTGGGGCTCAGGACAGCAATGACGCCTTGCAGGTTTCTACTGCCACCCATGTGGGCTCAAATGCAGATGCATTTGCGGTGTCGGACAGCACACTGCCACGGGTGCAGGCACTGCGGGCCCTCCCATCACGGCCTGTGGGGAGGTGTGGAGGGTGTGCTCCCTCAGAGAAAACTCAGTGTTCTTTGGCCCAGAGTTTTCAGGGTCCCTAGCTGTAGCTGCATCCCACCTCGGTGGCCAACTATTCTGGTTTGCCTGGGACTGAGAGATTTCCTGGGACATGGGAATTTAGTGCTAAAATCTGGAAAGTCCCAGATAAACCAGGACGAGCTGGTCACTCTAACTGTCCCAACCCCTACTTCTGGAGAAGTGCAGGATTCAAGATCTCCAAATTCCACTGGACACAGCCTGAATCTTCTTTGTGGGATGATGCCCCCTATACATGGGTGAAAGGATAAACTGCGATGTGACCCCACGTTGTTTAGATGTGGCTTCAGTATCTGCAGGCCTGGGTTGAAATCCACTTTCTGTCACTTTCTAGGTTTGCAGGTTTGGGTGAATTGCTTTATAATTCTGAGCCTTAGTTTCTTCATCTGTAAGCTGAGGATAATAACCAAGCTCACAAGGGTGTTGTGAGGAATAAATGAGACAAGGCTTGTCAGTCAGGTGCCTCGCACAGTGCAAGGCATGTGTGGGAGACAGTCAGTGAATGTTAGCTCTTTTTGATTCCTCCCTCTCTTTCTTTTTTGCACTGGAGATACCCATTCTGCAGATGGAGAAAGTGAGGCAGAGCAGGTGAGCAGGAATAGTTTACTCTGTGTCAAAATGTCAGTCAGAATCAGAAACTGTTATAGCAATAGATGTCTAGTTCTTGACTATAGTTTCCTACTTTGGAGTAGACAAGGCTTTCTCCATCAGGAATGTGCCCTAGAAGGAGGTAAAGGAACCATTTTTATTTGTTTATTTATTTAGTCATTCATTCATTCAACAAATATTTGCTGAGTACCTACTATGTGTCAGGTGCTGTTTTAGGTTCTGGGGATGCAACTCTCAACAAAACATATAAATATTCAGCTCTCATGAAGTTTGCATCCTGGCAGGGGAGACACATGATAAACATCTACATAATATAATGCCCAGGAGTAATCATTGCTCTAAAGGAAACAGAAAGCTTGTGAAGGGGGTAGACAGTGGCTGGGGCCTGGGTATTATTCTGTAGGGGTGGCCGGGGAAGGCCTCCATGAACTGAGCCCTGGAAGAATGCAGCCTGGGTGTCCTGAGCCTGCCCTCCCAGCCCGCTGAAGCTCTCGGGGCAGGCCCAGCTGCCCAGGGTGGAGTCAGCTGCTCAGGAGAGACAGGCAGTGCCTGATCGGGGCTGCATGGGTAGGTGGGGATGCAGCTGTTTCATCAGCTGTCCTTCCTGGGTGCCGACCCTCTGCTGATATGAGCTTTGGAGATGGGGGAGGAATCCAAGCTGGAGAATCGGTATTGAGGGTCAGATTGCAGACGAAAATGATAGAAACAGAGGTGCCCTGCCCTACTTGGAGACACTCTATATGCAGGGACAAGTCACAGTGTATTTGGTTTCCTATACGGCTCTATTTCTTTGGCATTGCCTTTTCCTTTAAGAAAAAAAATACACCTCTGTTTGGATTGCATGCTAAATGATTTATGAACATTATTCTTCTCCGTTAGTTCTACCTGTAAGAGCTCCAGCCCTCGCAATCCTTTTCATGTTGATTAAGTACATTTGAAAGCAAGAGGAGACTGTCTGAAATTACTTCACAATATAGACTCATGGCTTCCCTGGACCCAGGAGGGATTCCTTCTCTTCCCTTTGAAAGAGTTCTTTTGCAGCTAGTTAAGCAGGAGATCAGTCCAGAAACATGTAACCAGTCTTGTGTGTGCTGAAGGAGGCAGAGGGGAAGCATTCTTTCTGGAGCTGGTAATCATGGGTTTGAGATCCTAGGGTCTCTGGGCAGGGGTGTTCTCCAGGAGTAATTCTTCCCGTCCATCTCCTCTCCCCTCCCCTCCCCTCCCCCATCAGGTGTGACTGCACCTGGCTTGGCCCTGGCAGGTAAACACTGGTCAGGAGGATAAGAGGGTGTTCTTACAGGGCCAAACAGAGCTCAGTGTTGTCAGGGTACCCAACTGAATAGCGTAAGGGAGAGAGCAGGGGAAGGACTATTGCAGGCGGTCTGTGGATCTGCACGTGGAGAGGAAGCACGTTCCATGGAACCAGCCCCATGCGGAAAGTCCTCTTGGCCGGTTCTATAGCTAGGGCAGGACCAGTGGCCTTCCCTAGTTCCCCTCATATCCCTTATTCATTTCTGTGTGATGGAGATCTTGTAGGTAGATGGTAATTAATGGTCTAGGCTCAGAACTCACTTTGACTTGGCCTGAGTCAACCTAGAAAGTAGACTTCAATAAATTCCGTCTCTACTCCCTGCTCAGTCTCTTGCCCCGCAGTCTGGCCTCTCTTCTCTGCCTTCTTGCCCCACAGAATGCCTCCGGCTTCTGGTCTTTCAAATGCCGTCTGTAAAGTTTTCTTCTCCCCCATCTTCAAAAAGTTGTCATCCTTTGTGGCTTC
Organism: Cheirogaleus medius; assembly: GCA_008086735.1. Classification (NCBI taxonomy): domain Eukaryota; kingdom Metazoa; phylum Chordata; class Mammalia; order Primates; family Cheirogaleidae; genus Cheirogaleus; species Cheirogaleus medius. The sequence continues at coordinate 842,072 of VBSM01003227.1, read as the reverse complement.
CCTTCATGTCTAAGCCCCAAGTTTCTTCATGTCATCTGCTGCTGTCTGCCCTTTCCAGAGTGGCACAGAGCTGGTGCCTGCATCCGACGTCAGACAGGACTTGGTTCTAGTCTTACTTTTGTTGCTTACCCACTGGGTGACTTTGGGAAAGTCATATCTTTGACTCTCAATTTCCTTCTCTGTTAAATGAGAACAAGATCATTGGAGAAACCAATGCAAGGCTGTTTTTTTAGAAAAATGCATTGTAAATTGTGTGTTCCTTGCCTCCTCAGGACCAAAGTTAAACTAAACTCTTAAAATGTAAGCATGTACTGTCTGTCTACATGCAATCTGGGAGAAGGGGGAAATGGCGCGCACAGAGGAACCATTTGTGTGGAAGCGTAAGGACAGGTGCTGATCGTGCCAACTCAACGACGCCAGTCCTTGCGGCAGGAGGAGGGCCGGGGAGGGGAACCAAGTGCCTACTGTGTGCCAGATGCCTGCTTGGCTGTTTGGGTCTGTGGTCTTACTTCCTCACACCAACCTGGAGATGGTGTTACCTCCATTCAGGCAGATGGTAGAAATGAGACCCAAAGAAGTGAAGTCACTTGCCCAAGATGACCAAGTTAGCAAGTTGCAGGGCAGAGAATCAAACCCAGCTCTGCCTGGCCCGAATGTCTCTGCCATTCCATCTTGTGTCAGGACCCACCTCCTGGAGGTCTTCGAGGAGAGCCGGGCTCCCAGCAGAGTAGCATCGGCACTACCACCTCCCAATCCCACCCACCCCTTTAACCTGTAATTCTACCATTATCAATTCATTCCTCAGAGCTCAGCGTTTCCCCTTCTGACTCTCGAGCTCTCCCTCTCACTCCCATTCTCTCCTCCTATTTTGAATGCACCTGCTTGGGAGGGGCTGCTCGTGAAGCTTGGATTAGTGTTGTCAGCCCCTTTTCTCCCTGGCTAAGAGAGACGGCCGGAGTAAACGCTCTAAATTGTGTCCCTGGGAGGGCAGCTGATCCTGAAAGGGGCGAAAAGGGAAGGCTTGTCCATCTAAGACAGATTTTATCCCCTTCTGAGTTTTGCCTGGGCTGGCCCTGCCTCGGTACAAGTAGAGCCATGCCTGGGGACAGCCTCAGAGATCTGCATCCCACCATCATGGAGCGCACCTCTGCCTGGGGGACGGGGGATGTGGTTGGGCTTCCTCGTCTCCTTGCCAGCGCTCAGTCCTTCTCTCTCTGCCCCTTTCTGTCCCCTCCCTGCCTTGATGTGGAGGGCTCGGCCCCACTGAAGCTTCTGTCCACTCTGAGAGCCCCTCTCTCTCCAGAGTGGCTCAAAGGGCCTTTTGAGTGGGGGAGCAGCAGCCTGTGGGCCTGGGAGGGGAGATAAAGGCGTGAGGTCCCCCGAGGGCCTGCCGGGTCAGGGGCTGTGTATCTGGTGACTTCTGAATGCAAGCTCTAACAAAGAGAAATCTGTGGTGGGAGAGCCTCTGTGAAGGAAATAAAATCTCCATGAAAACAAACTTTTGTTGGAAGCTTTCTCCTCTTGTTTTGGCAGCGTTGCTAGGTCCTGGGAGGGGAAGGCCATTTCTTCCGGAACAGTCGGGAGGCTCTTGGATTGTCCAAATATCAGCTTGCTACGAGAGGACTGTTTTTCTCCCACCAGGAAGACAGGGCTTGCAGTAATCATTGGTTTTCAAATCAAGGCTAGAATGAGTAAAAGACAAGCTGGGGGCAGTGGAAAGGGAGGTCTGGACTGTGGATTAGGAGACTCAGTGGACACAGCGCTGTGTGTTACAGTTCTATGACTTGGACTAACCTCAAGCCTCACTTGTCTCATCGGTAAAATGGACATAACTTGCCCAAGGTCATTCAGTTAGAAAAGCAGGGCCCGAGCCAGGATATAAACTGCTATTTTCCATTATCCAGTAATTAATGAAAACCAGAGGATGGAGGTGAAAGGATCTTTGAGGGCATCATAAGGCCCCAGGAAGGTTGGATAGTTGTTTCTTCTTCCCAGGACTAAGTGGCCACTTACAACGGTCAGTTGATTAGTTTTTGCATCTTGTTTTGCCAACATCAAAGAAGCGAGAGAAAGGTTAAAGAAGGGCCTTCACAGTCCACTTTTGCTGCTAAGTTGAATTGGTCAACTATGCTGCCTCTCTCTAGATTGACTGGGGACACTGGATCCCCACAAAGTTCAGAGAATGCAAAATGAGGCATCCAAAATGAGGCACTCCTCAGCTGCTGAGATGTTTTCATGTTAAATCAGTACAAGGATATTTTCCTTCCTGGAGTCCAGGGAAAGTGTAAGAATTTGTGTTGGGTCCAGGCCCCATAAGATTGTTTCCTTTTGTTCTGCTCAGGGAGAAAACTTTATGGAGGCTGTGGCCCAGCAGTGCATGGAGGACTTTGGAGCAGTGGCTCTGCAGGGGGTTAAAGCAGGAACGGGGACCAGGTCGTGCTTTCGAGTCTGTCTGCTCCTGACAGGCCATGGTGCGACCGTGGGTGAATGGCCCCTTTCTGGGTCCTGTTTCTCTTGCCATGGACGGTGTCAGATGGGATAAGTCATTCCTGCCTCTCCAGAGGAGGAGGAGAGAGAAACTCAAAGGCAGTCCCGGTGGGGGGCGAGTCCTGGTGGGTGCTGAGGGGGCCTGAGGGACCTGGCTGGGGAGGCCGAGAGGCTGGGACCCGAGCCTGCCCGTCTCCCCCAGGCCCCTTCCCTATTCCTTTCTCTACTGGACAGCCAGGGCTGCTATGGTTTCTCTTCTTCAAAAGAATTGCTCGGATGAGAAGGGCCCCTGTGCTGTGGGTATCTTTGAACACCGAGAGACACCTGGGCATAGTGCCTCTCCCAGGGTTCCCTTTGTCGGGAGGGGCCACGATGTGTCTGGATTTGGGAAGGCCTGTGTGGGGAAGCCTGACTGAATTGGTGAAGGTGCCTCCTACCTCCCTCAGCTGTCCCTCCGGCGGCCTTGCGGGGTCAGTCACAGGCTAATAACAGAGACGGTGCCGCTGAGGTCACGTGGCTGGTCTGACCACCCTGCAACACGGGTGCACTGTTAGAGGTGAATTAATAGGTGAAGTCTCCTACTGCCGACCACATACAGAGTTCACATGGGGCATGTTGAGGCTCGGCATCGCCAGGATGTGCGTGTGCATGGAAATAGGCGGGAGGCCAGTCTGTGCAAGCTCTCTCCCTCCTCCCCTTCACACACACACTCTCTCTCTCTCTCTCTCTCATGCTTGCGTGCATACAGAATCACACCCAGTCACACACACAGGCACACACATGCACACAGAGTTGCACACATGTACCTGCATACCCACCCACATGCATGTACACCCATGGAGTCACACACAGGCGTTTGCGCACATGCACCCTTAAATGACAGCACACAGGCAATACGAGTGAGACCTTTTCTAAGAGCTTCTCTCTTCACTCTCCCATTCCCTCCTTCCCCATTCTCTCTTCTTTCACTCCCCTCTCTGGTCACCTCGTCCTGTCTAATCAGCAGCAATCACAAGTCCTGGATTTGTCCTGGATGAGGCCAGCCTCATTCCATGTAGGGTGGAGGCAACAGAAGACAGGGAAAAGAACTTAGGCATGAGCCTGGTAGAGCTGGGTTCAGATCCTGACTCCTCCAGGTAGCCAGGTTCATGGCCATGGACACAGTAGGCATTTATTTAACTTCTCTAAGCCTTACTTTTTCATCTATAAAACTGGACTGCAAATACTTCCTTGCAGAGTTGTTGTGAGGAAGGTGCATGGAAACAGGCATGGACCGCCAGCACAGGCTGGCACACGGGAAGTGGCGGCAGGTGCGGGCTCTCTCCTCTGCTCGGTTGCCCCTAGGAATATATTTCTGCTGTGTGGTCCCCAAACTGCTGTTTTGAGCTAGAAAAGAGGCCCACCCTAGTGAAGTGTTTGGGGTCTACTTTGCATGGACTTTGCCTCATTTATCTAGGGGCTGGTTTTGACCCTAGGAAGGGGAATAATTTACTGATCACTTTCTATGTGGGACAATTATGCTCATTTCATTTTTGCAACAGCCTGCTCATCCCTTTCTCACAAATAGGAAGCTGAGGCACAGAGGGGTTAAGTTAAGTTTTCCGAGCGCATGCAGCTAGGAAGTGGCTAGGAAGCTGACTCCCAACCCCAAGTTTCTGTTGCACTCCATGATTTGCTACAGCGTCAGGACACTGGTATGAGCCCATGCCCAAGGCAGGCGGCGCTGTTTTATCTGTAATTTACCAGGTCATCTGCTTCTCTTCCCAGCGCAGGCCTATTCGGATGGGGCCTTTCTTTTAGCATCTCTCCATAGCGATGTGGACTTGGGTGGGAAGTCTTTGGTTCTGAGGAGCTGGATGCAAGAGGCCCGAGGGGGCATCTATGGGAACAAATGAGGTGAGAGGGGGGAGCCCCATTCAGGTTTGCAAACAGTGGTGAATACCTACCATGTGCTGGGCCCCATGCTAGGTACCAGGCATGAAGTGACTAAGACCTTGTCCTTACCTTCAAGGCACTCATGGGGAAGTGAGCAGGGCGAGGGCTCAGACATTAAGCCTCATGCAGCCATAAAGGAGATACTGGGTGCTGCATGGCAGTGATGGGGTGGGGACAGGGACTTGGTCTGAAGTTTGCTTGGAGGAGTTGATGTTGGAACAGACTGTTCTGGGAATTAGGCAGGAGAAAGAGGGAAAGGGCCCTTTAGGGAAGAGGAACAGCATGAGCAACAGCATGGAGGTGTGAGCAAAGGAGGGAGGGATGGGCAGGGACAGGGTGTGTGCCAAGACACTTGGATTATATTTTGCAGATGATGGAGAGCTAGTGAACATTGGCCCAGCAGTGAGCATGGGTTAGAGGGGACATTTGTAAGAAGAGTAATCAAGCTGTATATCAATTAGAAAGCCTTTGACTGCCAATAACAGCAAATTTAACCCCAAATCAGTAAGGAATTGAGTTTCTTACATATTATGAAGTTCAGGACCAGGACTGCTCTAGGCCTGGATAAACTCAAGGGATCAATGACATCCACAAGCACCCAGGTTCTTTCTCTGTCATCCTCTGGACGTTAGCTCTGTTTTCCAACTAGCTTTCCTTTGGGTAACAAGATGGCAGTTCTGGGCATCACACCAATGTCCAGGCTAGCAACTAAAAAGTATAAGGAATTTCAGCTGCAAAATTGTGAGAATAGTGGAGGCTGCAGCAAATGGGAGAATGTTTGCTCCCAAACTGTTGGCATGCAAAATAAAAATTTTTTAAAAAACACCATCAAAAAATTATAAGCAAAGTTAAGAGCCAAATGACAAACTGGGGAAAATTTTTAAAACTCATATCACAGGGCTATTCTCCCAAATATACAAAGAGCTCCTAAAAATCAACAACAAAAACACAACCCAATAGGGAAAAAAATGGGTAAAAAATGTGAATAGACTAGTCACAGAAAAGAACATACAAATGGCTTTTAACAACATATGAGAAGATGTTCAACCTTGCACATAATAAGAGAAATACAAATGAAAACTATCCTAGGATACCATTATTCATTTATCTTTTAAGTGGGCAAAAATCCAAAAAGTTTAAAATCATACTGTATTGGCAAGGCCCTGAGGCAACTGTCTTGTAGTGCGAATCAGCACAACCCCTTTGAAGGGCCATTGGGCAATAGCAATCAAAATTATAAATTATATGCCTTTGGACCCAGCAATTTTATATTGTGGAAGTTATCTTAAAGATATACTTGTACATATATGTAATGACATATGTATAAGTATATTCTTTCCAACATTATTTGTAATAGCAAAGGGTTGGGAAGAACCCAAATATCCATCAACTAGGGAGCAATTAGTTAAATTATGGAATATCCTGACAATGGAACACTATGCTTTTAAAAAGAGAAATAAGGATGCCCTCTTTGTACTGATATAGAGAGATCTCCAAAATATATGGAAAAAAGAAAAAAAGTCCACCAAAGTGCAGAAAAATGTGCATAAAAAGGTGAAAACAAGAATCTATATTTGTTATTTGCTTGGACAGGTGGTAGACAGGAACAGGAGGGAGACATTTCAGTGTTTACCTTCTACTTTTTTATTTTTGAACCACGTTACATATAACCTTTTTAAAAACAAAATAAAACAAAATCCAAAACACTATGCATATCCCACGAAACATCTGGGGCTGAATTCTGCCCAAAGCTGCTGATATCCAACCCCTGGGCTCTGATTTATACAATGGCAATGGACATGGAAAGGGATAGACTTGAGAAGTCTTTTTTAGGAGTGAAATCCCTATGGGTTGGGTGTGGGAGTGAGGGAGACAGCAAAGACAGCATTGGAGGTGGCTCCAGAAGTGGGTACCTGGCAGAAGATGGCACTGTTTGGAGATGGGAAGACTGGGGAGAAACACGCTGGGGGAAATGGAGGCACATTTCACCTTTTGAACTCAGCCTCTGCAGTTCTCCAGCCCCTCCATTCCTGGGACCTGACCTTGTCCTATTTCTCTATCCATTCACAGAGGTGGTATTTCTGGCTACAAAAGCAGAAGAGATATTATTCCAAAGTTTCGTGTTTTGCTAAGTTCTGACCCCCCCGCCCCCGAAGGATACAGGTTCCTAGTTTGCTGGTGGCGTTCCTCCTGCCAGCACAGCTCCTGGTGTACGAATCCCAAGATAGGTGTTGGGTCTGCAGGCGGCTCTGGGCAGCTGCCCGAGCAGAGCCTCCCAGGGAGCAGAGGCCAGTGTCTGCAGCAAGAGGAACAAGGAGAGGCCCAAGCCATAGGACACCTCTGCAGGAATCCCACGTTGCCACCAGATCAGTATCCTAGGGAGAGGACAGGACTTTGTGCTCTGCTTCCTATCTCCATTCTAATTCTCTTTGGCTCACCCTGGGGCTGTGAGCCTGGTGCTGGGGCATCCCAGGAGACAATGGCCTGTATTTTCCCAGGATTAGTGTCTACCCAGGGGCACCTTGGCACTGATGGCAGTGGGAGAGGTGGACAGGAAGAGCAAGCCAGGTGAGGGGAACTCAAAGCAAAAAGCATGTAGTATGTGGCATTCCTGTGACAAGTGCAGTAGATGGCATGCGTGTTTGGGGCATATCTATCCCCTTGGGTGAGACTAGCAGTCTCATCAACAACCCGCCCTGCTCCAGGCCCATCTGCAGAGTTGGGGGCCGGAATGAGAAATGGACTTGATAGCTGTCAGCAGCGCACTGTTTGGTGTTGGAGGCGTTATGAGCTGATATGTGAAATACGGCTACACTCTTGGTTTTAGTTGTAGCTGGAAAGGATTAGAAGACAATTAATAAATCATTTAGTGCCCTGAGTTTAAGTAACTTATTATTATGGGCTGCATATATTTATTATGCTTCACTGAGCAACATTGGCACATTTCCTTTGACTGTCACACAATTTGTATGCAATTTGTTTCAGAAGGTTTTTTTTTTTTAAAAAAATGCACGTATAAATTATTAACCTGCATTCTTTAGGACAGATTGCCAGAATCCCTCCCCCTCCCCCACCATCCCATAGGAGTCTCATAAAAACTTCCTCTCCCCATCTGAGGGTCTGGGGAGGGGATGAGGAGTCACTTGCTGCTCCCTGGCTTGGGCACCTGGGGCAGAGACCTAACAGGGTTGTGAAGAAAACAGGCACATGTTTTTGGGTGATTGGCTGGGGCCTAGAGAGGAAGGTTGATCAGAATCCTGTCTTTCAAAGCTGCAGTGAAAACAGAAGAAATTGGGGGATGGGGAACAGGGAGAGTCAGCCCTTGAACACAACTGGGAACCCACTGACTTGGGAGGCAGCTGGAAGCATTTCAGACATGGATGGCCCCCACTTATTCATTGTATCAGTGAGGATCCTGGTCCAGGAAGGGTGACAACTTGCCCACAGTGATGAGCCTCTTCCTCATCCTTAGCCCCACACCCCCTTATCTCCCTTAGCTAGAGTTTTTCACAGGGCTTCTAAGAATGCCTTTATTTCAACTGTTTTCTAAGATGCATTGGGAGATCTCCACATTTTTTCAGGCTCAAAGCTATGTTGTCTTTTTGTTTTTCTTGGTGGAGCAGTTAGTAGTTTTTGGTAATGTAACACTTTTAGCTGAATCCTGAATTATTAGAGCGCCTCCTCACAAAAATTCTCCCCTAAGTACCCAGGGACTGGGTTAAAGAACAGTCTGACTGGCTTGCCCCTCCTCTTTCCAGATGTCTTTTCTAACATCTGTACAGCACGCGTCTTTCGAGCACCTAAGGTGTAATTGGTGTGTGTGTGTGTGCACATGTGTGTGCATGTGTATGTGAGCGTGCATGTGATGCACCAGAATATAACCAGGTATCCTCAGGAGTCAGTGCCTATTGAGCGAATGAATGAGACAAGTAGGAATGAAGGTAAGCTGCTTCTGCACGCACAGGACAACCTATAGGAAGAACCCAGCAGCCTGGAACCATCAAGAAGGACATTCACTAGGGGTTTTCTAGGTGACAAAATGTTTACTTCTTACAGAGCCCTAAGGATGTTTTAAACATTGCAAGTGAATATCTTCCCTGTCTTCCTAGGTAAATTATTCCGAATGCAATGGAGCCTCATTTGATGACTCACTAGGTTGTCATTTAGCTCTCTCCTTGGTCACCCTCCATGCCTCAGTTTCCCTTCTGGGAAAGTCCAAGCCCCCTCCTCTTTTATTACTTCTAATTAGCTGAGGCTCAAGATATCAGATAATTTAGTCTGTTAGAAATTATGTAAAATCAGAGTAAAGAAGCCATAGCTAAGGGCCTGAGAGTTTCCCTTATGAATAGGCTTCATAAACTTTAATGCAAAGATTTTGTGACATGTATTTTGACTGCTCAGAGATTTTTAAAAAATTGTTCTCATTCCAGTATTTTTATACCATGTTCGATTTATGAGGCTATTGAATAGCTAAATCGCATGCTGGTGAGGAAGGCATTTTTGTCATAGAAACGATGGCATTTCTGCTGGGAGGCTGTGAGTTAGGTGTCGAGGGCTGGTAAAGGCATGTTATCTACTAGTTTGCTTTCAAAAGGGTCATGTTGAAAGTTCTCCAATTCAGTTATTTTAAGCCACAAGAAGACAATTTAGCGACGAGAAGGGCCTCTTGTTTGCCGGCGATCTTGCACAGGAGTCTTGTGCGGGGGCTGCTGCCGTGGCCTTGCTCACCAGCTCTTCCCCTTTGCCCCTGGAGGGTGCTAGCTCTTCAGTCGCCAGAAACAGAGCTGCTTTTGTGTCTTCCCCTGATGGGCGTCCCTGGCCAACCTTCCCGCAGCCCCGACAGAGGGCCCTCCAAGCAAGTCCTGCCTTGACAGGGCCTTCCTGGTCCCCTCTGTGCCTGGGGAGTCGCCTGCGTCAGCCCATCCAGCCTGTGCCACCTGTGAGCTCTTTGGCTGGCAGGTGCCAGGTGGAGACAGTCAGCTGCTCAGGAGAGAGATTGTTCTGGGTAGTTACTGCTAGCAAGGGATCCCATTTTATCTACCTGCCATCAGAGTAATCTGTCCTCTGCTGGAGGCACCTCAGAGGAGCCATGAGCAGGTGAGGCTCGGCAGATGGCAGTGCAGCTGGGGTGACTCCGGGCTGGAGAGCGAAGCTGCTAGCCCTGCTCTGGAGGCCAGGGGCCTGGCTTGCACTGTGAACTCAGGAAACCTCCTGTTCTTCCCCTGTTTATGGTGAAAGTGGGCCTCTCTGGAAAGGCACAGTTTTCCTACTCCGTTTGTTCTCAGATTGGTGTTATACCCTGGAGCCAAATTAGTGGCTAAGAACAACTGGAAACAAATGCTCTTTCAGCATCCTGCTGTGATTGGGATCCAGGTGGGGACACCAGCGGTGGTTGCCTTCTCCACTGAGCCACTGCTCTGCAGAGAATCAGCATCCCAGAACCATTCAGCACAGCCAAATTCTCTCATAATCAGAAAGTGCTGCGCACATCTGCCTAACCTCTGCTAACAAGCTGGAGCCCTGTTAAGTTATTTATGAAACAATATTCAGGACCAGCCCTGGGAGGCGAGTTAGGAAATAATGAATGGGAAGTGCCATGGTGCTGTTTGGAGAGGCCATGGCTGGCCTGTTGGGGTGAGGACCGGCTCTGTCCCCGAGACTGCTGGGTGCTCCGAGGCCTTCTGACGGCTGGCATGGATGGCACCCTTCTCTGAGATGCTGATGACTGTTGGCTTTGCTTGCTGGACTTGATAGCAAAATTCTTCCCACTTCTCCAGCACTGGTCTGAGGAAAGGTGGTGACCCCCTACATCCCTCCCTGTCTGGATGTGCCTTCCCCAAAGGGTAGCTGTCAATAGGAAGTTCTGGAAATACTAGGTGGGGGGAACCTCCTTTGTAGTCCCTACATAGCTGCTGGATCATACTTGACACCCCCATCGCCTGGTCGTCTGTCCCCCCACTAAGCTGTGGCTCCTCGAGGGTGGGGAACTGGAATATCATTCATAATTGATCCCCAACCTAGTCAACAGTCCGACACTTAAAAAACATTTTGCAAATGAATGAAGGGAATTACCAACCTGGCTTCCAGTCCTGGACTTCCCTGAGTACATCTCCACCGCTCTCTGAAATTTTCCTCAAATGTGAAATGAGGAGGTCAGGACGGATGATCTCTAAGACTTTGTTCAAGCCGGGTGTAGTGGTTCACACCTGTAATCCTAGCACTTTGGAAGGCTGAGGCGGGAGGATTGCTTGAGGCCAGGAGTTCCAGACCAACCTGAGCAAGAGCCAGACTCCAACTCCACAAAAAAGTAGAAAAATTAGCCACATGTGGTGGTGCGTGCCTGTAGTCCCAGCTACTTGGGAGGCGGAGTCAGGAGGATTGCTTAAGTTTGAGGTTGCAGTGAGCTATGATGGCACCACTGCATTCTAGCCTGGGCAACAGAGTAAGACCCTGTGTCAAAACAAACAAAAAACCAAACAAAAATAAATAAATAAATAAATAAAGACTTTGTCCAGGTCCAACCCTGCCCAGTTCTAACACAGGCTCCTGCACCAAGCCGGCCCCAACTCCAGCTTCCCCTCTGCCTCTGGGCTGGCTTGCTCCTGGATGTGCTGCCCACTGTGGCCATATTCCCTTTGCCCAGGTGACCCTGGCATAGTCATTGTGCAGGCTTCCAGTCCAGGTCTTGCTTTCTGGTGGCCAAATCCTGTCTTCTGCCTGTGCTGCTTTCCCCTGACACATCCTCAGACTGTCACTTTTCTCAGTTACACAGTTGAAGATTTCCTCCAAAGTAAAGCCAGATGCAAAATGAGGCCTTGTTAGCACAAAGAGATGCATGTGTTCTGCCCTGGGCTGCACCTCCTGGATAGCTTGTGTTGACTTTTCTTTCTGAGATAGACCCTTCTTCACAAGGGGAATTAAAGCCCTCCTCATTTCCAAACAAATGAGGAGAGCCCAAGGGTCAACCTGTGGCACATTCACCTCCCTTTATGATGCTGCCTTTGTTCAGGAAAGCAGAAGGAGACAGCCTCTTCTACCTCCTTTATGCCCACTTCGGAATTTCTTACTTCCAGTGAAACAACAGCAACGACAACAACAATATTTACTTGCACGAGAGATGTAATTTTAACTTTTCAAAGTATATAATTATTTCATTTCATTTTTATAATATCTCTGTGTTGCAGGCAAGGCAGAAATAAACATCTGGATTTATTTGAGACTCAGAGATTTATTGGTATCTAGTCCAAGATTTCTGGAATCTTAGGACTTTCTGGTGGAGTGTGAACCTAATGAATGTCTTCTCCATGATTCTTCAGCTCTCTGGGGACGTGGACGGTCTTGAAATCTTGGCAAAATTTGTAAACCTCTACCAAGAAAAATGTACACATAAATACTTCTGGATAAAATTTCAAGGGGTTTGCGGAACCCTACAACCTCAAGGTTCCTCTTGCTCTGGTACGGTCGCTTGGTTCAATTGATGAGGAAATTGAAGCCCGGAGAGTTTGGGTGACATGCACAGTCATGCACTGTGGAGGCGAGGGCCATCTCACAGGTCTAAGATTCTTCCCAACATACCAAGCTGCTCACTGCTGCATCAGATTAGGGGCTCAAATCCTCTAATCTTTTCTCAGTCTCCTATTCCTTTCTTCTTTTAGATTTCCTGCTCATCGTTTTATTGCTGTGGGTACACTCCTAGACTGTCCTTCATTTCAGACTAGAGAGTTGGTCTCCCACCCCTGTTTCCACCAGGTTGTGTTTTTTTGGTTTTGTTTTTGTTTTTTAATCTTAAATTGTTTTTCATTTTCCCAGCATCAGCCCTCTGGAATCACCTTGGCTCAGAGGCTCCCACAGGGAAGGTCGCTTTCCCTGTGGGCTGGCTGTCCTGGCTGTCCTTGTCCTGGGAGCTTAGGCCCCCTCTCCCTTGCAGCCTCCCCTCCAAGCTTTCCCCACTGTGGCTGGGAGGCTTGGGGTTCCCCTCTCTGCTCCCTGCATCAGTCCCTGGCTCTCTTATCCTCTCCTTAGGCCGAGGAGCTGCTCCTTGCTCCTTAGGATCCCAGGCTCTTTTCTGTTTTTCTGATAGAAATTGGGAGAAGTTGGCCAGGTGCGGTGGCTCAGGCCTGTAATTCTAGCACTCTGGGAGACTGAGGCGGACAGATAGTTTGAGCTCAGGAGTTCGAGACCAGCCTGAGCAAGAGTGAGACCCCGTCTCTACTAAAAATAGAAAGAAATTAGCTGGACAACTAAAAATATATACAAAAAATTAGCTGGACACGGTGGCACATGCCTGTAGTCCCAGCTACTCGGGAGGCTGAGGCAGAAGGATTGCTTGAGCCCAGGAGTTGGAGGTTGCTGTGAGCTAGGCTGATGCCACAGCACTCTAGTCCGGGCAACAGAGTGAGATTCTGTCTCAAAAAAAAAAAAGAAATTGGGAGAAGTTAGTGGTGGCATATATACATATTTTTTAATTGTGGTAAAATGCATATCACGTAAAATTTGCCATCTTAACCATTTTTAAGTGCACTGTTCAGTGGCATAAAGTGCAATGACATTGCTGTGCAACCATCACCACTATCCATCCCCAGAACTCTTTCCATCTCGTAAACCTGAAACTCAATCCATTAAACAACAACTCCTCATCACTCTACTTTCTGTCTCTATGAATTTGACATTTTAAGTACCTCATATAAGTGGAATCATACTGTATTTGCCTTTTTGTGACTGGCTTATGCCAGTTAGTATAGTGTCCTCGTGGTTCATCCATGCTGTAGCATGTGTCAGAATTTCCTTCCTTTTTAAGGCTGAATAGTACTCCACTGTATGTATAGGCCACATTGAGTCTATGCATTCATTCATGCACTGGGTCGCTTCCACCTCGTGGCCATTGTGAATGATGCTGCCATGAACACGAGTGTACCAGGATCTGTTTTAGTCCCTGCTTTTGATTCTTTGGGGTATACAGTCAATACCAAAAGTGGAGGCGTGTTCTTAAGGTGTCTTAATTATTCTCTGCTCCTCCTTAAGTCTATATTTGTTTTATTCTTTAATGTCTTGATCAACCACTGACCTTACTGGGTCTCTGACACATGGCCCAAAAGCTACTTTCTCAGAGAGCCCTGGAGGGACCACAGAAAACAGAGACTTTCTACAGCCAACTTCCCTCAAAAGGCTCAGGAGGCCTCCCTGCTGCCTCGAATGTAGGATCTATCGGGAAGCAGAGTGTTGGGTGGGGTGGGGGAGCAGAATGGGTGAGACCTGGGTTAGCACCCAGCTCAGCCATGCATCAGTGGCATGACCTTGGGCGACTTCCCGCACCGCTCTCTGCCTTAATTTCAGGATCTGTTAAACAAACAAGATAAAATAGCCTCAACATTCTCAAGCAGCTCTGTCCAATACAACTTCTTGTGATGACAGAAACATACCCTGAGCTGTCCAGAACGACAGCCACTAGCCACATGTGCTGTCGAACACTTGAAATGTGGCTGGTGAGACTGAATTTTATATTTCATTTCATTTTAATTAGTTAGAATTTGAATTTGAAAAATCACACGTGACTTGTGGCTTCTTTATTGCATCATGCTGCTATAGAGGATGTACTAACACAGTACACAGAAACGACTTCACTGGCTCAGTGTCTGGCACATACTAAGCACTCGAATAAATGTTTGCTATTATTAGGTATTATGTGTCTTGCTTTCCGGCCCACCACACCTGATGGCTCTCAATGACACCCCACACTGGCTGTCCCGGAGTCACCTGGGGGAGGGAGGGAAGGTGTTGCTGCATGGTGCATGTCAGTAATGAGCCTTGCACTGAATGTTTCTGGTCTGTTACTTTCCCTGGAGGGTCATGTGAGCTGGAGTGGTATGTGGCCTGCTTTGCAAGTGATTAACATGGTGTAAGCAATCTGCATAGAGAGAAAAAACCCTCAGTTGGTATTCCATTATTCTATTAGAGTTTCAGAGCCAGGATTAAGTGGACATGATTTCTTCCTATGGGCCATTAATTTTGTTTTATTGCTGATCTGATGGCCATTACCCTTTTTTGCCAATCCATTCCCCCATTAGGTTTGTACAATTAACAAAATATGTGCTGTTAGGGCTTTGATAGGAGGAGTGGGATGGAAATAAAGGGAGGGGGTGCAGCCACCACAGAGCTGGGGGGGAGGCTAGACCCAAGGGTGGAATGTATGGGATAAGGGGGTTGCCTCAGCACCTGCCTTCTGGCCATTGGCAATCCTGGAAAACTGCGATGGGACATTTCCCTAGCTCTCCCCTGGCTAGGAGTGGAGGAGTTGCCCAGGTGAGAGGGAAGGACACTTGGGGGGTCCAGGTGAGAGCAGTGCTGGCCTTCCCTGGCCCTCCTCCTTCAGCCTCAGCTGGGGACAGCACAGCTGAGAGCATAATGCGACACCCCCACACTATCACCTTGGCGCTGAAACTCTTCAGCAGCAGCATGAGTCAGCCTCTAGGTGTCTGGCCTTGTGACAGGAGAAACTTCTGGGGTGATACCTGCCTTCTCTCTGCAGGGCACACAGGAGGGGTCAATGTCCAATTGAGAGGGGTCAATGCCATCCAATGACTACTACATGGAAATGCAGGATTGGCCTGGTTTGGTCCCATTTTTGGAGAAAAGTTAGAAATCTGGATTTTTAAATGTGAAATTTCCCAATGTTTAGATGTTGGCAGAATTTTTAAGAACACTGGACAGGCAAGAGCCAACCTTGGGGCTGCCAGTTGGCAACTTCTGCCAGTCAATGGGGAGTCATGGGAGGGTTTTAAGGAGGAGAGGACATGATCAAATTTGTGTTTCAGAAAGATCCCGGGGCCGAGGTGGGATGGAGAAAAATCATTACAGATACAGAAAAATCATTAGGGTTAGCCCCAATACCACATTTCCTAGAGGGTTTCATAGTCATACCTCTACTGACAGGTACACACCCAAGATAAGAGCTGGTCTGGGCAAGGCCTGGGGAGCGTCACTGAGGGACCTTTTCCAGGTCCTCTGCAACCGGGGGCACAGCACTGCTGTGGCCCAGGGGGCTGAGGACAGGGATGGAATTAGCATCTGTGCCCATCAGGCTCAGAGGAAGGCTGCACAGTATCTTGGTGCCGGATGGGTAAGAGTCTCAGAGCTAAGTAGTTAGTGCCAGACAATTATACCTTTATGCAATTACTCAGCTATTGTGTCACTTAGAGCCTGCTGGTCAGGGGCTCTATTGCCTGACTGACAACCTCATCGGACAACTGTATGCAACTGCAAAATGTCATCAGGCACTGAGAGGGCACAGGTGGAGCAGAGTGGGGACTTGAGGGTGGGGAGGGGCAGAGCCACAGGATATGCTGTCTGGAGGGATGGTCGTCCTTCAGGTGTTTGCTCCCAGAATGGTCTATCTCAACCAGATTCTTCCACTCAAGTTTGGTTTCTCTGTTGGAAGGTTTGCTCATATGCCTATGGAGAGCTTTTTAGAGAAAGAGCACATTTAGGGAGACTCTTGGTGTACAAGAAAGGCTTGTCACAATTTGGTCCTCATCCCAAAAGTCTGTGTTGGGCAAGAATAGGAAAACTTGTCATGGGCAGCGGGATGAATGTGGAAGTCCTTAGTCTTCTCCCTTCGGTGGTAGCCAGCCCTTACCATTTGACGCTGTATGACAACAACAGCCTCCACTTATTAAGTGATTAATATGTTTTAGGCATTGCACAAAATGCTGTACATGCATCACCTCATTTAAAGGTGCTACTGTTGCTCCCCCTTTAAAGATGAGGAAATTTAAGTCCATGGAGGTTAAGGTTAGGTAAATAATGGGTACCTGCTGGAACCCCAAACTGCCTCCAGCTTCTTTACTCTTAAGCACAGCGATATGCTGAGCTACCTTAGCAAGAGACTTAGTGGCTTCCCTGGGGGTTAATCTGGACAACCTCAGAAATGTGTAGCTGTCAGATGGAATTTTATTTTAAAGATCATCTAGTAGTCTAACCCTATCATTTTGCAGATGAGGAAACTGAGGCATAGAGTGACTAAATGTCCTTGTCCAAGACCAAACAGTAAGTTAATGACAGAGTCAGGGTGTGAACTAATGTCTGGCTCACCCTCCTGGTCTAGTGCTCTCTGTGTTAGACTCATGGCTTTGCTAACCCCCAAGCTTATCTCCCTCCGTCCTTCGAACTTACCTGGGTGTGCTTCACGGATGCCCGCACAGCTGTCCTTGAGGATGCAGGGTCCAGTTCTACTGTGCTACTTCCTGTGGGACACTTGCTCCTATCCTTCCCCCTGCCTCTTTTCCAAACAAACACAACCATTCAAATCCCTTCTCATTCACCATTTTGCAAATTCCCTTATGAATGGTCAATCTCATTTATGATTCCATTTCATTTTCATAGTGAATAAGACAAGCCTGAGTTCAAATTCTACTTGCATTATGGCATGGCTGGCAGCTTTTGACATGATCCTTTGCCACAGACTGCTGGCGTTGGAAGGCCCTAAAATATCATGCACATGTATGGCTCCCCAACATGCACCCATGGGCCAGTGCCAGTGCCACTGGGGCATGGTGATGAGTGAAAAATAAGGACAATGTGGAGAAGTTGCATATGCACACAGGAATGTGTGTGTGTGTGTGTGTGTGTGTGTGTGACACAGAGAGACAGAATGCTTTTCATGAGGCTGGCTCTATTTATCAATTAGTATGCCCCTTTATTCTAAGATATTTTACCCTTCTTACTTTGGAGGGTGGAATTGTTTCATGAAATGATGCTAAGAGAAGACACCATTAATGTTTTATCAAAATATAAGTTTGTCAACGCTATCCATCTTCTAATGTTTTTCAATATTTTACTGGTGGCTGAAACCCAAATCTGGGAAACCATGCTTCAGAGAAGCTTCTCACCCAGTGCAGAATTCTCCTTCCAGTGTTGCAAGTGCACTCCCTTCCAAGGAAGCCTAACTCATTTTGGATGGTTGTCATTGCCAGAGAATTCTTTCTTACATTGCACTGCAGACTGGCTTCCTCTAGTGTCTACAGTTAGTCCTAATCCCACTCTCTAGAGCAAAACAGTCTGTCTTTCGCATAGTTTCTTAAAATATTTTGAGGGCTGTCACGTGAGAGAGGGATCATATTGCTTTAATAACTACAACCAGGACCAACGGATAATTTTAGAAAGGGACAAATGTACCTCACAGCCTCCTAATATAACACTGAAAACAGCAAGAGCAGCAGCGATAGCTAACATTCCGTGAGTGCTTATTCTGTGTGAGGTACCGTTCTAAGCACCTTAAAGTATATGAAGTCATTCAGTCCTCACCACCACCCTCAGAAGTAGAACTTATAATAGCCCTATTTTACAGAGGAGAAACTGAGGCATGGAGGAGTTAAGTAAATTACCCATGGTCAAACCAGGATCAAAACCTATACAGTGTGATTCCAGAGCCTGGAACAACTAGACTTTTAACCCACAGTTTAACCACTGGACGTCTTCTCTTACCTCTCTTTTCTACTCATCGCTGTCAAAGTTCTTAATATATGATGCCAGAAGTGCATATAGAACTAATATGGACTGATAAGTCCAGAGTGGAGATCATTCACCCTTCACTGGGCATGGGATGGCTATTAATGCAACCTAAGATCACACTGAGTAAATCTGGCAGCAACACTGTGGCAGCAACACCCTGGGCTTATCTTGAGCTTGCATTTAACTCATATAATCCATGTCTTTTTTTTCAAACCAGGTCAGCCCACTCTGGTTTTTGCAATAGATTTTTGAGTTTAAGAGCAGGTTTTGGTGTTTATATTCTTGTCAAATCTTTTTCTGCAAAAGATTCTGTTAAAAAAAAGTAGATATGCATGTGGACGTAGCATATAATAATTTGATGGTGTAGAGTAATGGGATTGTGGGCAATTTTTCTTTATTTTCAAAATTATTTCCTCTGTGGTCATCATGATGTTATTGTGCAAGAAATAAAAACTGGTAGAGGAAAAACTGGACTTTTTAGTTTTGGCCCATCCTTTCAGCTTGTTAAAAGCTTTATAACAATCTTGACTCTGTATCTCCAGCACACTACCCACTTTTTACATCATGTGCACGTGGTAAGCCTGCCATATCTTCTTCCAAGTCACTGGTGTCTCAGACGGACAGTCCCAGAGGGCAGGGATAGAGCATACAGCTCTGTAATTTAATCTAGAGGCTTCGTGTACTGCGTTCATGTCGTGCTCAGTAGTAGTGTAAGTAGTCTAGAATAATACAAATTGGAACCCATTGCCAGCCAAGGCCTGGTTCTGAGGTGCTGGTTGTAGATTCTGGTTGAAATGAACAGGGTCCACCATTCAACATTTCAGCAGATATTTACTGAGACCCCAACACATGCTGTGCCCTCTGCTAGGTTCTGGGGATGTAAACATGCAGAAGACATGGTCCTTGTCCTCAGGGGCTTGCAGTCCAGTGGTCTGGTCCTGTCTCTGAGGTAGCTCCATGAGCTGTGAATCTTGATCTTGCTGCTGTCAGTACACAGACCCAGAGGAAGTGCCTTTGCCTGGAGGACACTGTCATGAACAAGAAGGACAATTTATCTCCATGAGCACTTCTCACCATACCCCAAGCCCGAATCTTCTAACTGCAATTCCACCTTCTTCCAAGAAGCCTTTCTTATCTTAGTTAAAGGGAAAATACTAAATGGGGTGGGGATTGGGGGGCTCTACATCACATCATTTCCTTGTTGAAAAACCTTCAAAGGCTCTACAGGCTCGTAGGTCAGCCTGACTGCTCTTGCCTGACACTCGAAGCCCTGGATGCTCTGGCCCCACCCCGGCATTATTTCCTGCTCTGGTCTCTTTGAGGCACACCGACCTCTGCATTGTCCCAGGACCCTCTGTGATCTCCCACTCCTGGCTCTTGCTCAGATATCCCCCCTTCCTTGGAATGCCCCCTCTCTTCCTTCCACCAGCCAAGTTCTCCCTCTTCAGGAAAACTCCCTTGAGTGCTTCAGCCCTTGCAGACTTCATGTCTGTGTGGATAGAGAATAAGCATCTCTTCCACAGTTTAGTGCGACCTCATAGATAGTCTTGTCTTCTCGGGCGTTATTTCATATGAGTGATGTCACTTCCCCAGTGATGTGGAGGCGATGATTTTGTAACAGGACCCATGGATTTGATTCCTGCTGCTTCAGTGTGCGTAGAACACGGAGCAGACACCTGATAAATTTGTGCTTGGTTTTTAAAAAATTGTTTTATCCTAGAAAGAGAATTAAAAGCAGTCGGGCTTTTGATCTTTTCAGTCTTGCCCCCATCATTCTTTATGCACACTCTCCTTCCTGCCCAAATGGACTCTTCGCCTCTACTTGAAAGTTCTTTCCTGCAACAAGACTTGCACATTCATTCCCCGCCATGAACAACAGGGTCGGTCTTGTCATTTGCTGGCTTTTTGTAGCCTTCCCTGTGTAGACTGCAAGCTTTCTTTCACAGGGGCCCCTCAGGTCCGTCCGCCTGCATGGGGTCTTCCATTAGGCGGGAGGTGCTAGGAAATGCTTATTGCCTTGGTCAGCTCAAGACACTCGACAGCCATGAGCCTTTTTTTCCTCCGTGACTCCTATAGAGAAGAAGCTGAAACTCCTAAGACTTTGCGGCACCAAGTAGGTAGAGGAAGGCATGAGCCTCTCTCTGTCCTGGTCAGCTCCCTAGACAATAACTTCTTTGCACCAGGAATCCCTTGCGAGGAGACTTTCCCTCTCAGTGCTGTGGGGCTGCCAGCCCCAGCTTTGTTCCCGAGCCAGACCCGCCCCTGGGTTTGCCCCATCCCTACCCTGGCTGTCACTCCCCACAGAATCTTACACAGTCTATAAAGATGTTTTCTTTTATTGACAGGTGAAATCTGGAGCAGGACTCTGAAGCTTTCTGTCCTCCATGCCGCTCACTAGAAAAGGGGCTGTGAACTGTAAGTAACTTTGATTGGCGTTTTCCATGCTGACTCAATAAGGTTATGGGTTAAAGACCAGCCCTGAACCTGGTCTTTAACAGCCATGCATTGTGCACAAGAAACACTCAACAATGAACTAGTCAGAATGTAAAATACAGTGGAGCTCTAATTAGATTATGTCTGAATGTGACAAAGAAGCCCTGTAATATGACATCCTATTTAATTAGACCATATTGATTGCGCATTATGGTGACTTGATGTGTTACGTGTGTCATGAGTTCTGGAGAAGGAAGCTCGTGAGTTTACAAGGCTAGCCCAGACCCCAGCCAGCATCACTGTGGGCTGAGCTTGGGAGACAGTGAGAGGAGGAAGTGGTGACATCAGCCCCCAAACTGGCCCAGTTTATAGCCTGCACTTGCTTTGACATCTGGTTATTTCTGGGGAGGCGTGAGGGAGGAAAAAGGAAATGCAGCTGACCACGTCCCTTCCATCAGCCCAGGAATAGCTCCACTCAGACTTAGGCTTATTTGCTCATGTTGTTTCTTCCCACTTGGCGAAGGTCGACCCACCTGTAGGACCCGGCCTAAGTGCACCCTCCTCCAGTCTGAAGTGACTTCTCCCTCCTCTGGCCGGCGGGTTACTGTGCTCTCTGCAGCAGGGCCGATGGCTCCTGCAGGGTAACGTCTGGGATTCTCACTTTTCTCGTTTGCCTGCTGCGCCCTCAGCAGAGTCGCTGTTCAGTGATGTTAGCCGGGTGACTGAGGGGCCCTGGGCCGGCATAGCTTCTCCACCCTGTGTCTGGGGCTACTCCAGGCTGGGCCGCTGCTGCGGCGACTTTGATAGTACATTGGCTTCCAACCAGTCCGTGGAATTATAAATGATTAACCGTTATCAGCGCACATCTTCACCTCTGTGTAAAAATAGATTGACTGTAATGAGTATTTGAATAAATCATAAGAATGGCCGCCCTGCGATCGGCTAACATCCTGCCGATGGCTGCCCGGTGAGTGAGCAGGGCGCCGGCCCTCCCGCCTAATGGCCTGAGATTCAGTGCGGGTCGCCTCTGTGATTGACGGGCCTGGGCTCCCGGGGCACCTCCTCTGCAGCCAGGCTCTGGAGCAGTCGGAGGCCCCGGCTGAGGATGGGGGGATGGCGAAGGGTGCCTCCCTCTGTCCTGTTCCAGGAAAGCCTGCCTACGAGGTGGGGCGGAGGGTGGGCGGAGGGGAGCCAGACTAGAAGATAATGACCTTTGTGAGAATCGATGTCTCCTCGCATCGGAGGTTAGAGGGACCTCATAAGTCAAGTCAAGTATGAGGAGCAAGCTGAGCGTGAACCTTAATGAGAGCTGAAAGTGTAGGGGAAATAGGTCTGCACGTTCTCCCGTCCCTGAGGGTGGCCGGGCACCTCGGCACAGGACCACCCTCACCCAGGGAAACAGGGACCATGAGGAGCCCTCACAGGGACAGTGAGGAACCAGGAAAAGCAGCTTTCTTCAGGTCCCAGGGCCTGAAACGGGAAGATGCAAGGATCCCTCAGGGAGTGGTTTACCAGGGCAGGAGGAGCATGAGGACTGGGATGCAGGCTCAGGTGATGGGGACCAGATGAGGGTGGAAGAGTCTAAAAGTCTAAAGTTTCAGAGAGAAGGCCAGCGAGGACTGGATTTGAGAGGGAAACAGTAAACATTCCAATTCAATTCCACTGGTGTCCCGGTTGCTAGGCTGTGTAACAAATCACCTCCAAATAGAATGGCTTCAGAACATGTATTCAGCTCACATAGTCTGCAGGTCAGGAATTCACACAGGGCTTGGTGGGAGTAGCTTGTCTCTGTGCCACGTGTGGAGTCTTAGCTAGGGCAACTCAAAAGCTGGATAGTGGAGTCATCTAAAGGCTCATTCACTCGTAGTTCTGGACTGAGACTTTGGCTGGGGCTGCCTCAGCCGGACCCACTGTGACCTCTCCATGTGGCCTGAGCTTCCTCACAATATGGCGGCCTGATTCTAAGGGTGAGCATCCTGAGAGACAGTAAACGCCAGGTGGAAGCTGCATTGCCTTTTATGGCCTACCCTCCGATGTCGAGCAGCATCACTGCTACTGCATTCTTTCAGCCGGGGCCATTGCAAAAGCCCATCTAGGTTTCAGAGAAGTGAACACAGACACCTCCCCCTGCCCCCACCAAAGGAGTATCAATATCACGTTGGAAGGATAGCCATTCAATGTGATGAACAGCATGAGGAATAGGATAGACCTTGTTGCAGCCGTCTTGGGAGAATACAATCTACCATAACCAGTATTTAAGTTAACGTGTGGCACAGCACAGCCTCATCTACTTCCCAGAAAGAATGAAATGGACGCTTCCTGGGGGATGATGTTTTCCCCTAGAAGGACAGGCTAAAGGAACCCCTACCTTAGATAAATCAAACTGTCCCTTAACTCACAGATGTTTGAGTTGGAAGGGCCTCTCAAAGGCCAGGGGAGGCTTCCTTCCTGGGCAGGGCAAGCTGGTGCTAGGAGGTCATGCAGCTGGTAGAAACCTCCGCCTCATGTTCCATGGCAGCAGGAGCAGGTCCAGTTGCCACCGCTGGGTTGGTTTGTCAGATCTGTAGTGTTGGGTCTGGAGGGGTCTTAGACCAAAGACTCCACAAGCCTCGAGCCCTTCGTTCATATCCAGGGTTCCCGTACTCCATTGCCAAGGCCTTCCAAGCTGGGGTAGGTTTCAGACAAAGATCAGGATTTAAGAGGCTACAAGGTGCTGTTCTGGGGGCTGGGGAATTCTGGACCCCACATCCTCTGTTTTCCTTCCTTCCTTCCCCTCTGCCATATGCTGTGACCTGCGGAGGCTGTGTCCTGCAGGAACCAGGCTCCCCTTCCTTTGCCATTTTCCTGACCCAGATGCAGCTAAATTCCGGAAGGGAATCTGAGTGCCCTGGATGGCTTGTTGGGACTTAAGGGGATAGAAACAAAACCCAAGCAACCAAAGAGTGGAAACAAAACCAGCCCATCTTCCCATAGGGCTGAGATCTGAGAATGGCTAATGCCGAAAGGGAGGGGGAAGGAAAGAGAAGGATGCGTGGGCTTGGTCTTGTTCAAAAGGTGCTGGGGTTTGTAGGGAGAGTCTTGTGTTCTTCCACATCAGCTTAATATTAGTATTAGTAACCAACACTTACTGAGCGCTTACTACATGCTAGGCACTATGCTAAGCCATTGGGGTACATTTTCTCATTGACTCCTCACTCTGCTTTATGGGATGCTGATATTATCTCTGTATTACAGAAAAGGAGAAGTGGCTCAGAGAACTGGAGCAATACCCTAGAAAGTAACAGAGTAAGTTTGTAACAGAGTTGAAATTCAATTTAGGACTCTCTATTCCAGAGACTTACAGGACTTCCTTGTGTGCCTTTAAGAGCCTCAGTTTATCCTCCTATAAAACGGGAATGTCTGAGGATGTCATCCCCAGTGTCACCTTCAGTTTTCAGATCCTAAATGTGCAGATAGGATTCTGGAAACTTGCTTACGTATATCTAAGTGGGCCCACTTTATGGAGTTGAGGCTGCATGAAAGCATGGAATGATTTCCTGTTCTTTCCCGTTTGGTGAATCTTAGGCCTGGAAACTAATATTTAATTTGGGCAAATGAAGGAAACAGATAAAAACATAAAAATCATTTAGATTTTCAAGGCACCAGCTTGGAGGGGAAATGTTGGATTTGAAGCCCAAAGCGCAGGTTTGAATCCCAACCCCGTGACTTAGCACCTTTGTGATCCTGGGCACACCTCTTTGGTCTTTGGATTCCTTGTCTCTGGAACAGAGACAGGATTGTATGTACTCCCCAGGATGCCATGGGAGTCAGTGAAACCCAGCATGTGCAGGCACCCAGAGCCATTCCTGGCTCAGCATAGGCACTCAGTCATAGTTCAGCCACTCATTCAGCAGTGGCGTTGGAAAGAAAGGTTATCCCTTTGCATTGCTTCTGACAGAGATGGTCAAGAATCTTGCCTTTAACTGTACTCCCATAAAAGTTCACTCATAAACTATTGATATTTTAATAATACACATTAGTATCTTGCCCTTTGACAAATGAATATTGAATGAGCAATAAAGAGGCGAAAGAGTAACCAGGTATGTGCCGTGGAGAATCTGGGATCTTGGGTGGCTGTCCAAGGGAATGCCCTCTTTCCAGAGACCTTATGACTCAGCCCTCTTCCCAGTGACCCCTAGGGAACAGCTTTTAAGAGGAGCTCAGGATCCAGCCAGCCCAGCCCAGTCTGAGCAGGATTTGTCCTTGTTTTTTCTTTCGCTTGGCTGGAGGGGTCTTGGGAGAAGAGAGAATAGGTCATTCCAGTGCTGCTAAAAGGGTGGATGTTTGACCCCATGTGAAATACCATGGGGCTCCCCATTATGTTTGCTAAAGGTACAAGTTTCTTCCTCACATACTGTCTCCTCTGTAAATTAAAAGTCTGCAGACGGTCAGACAGCGTGCCCACAAGAAATCAGGCAATGAGCCTAGAAAACACAGACTAGATTTACCTGCCTCTCTCAGTGCTGGACCAGGTCCTGACGGGAGCCTCTGCTTGGGGTGTGTGCTAAGGTTTACAAGACAGAATTCCCTGCCTCTTCCAGCTTCTGCTCCCAGTCCCGCTGCCACAGCCTCCAGTTTCTCGCGGCCTCCATCTGCACTGGGAGTCCTCGAGTGTACAGAGAGCAGTGACAGGGGCTCTTCGTTGGTCCAGCTTAATTGGTGTGATTTAATGGCGTTTGTGGCGGATTCAGATTTATACAGCTTTCTGAGCTGCAAATCTGCTTTCTAAATCTAGAATTTTTGTGGAGTGGTAAAAAATAATGGCTGCTCTGTGATTCCTGCCTCCTGAGCTAGGAGATTGCAATTTACATTATGCAAATAGGCATTATGCAATCAAGGCACTTTAGCAGGAATCTGGTGGCGAAGAGGCCGCTGATGAGAAGCCGAGGTCTGCAGCCCCAACTGGAGGCGCCCCCAGAAGAGCAAGATGAAGTGGGGAGGGGGTGGGCTGGACGGGGAGGGGGAGGAGGCAAAGAGTCTGTGCCCCTGGTCCAAGGAGGCAGAGTGAAGCCTGCCCAGAGATGAGCGCATCGCATCGGGGAGCTGCCAATGCGACTCTCTCAATTAATGGCTTTGTTTAATCATACCCCCTGTCCAGAAGAGTATTGTCTTACGGATAATTTCGTTTGCCTAACGAGATTTTGCTAATTAAATCTCCTTTCAGTTGGTGTGACTGTGCCTGCAGGAGAGGGGGCTATTTGGAGCCTTCTCCATAAACCTTTCTGGAGAGGAGCTAGGGAGGAGGGAGGGGCCGGAGGAGAGAGAAGAGACAGAAGGGGAGGGAGACCCTTTCCTGCTGTGAGTGGGGTTTAGAAGCTGCAAGGTGGCTGCCACCCACCCACCCTGCCTGTCTCTTGTTCATGGAAATGCAGACAGTCATAAATCCTTGTCCAGCCTTAAGGGATTTCCCTCTGTTTTCTTCCTCTATGGCTCCTTTCACCTCCACCATTCCCCACTCTCAGGCCCTTCCCAAACCCTCAGAAAGAGAACCACGAGGCTTGTGAGGAGGTTCTGAAGATTTCCAAGTGCTGCTCCCAGCAGCCTTGGCTGTGGGGGTACGGTGGTGTTGTGGGATCCCCTCCCCTTGCCTTCACTGTTAGCCAGCCAGTCTGGCTCTTCAGAGAGGAAAAATTGCTCCAAAATTGACCATTTCTCCAGGAATAATTGCATGAATCAAAGAGGAGAAAACCTCCTCAGATTCATTTATCATCAGAGCTAGCCAAGGAGAGCCTCCCATTAATACATTAATATATGGAGGAGCCTAGTGCTGTGCCTGAGACAGCTGGAGCCTAAGTAATGCTGTTAGTTGTGAGTATGTGACCATGTCACTCCCATGCTGCACCAGCCCCAGTGGTTCTTTACTGTGGCCAGGTCGAAGGTCAGCTTCCTTGGCTTAGCTGACTTGGGGGGGCTTCACAGTTCAACCCTGATCTACTTTTCTAACTTCGTCTCCCACCTCCCTGCTGCTCTAAACTCCCTGTACATATTGGTGCTCAGACATGCACCTTAAGTGCATGAGCTGCTGAATATGCCCCCCAAATATTCTGTATACTTTTATGCCTCAGTGCCTTTGCACATGGTGTTTCTGTGTCTGGGACATCCTCGGCCCGGTATCCCTGCTTCTCCTGTAATACCTGGCTCACATATCTCCTCCATGACTTCCTCCTTCAGGTCATCCCTGTCCCCACCCCAATGCTGCTGCACTCCCTTCCCTGTAGATCATCACAGGACCTCAAGCACGGTTATTAGTCTGTCTGTCCAAGTTAAGGACTGAATCTCATTCTTCTCTTAATGCCAGTGTCTGGCCAGAATAAGCACCCCATGAGGTTGGTTGAGAGAAAGGGTGAATGGATGAGCCACGGAGAGGGTGGGGTGATGGAGACGCGCCCTTTATGAAGCCCTCCAGCCCTGATGCGTGATGTGGGGGCCAGGAGGCTGATGTCCACCAAAGCCTGCAGAGGTGCTCGCCCATCCACTTATGACTTCCATGCGTGGGCCCTGCAATCTGTCAGCGTCTCATGTCACACGCTCTCGCAGGCACCCTGTCAGGTGGGTATTATTTTTGCAGAGGGCACTGAGGCTCCTCTGTCCTTATCAGAGGGCCAGGCCGTGTTTACCTGTAACTGGGCCCACTGGGGGGCCCCAGGAGGATCTGCCTGGAGGGAGCTGCAAGCTTCTATGCTTCCCAGCCTCCCCTCCCCACTCACCCATCCTGATGGGAACCAAAGCCACCCCGGGAGTGTGTCCCATCCTTGCTCCCCACAATGCCAGGGCTCACGTGTGCTCTGGGATGCCTGTGTGTGCCCACTTGTCTGTGCCTGTGTGTGCTGGGGGCTGGAGCCATGCACAGGCCCTAGAGTGCGACCTCCAGGTGCTGGTTCTGGAGACTGTTCTGGACTGTAGCCCATTTGGCATTGGGGATGTCAGGGGTGGAAGAGTCTACCGCCCATGCTGGGGAGGGGACAGCCCAAGAGCAATGGCTCAGATCTTCACGTGGGGGGCACGGGTTGTGTGTGGGTGCGCGTGTATGCACGCGTGAGGCAGTTTTTGAAAAGAGTGGCTTTGTGTCTTTCTTGGTTCCTGAGTTTTTGTGCTCTATTTGCTGCCCTTTGGTCCAGGTATATCTGTCCATGGTCTGTCTCTTCCTCTAGGCTTGTAATCATCCTAATATCCCCACCATGCTCTGAGTCTGTAGTGTTTCTAGGTATGCAGTAGGTGCTCAACAAATGCTCGGTGAGTGCATGAGGAAAGGATTGAACAACTGTGCACTTTGGTGTCAGACAGACTTGGGTTCTGTTATTTACTTACCTGGGACTTTTGGTTTAATTTTCTCACCTAGAAAGCAAGAATAATAAGACTCCTTCTATTTTCTTGAAGGGTTGTTGGTGGGGGATTATAAGAGATATGTGAAAGTGTTTTATAAACTGTACAGCACTGCACAAGTATAATAGGTTATTACTATAATGGTTATTACACTTGAAGTGATCATTGTGTTTGAAAATTAGGGATTCTGTTTTCAGGAATATAAAATCATCCAGGCCTGATTTGAACTCTGAGACTTACAGAGCAATCATTATAGGAACTGATTCTAGATTTGATCAACTATGGGAACTTTCAGGGGCTGGAGCCTCAGCTCAGAGGCCCCTGCCCCTCCCCTTCCTGGTGGACCATCCTTGGGGTGGGAGGATGAGTCTTGGGGAAGTAGTCCACCTTCATTTAAGGCACCTGTTCCCCAAGGACATGAAATGGAAATGGTCTCTCCTAAGTCTCTGTCATTGCCTAGACTTTCATGCCTTGTTATCTTTGCATATGCGGTTCCTCGTGCCAGGAATGCCTTTCCCCCTTCTTTCCACTGGTCTTTTGATCCTCTCATGCCAAGTTGCTGCACTGTCTCCAGGCTGCCAGGTTACCAAGTATACCCTCCATGAGGGCATTTGTCACAGTGCACCTGGGACTGTCAATGTCTGCCTCTCTCACCAGGGAGGCAGGTGCATCACCAGGTCAGGTGCTGGGCTTCACTCATCGCTGTAGCCCCGGAGCCAAGTGGATGAATGGATGGAAGGATGAAAGATGAAGGGAAGAGTTGGGGCTTGTTAGTGGCACAGGATTTGAGCTTCTGAAGCACCCTAAACTACAGGGGAAGGCAAAGAAGAAGAAGCTTTAGAGGGATTAGCACTGCCTTGTAAATCGCCCCCAAATTTGTGAGATATTTCCCACCCACCTTCATGCCCCAAAGGTCAATGAGGCTGATCTTCCCTGGGGTCACTGGGTCTGGGGACTCTAGTCCCCTATAGGTGGGTGACTGGCCCTCAGCTGGGTGGTGAAGCCTCCAGGTTGGAGCTGTGTCCTAAGGATGGGTGGCATCTACCTGCTGCTGACCTCTACAGGAGAGCAGTCCTCCACTTAAAGAGGCAGATGCTGCCTTCCCGCATCCCCAACCCTTCCAGATCTGTCTCTTGGTAGGGTTGGCCCCAGCTGGTGGAGAGTCTGCTGGAAGCCCTCCCAGGGACGTGGCTCCCTCGCCTTCTCCCCAGGTTGGAGGTATCTTGTCTGCTGCCTGTTCTGGGTCTGTCCCCCAATGCCCTCCCACTCCCAGCCCCAGGCAGCTTCAGCAAAGTGCCAGGGGGCTGGGAGGCTTTTCATTACCGAATGCACTGAACCTATTTGTGAGTGTTTTGCAAAGTGTTTAATCCAAGGTGTTCCCTCAATTAAATTAGTGCAAACATCTGTGTCCCACATCCACCTCCATTTGCATTCTGTGCCATTTATTACAGCGGGAAATTGGAAGGCACCTTAGGAATACTTAGGACCGAATTAGGCTAGGTTGGGGTGGGCTCTGGGGGAGGGCAGGGTGCCTGTGAGGTTGGTCCACAAGGCGAATCTGTCTCCAGGCTGGACCTGTGAGGAGCCACTTTCTGATGCAGGAGACCACGTGGGGGGCAGTGTCCAGGCTCGGGACCACTGGTCTTGTGGGGGAAGTCGGGTGAGTTTAATTAATGCCCTGATCCCCACCTGGGGCCAAGTACCTGCAGAGGCAGGAGGAGTTCACTGTTGTTGTTTTATAACTTTGAACCCAATTAAAAAAAAACAACAAAGTGTATCACATTCAAGTGACCCACCTGGGTCTCTCCCCAGGGGAGCATTTCCCTGCTGGAAGGTGGGGTTTTCTCATCATGAAACTGCTCAGCCTGGGTGACTGGCTGAGCGTGGGTGGCAGCTTCTCTTCCCTTATACCATGTTATTCCTATGACTGTCAAGTACTTTAGGAGTCCTACTGTTACACTAATCTAGGAGGGATCAGAGAAGAATAGTTTCTGCTGTGTGACATTGTGACAGGCACTGTACGAGGTGCTTCGCATGCGTTATCTGTGATAACCCTCCCACCAGCCCTGGAGACAGGACAGACCAGGGAGCTGGGGCTCAGGAGGGCCAAGCAACGTGCTTGTGGTTGCACAGCTGGAAAGCAGAGCAGCCGGGCCTAGGTGCGGGTCTGCATGGCTCCAAGAGTATGTGCACCGGGACGTCTCCATCAAATGAAGCAGTCGGGATTGGTTTTGAGTCAGGAACCGTGCTGCCTGGCTGGGTTGTCCAGAGGCCCTGGTCCCAGGCTGCCCCCTGCTAGGATGGCTTACCTGGTAACCCCAGGGACCTGCAATGCGTAGGTTCAGCATGCCACTCACTTACCAGGGGCAACCTGGCTCTGAAGGGATTGTGCAGGAGGAAAACCCGGGGAGTGAAGAAGGCTCATGGGTTGCTAAAGGGATCTTAGCAGTCACTGTATTTCTCAGGACTGAGTGAGGAAACTGAGGCTCAGAGGAGGCAATGGCTTATTGGCCACAGAGGGTTTGGTGGAGGCCGGACTGGAACCTGGTGCTCCCAACTCCTAGGACGGGAGTGATATCAGGGCCTGGGAAAGTCCCAGGGTTTTTTAAGGGTAGGTGTTGCCTTTCTAGATACAAATGTGAAATTAGGTTGCAGCAAGAAACCAGGGTGAGGAGAGGATGGGAGGCTACTGAAGACTCATCTACTAAAGGCTGCCCTTAACAGAGAAACTTCCAGCTTCTAGAGAGCTGCCATCTCTAGCCTGGGCCCTGGGGCACCCGGACCGCAGGGAGAAGATCCTCACCAGCTCTTGGAGTTCCACCTAGAGACGTCCAGGGAGCGGCCAGAACAGACAGGATGTGTCCTAGTCTGTTTTGTGAGGCTACAACAGAATATCTGAGACTGGGTAATTTATAATGAACAGAAACTTATTCCTCACAGTTTTGGAGGCTGAGAAATTCAAGATTGCGTCCCTCCGCTGTAGCTTAGGGTGTGGTGGCATCTGGCGAGGGCCTTCCTGCTGTTTCCTAACACGGTGGAAGGCACCACATGGCAGAAGGGTGAAAGAGAGGGCCACAGACAGAGAGCAGGAGGGGCCACCCCACTCCTGCGGTAACAAGCCCCCTCCTGTGGTAAAGGCCGAGCCCTCCTAACCTAAGTGCTCTTGAAGGTCCCACCTCCCAAGACACAATAGCAATTACATTTCAACGTGAGCTTTGGAAGAGACAAACATTCAAACCACAGCAGGAAGGGACTTGGGACCTGAGGCTGGACAGTGCCCCCTCCTGGTGCCCATCTCCACCTCCCCCTTCCTCAGTTGCCCTGTGCGCTGGGCAGCGCCATGGCGTCTGCAGGAAGATGGCTCAGTGGAGGAACAAGGGACTGGGGCTCAAATCCCTGCTCTCCCCCTTCTTCCCTCTGACCAGATACTGCCATCTCTCAGCCTTGGTTTCCCCATCTGTTAAAGAGTAATAGTAATCTCATCCCACAGGGTGGTTGGAAGAATGAAAGGAAATCATAGGTAGGCTTGACTCTGGTTAGCACACAAGACATGGTGAGTTTTCCCTTCTCTTCCACCACTGCTGTCTACCTTCCCCTCTTAGACCCCGTGCTTTGATCCTGGGCACCACGGGGGCTGTGGTGGGGAGGACGGTAACACCTGCTTCAGCTCTCCCTCCACCCTTCCTCCTTCTCTCCCTTCCCTCTCTCATCAAAAGACTTTAATAAATGCATCTCAGCATGAGGTACTGCCTGGGGCTTTATCAGAATGAATTGCTTATCCTAGCTCTTACTTCCTAGGAATGACAATCTACAATCAAAACATATTTATTAAGCACTGACTGTGTGTAGTATCCAGCCCAGCGCTAGGCACATAAAGAGCAGCCTGAGAAACCACCCCAGGGCCTCTTTGGAATTGCCAGATCCGAGGACCATCTGCCTTTCCCAGCAGGATTTTCAGCTTCTGTGCCCTTTTGTGCCTCTTTGCTTGTGCGCATGAGGCTCTCTCTGTCTTGAATGCCCCCCACGCCCCTCGCTTACCTGGTTAGAACAATTTCTGAGTGATGAGTATGTCTGTGACCGCATCTTGGCCAAGGTTCATCCTTCCTTTAGTGCCCAGTGCACACTGGCCATCCTTTCTGGATTACTCATGCTGTGTCTCAATTATGTCTTTACCAGAAGTGCCCAGCTCTAGTAAGGGCATGAGAGGCAAAAGAATGGGCTCCTAGAGCCAGCACGGGCCCTGGGGTCTTCCCTTGTGTCTCACCTGCAGGGGAGTCCATGCCCAGTCCCTTGCAGCAGAACAGAAAGCCTGGTTATTAGAATGCCTTCCTCTCTCGTTAGCCTTTGGCACTCGATAAATGTGTGTTTTGTTGGACAACCTCAGCGGCCTCCTTCATCCCTGGCATGTTGGAAGGGAGCCTGTGAGAGTAGCAGCCTCACTGTCCACTTTCCAGGGTGCTCAGTCTGAGAGCCCTCCCCTGTCTCTTTTATTTGCAATTCTGCTAAGTATTCACTCTCTCTCTCCCAGCCTCAGGATATGGGATCTCCAGATGGAGCGCAGGATAGGCAGAGAAGAATGACCCCCTAATGTACTGCCCCTGTATCTTTGCCAAGGCCATTTCCTTTTCTCAGTCTTTCTTCCCTCTCTGCATGGCCAAATTCTGCCCATGCTCCCGGCTCCTATCCCACCTCCCCCACAGAGCCTTCTTAGATCCCTCAGAGGAAAGCAATTTCTCCCTCCCAGAGCCCCTGGCCTGAACCTCCTGCCACTAACCAGGCTCACTGCGTCCCAGCTATATCTGTGCCTGTCCTTTGCCACTGGGCTGTTGGTAGAGGGGTCCACAGCTGATGCTTCTGTAGCCCTTGCTCCACCTGGCCTGGTCCCTGGCACATTCTGAATTTATAATACACGTTTGCCGAGTGAAAGAATGAACAGAACTACTTCTTGTTTGTCTCGGAGGGAGGTATCTGGGCCCTTCTCTTATCTACTGCTTCGTGTTTTCTGCCCCAGGGTTCTAATAGACCTAGAAGTGCATTTGTCACCAGTTACTGGAAACTGGATGCTATGGCCAGCAAAAAAAAAACAGGTGTTGAATTCTGCTTAGTGTACTGAGCAGACTGGAATTACTTCTGCACAGCAGGTCTGTCGGGTCCCAGCATACTGATACTCTAGATACGAAGTCTCCAAAACAGAGTAAGCAAGATGGGCCATTGGAATAAGAGAAGAAAATCTTACAACTTTATTTGTATATTTTATCTCATTCTATTTAGATTTCTACTTTTGAATGTGTGTATCAGTGTAATATATTGGTAGTATGTCTAATATGTATATAATACATGTATATCTTGAGGGTGTATTAAGATTTTTTTTACTGACAGAGTTGTGAAAACATCTGAGAACAAGGACTTAGGCCACTGGTCCACTGTCCAGGAGGTGAGACTAGCACGTATTTGCTAGAGTCTCTGGACAAAATCCCCACCCCTTGCATAGCCTCACCTCGTGCCCAAAGCTTTACAACCCGAATCTGGCAAATTGGAAATTCCTTAAGGAAAGGAACCTGGTAATCCTATTTCCCTGTGGCTCTCCAGGGCCTGGCACGTGGCAGGTACTCACAGTGTGGGTGGGATTATATTGATTTAAATCAGTTGAGACTATTGGAAAATCTTTTAAAGTTTTAAAATTTGACTTTGATTTAATCCTCAATGGTTTACTTCTAAACAGTACAAGAGAGAACTGTTGTACAGCAAATAAACACGTCTAGGCGGCCCTCCGTATCTGTGGGTTCCACATCCATGGATGCAACCAACCACGGATGGAAAATATTTAAAAAAAAAAAAAAAAGAATGGTTGCATCTGTACTGAGCATGACAGACATTTTTTCTTGTCATTACTCCCTAAACAACACAGTATAACAACTATTTATATAGCATTGACATTGTATTACGTAGCATAAGTAACCTAGAGATGATTCAAAGTACATAGGAGAATGCGTGTAGGTTAGATGCAGATACTACACCATTTTGTATAAGGGACTTGAGCATCTGTGGATTTGGGTATCTGAGGGGGGTTCGGAACCAATCCCCCTCGGATCCCGAAGAATGGCTGTATGTACCTGCTGTGTACCACGTTCTGAGCTAGGTAATAGGGTGACAAACTTGAGGTCCTTGACCTCAATTTACTTACATTCCTTTTTTTCCCCAAAAACAAAGAAAACAGCTAACCAAGAAATTTTCATAATGTAAATTTCCAAACAGATTTCAGAAAGCAGAAGAAACCATATATCCTGAACTCCGTGTACTCATTGCCCAGCTTCCACAACCATCAGCACTCTCCTCTTCAGTGTGGTTCTTAGAAACAAATCCTGGGCCTCATGTCATTTCCTCTGCAAATGCTCTAGAACTCACGGCTTTTTGGGGAGAGACAGAACTCTCAACAAATGCAGTTGTGTTGTAGGAACTCTGCCAGACCCCCACTGGGCACGACCAGGGCCCAGAGCAAGCCGGGAGGGGTCAGTGCTCTCTAGGGAAAGTAGAGAGGGTCAGTAATGATTTTTATACCATGGCACATAGCTGGAGTCTCTAGGCTTAACTTCTAGGCTCCTGTGTTGAAATTTCAGAACCAAAGAGGTGACCTATCAGATACGGAGTGAACATGAGAGGTAGACACAGCTACTGGAGAAGACCTTCCCAGCACACAGACGGGGCACTTACAGATCTTACCATCCACCTCCCTCATCCAAGACGGGAAAACTGAGGCCCAGAGAGCCGAGGCCTCCTGCCCCAGTTTGCACAACTAGAGACCAGCAGCGGCTTGGGCCAGGCTCCGCCCTCTGCCTCCTGTGGCACATGGGGGACCCCTGGCTGCACCAGGCTGGGCCTGCCCCCTTCACACGCCCAGGTTTCTGTGGCCAGAAATAGCACACACCGAGCCCCCCAGCAGCTTCTGGAGGGGGCCAGCGGCCTGCAGCCCCCAAATCATCATCAGAGGCTGCTTCTCTCTTCCTGTACAAGTTGAGCACTTGCCACCCTGCTGTCTGTTTTTCCTTGCTAAGGTTCAGTTCTAATTATGTTGATTTTCTTCATCCCACCCCCTCCTGGAAGCTTATTAGGTTGAATATTTTTATTTATTATCATTTCGCCCAACTCCTGCCAGCATTTCCAATTACTCTCCCCGCTTCCTTGTAATTGTCTTTCTGTAATGGCTCTGAAACAATTGCGCTAAATGAGGTGTCTCCTGGAAGATGAGAGTCTCACTTCATTAAAGGCTAATGTATTCTCAGCTCCAGCTCTGTGGGGCTAGCTTGGAAGGAAGACATTTAAACAGCTTCTTTTATTTTATAGGGAGCAACTTTTCAGCGACGAAGATGTCTGTGGGGTATATGTGTGTGTGTGTGTGCGTTGCCTGGATTTTAATTTAAAGAAAGTTTATGAAATAGTGTAAGTCCCTTTATTGATGAGACCCTCTGTTCTCAGTAGCTGAGATCTCTGCAGATGGGGTGCTGGGGAACAGGGTGTGAAGGGGCCGTTGATTCCAATCCCCCCACCGCCTCTATGCCCATCCCCACCCCCTCCCTCTCATGCTCCGTGCCTCCTGCAGCCCCTAAACCGCTTCATGCCTTCATCCTGTGTCTCTGCCTCCCACATTGTGTGCTCAAATGCCACTGTGGTGGTGGCCTCATGTTATGTATTATTTTGTATCAGTTGAGACCCTTTCACTTCATATATCCTGACTGGTATGGTTCATTGTTTATTCATTTGTTCTTCTGTCATTCATTCAACACATGTTTGTTGCCCACTCTGTTCAGGCGTTATCCAGGCTAGGGACACACCCTTCTGGAGCTCATAGAACAGTAAGAAGTAGAGACGGATGGTAAATAAGCAGGCTCCTCTCGCACAGTATGTTAAGTGCCTTAATCAGGCAAGGGCAGACACTTTGCAAGCAGCTAGGAGGGCCCCTAATCAAATCTCGTGGGATCGGGGAAGGCTCGTAGAGGCAGGGCAGTCTGGGCTGGAGGCCGAGGAGTTAGCCAAAGGGGGAGGGAGTGCATGGAGGTACTCCAGGCAGAAAAAACTTAATGAATCCCGTCTTGGTAGCCAGAGAGAGCTTGTCAGGTGAGGTGCTGTGGGACAAAGGCTGAGGTGAGAGGTGGGGCCAGAGACCAGGCAGGGTCTCTAAGGCCAGGCTACCAAGGGACCAGTGGTGGGACACTGAAGCGTTTTAAGCAGGAGATCGATTTGGCTAGATTTGTGTTTTGGAAAGGTTGCTCCCGTTGTTCAGTATGTAGAATGGATTGGGGGGAGGGAAAGAAAGAGGCAAGGAGACCTTTCAGGAAGCTCTTCTAAGAGGTGAAAATGACCTGCCTGAAGACAGTGGCAGTGGAGAGAGAGAGAGAGCTCTTTAAATCTGTGAGGTGTTCCAGATGGAGAAATGACAAGCTTGGACTTGGGGGAGGAGGCAGGGAGGGGCACACCAAGGATGAGATCTAGGTTTCTGGCTTGGGCAACTGGTGACTCTGTGTGGTGGCATCCTGAAAACCAGGAACATGGTGTGGTACCCAAGGAGAGGTCCACCAACTCCCTCAGACTCAAAGCCCAGCAAATGCTGGCCACCTTGGTCACTGCCAGCTGTAATAGCTAAGGACCCCCGGCACCTCCACCAGCAAGGTCTGTGGGTTGCAGGTGGGCGTCAGCTCACTCCTTCAAGGGTTCATGTAGACAGTCGTGTCCGTAGAGTTCTTAAAGCACATGTATGCAATGAGCTCTCAGCTGAGCAAGTTACCTATTGGCTCCGACTTCTATCCCAGGTGACACAACACACTCCAAGACCACCAGATGTTGCCCATGTAGCTCTCACGGTAAAGGGTTGCCATTTCTAAAGGATTTTTCATTTCATAGTCAAGAATGAGTAGGAAGGCCCTTCCTGATATGTTTGGGTTGGAAGTGAAGAATTATATTTAAATACAACCAGAAGTGTCTTTATGCCTCTAAGGCATTTCCTTAGGGTCCCTGGAAGCTTGCCAGCAACAGTAGTGGTTATAATAATAAAAATCGTAATAATACACTCTCACATTAATCAAGGCCTAGTATGTCCTGGGCACTCTTTTAAGCACTTATGTGCAGTATCTCATTTAGTTCTCACATCAGTCCTATCATGTAGATATCATATTGTCTCCTTCATAAAGAGGAGGAAATGGAGGCACAAAGAGAAGTAAGTATGGGCCACCAGGACTCCCAGCCTGCAGTTTCCTGCAGAATGAAGGAAGGAGGGCGTCCTGCCAGACCAGAGCCCATTTGGGTGTGACCGAGGACCAGGAGAAGTGCTTGGTCCCACTGTCCACTTGCCGTCCTTTGCCTTCATATCCTTCAAGGCCCTGTGCAAATGCCGCCAACTGCCCCAGGCAGAGATAGCACTTCCTTCCTCCCTGGTTCCCAGAATACATACATTTCTCAATGATAGCACTGCTGATGTGTCGTCATTTCTTTGCATGTCTGCCACCTCAGCTCTACTTGGGTTTTCCCAAGGAAGGGATCTGGGCTTACTCCTGTTTCTATCTTTGGCACCCAGCACAGAGCCTGGCACACAGTAGGTTTTCTGTGAATAAATAAATGCCATCAGGGAGGCCAGGATGCTCAGGAGGGACCCTGGAGGTCAGAGTAAGAGGATGCCCTGTTCCCCTGTCCATCACAGGAGGAGCAAGCTGCCCAGATACACTCAGATTGGACTCAACTCCCCCCAGGGGCCTCCCTGGTAAGAAAGGGGCAGTTGTCAGGAACAGGCTCTCTCCCTGCACTCTGGGAAAATGTGGGGGTTGAGGTAAGTGTTCCTCCTGGGCAGAGGAGAAGGAAGCAGCGTCTGGCTGGATGTTTATTCTGATGAGGTGCTTATGCAACACCAGGCTTCCTCCGGCTCCCGGGGACTGAAGAGAGCACACACCAAGGAAGCAAACAAATGGAGACGCAAGCCACTTGTGCTGTTCCACAACTGAAGAGAAGAGGTGTACACATCTGACATCTTCAGCAAAAATTTAGCACCAGGGCAATTTCCGAACAGCTTTTTACAAACAATAAAATGTGTCTTTAAAGATTCAAGTACACAAGGCCACCAATAGTTTTCCATCTCCCCAATCTCAAATCATGCTCTGATTGCCATTCCTCCAAGGCAGGGGCAGGGTGCCGGGGATTCTGCCCTCGAGAGGGGCAGGAGTCACTTCTCCAGGGGCCCCCTCCTCAGCCAGAGGAATCAGGGCTCTGGTCAAAGCCCGAGGGCAGTGAGGAGAGAGAAAGGGGAGGAAGGAAAGACTAGCTCTGAGCCAGGAGTTCTGGTTTTGAGGCCTGGTCACTAAATAGCTGTGTGACTTTGAGCAAGTGGATTACCCTTTCTGAGCCTCAGTTTCCACATCTATAAAACTACCAGTCTGTCCTTCCTAACTCACAGGCTTGTTTTGAATATCTGTACCCTACACCTCTGTAGGGAATCACTTCGTAACGCTGCTTCTCACTCAAGCTAGGTCACTGCTGAGAGGAAGAGCTGTATGTGCAGGTGGGTGACGGAGGCCCCTGCCTGCTCTTGGCCACCTCTCACTTTCTCCTGCTCCAGAGCTAGGCCTGGTCCCTGCCTCACCTTCCATAACACTGAGGACAATATCCAGGTGAATTCTAAGTCTGAGGTCCCCTGGGGCTCTTGGAAACAACAGATGAGGCGTCCTGAGCTCAAGGGAAACAGAAACTGTCTTGCATACTGCAGAACAATGGGTAGCTCAGGGTAAGAGTCTTAGAATCCTGAGGCGGAGCTAGACAGAAAATCACTTTGCTCATTTCATAAACATTTATTGAGGACCTACCATGTGCCCAGCATTGTGCTAAATATTGAGGATGTGACAGTGAACAATACATAGTCCCTGTCCTTTCAAAGTTTGCAGTCTAGCAGGTATTCCAGATTAGTGCCCACTCACCTCCATTTTATAGATGAAAAAATAAGGTCGCCCAGGTAGGAAAGTGACTGTCCCAGGTCACATAGCTAGTTAGTGGACTTAGCAGGATCAAAAATCCTCGTTGTTACGATGAAATGAGCTAACACATGCCCAGGGCTCAGAGCTGTGCCTGGTACCACCTGGTGAGTGCTCTATATGTGTTTCCATTGCATTTCCAGACTCCACGAGCACTTCCTTAATCCCACAAGCCCCCTCATTGGCCCTGAGTGCCAGCCCCACTCATATCCCAAGGTCGGGCATTTGAGATGAGCCCAGCCCACCCCTAGTATGAGACTGGCAAAGTCAGGACAGGGATGACAGTGGTCCCGAGGCTCCTGGCCCTGGCTCTATGGCAGCAGCCTGGGTATTTTATTGTTTCATTCAACCAACACTTATGGGGCTACGTTGGGGAACTGCACCGACAGGGCCCCAACCTTCAAGGAATGTATATTTTAGTGGGGAAGGGAGTTGGGCAATGAAGAACAAGTAAACAAGTACACCACATATTTTGGGAATGAGATAAAGGCTATGCAAGTCACATACAGGATGCTATACTAGAGAGTAACAGGTGATCAGTTGGGGGTGGGAAAGATGGGGTGTGAGGTGGGGGGCAGGTTTTGCTCACTTCTGGAAATTGCCCTGCCAAATGAGGCAGGGTTTTGGTGAGCTTCTGCCGAGCACCAGCGCACCAGAGTGTCCACAGCTCAGCATTCCAGATAAATGGCATCAATACTACGCATGTCGCTACTCTGCCCAGCCCCCAACCCACGGCTAGAAGTCATGCATCTAGTGTGGGCCACCTCAGTTCTCACCAGTGTCCCCTTGGAGGTCTCAATGACCTCCCTCCATCAAAATTTGGTATCAGGAGTGAAGGAAATGCAGATAGACCAGGACTGTTCCTCTGATGCTCCTCGGGCCTGTGCGGGAAGATGGAGAGGGTGGACACCAGGCTGATTCCCGGAATGGCAGGAGTGAAACCTCCAGTCCTGAGGAACCGCAGGAAATATTTTATTCCAGGGCAGTGGCAACTGCTAGGAAACTACAACAGCATCCACATTTCATGTGCAGGGAAAAGCCACCTCTTCCTTCACCCCAGCCCCTCAGCAATCCAGCCACCTGTGTATTGGTTGTTTCTTCTAAAAATCAAAGACTTCCTTTGGACTCATGAGACCCAGCCCCTAGTGGTCAGGTGAGCCTCTGAGTGGGTGGCTCCAGGACTGGCACCCCAAGACCCCATCACCAAGGGGATCTGATCCCCTAGATCACCTCATGCTTAGGGAGCAACAGGACTCAGTCTCGATGGCACTTCAGGGCCCAACTAAACAAAGCCAGGAACCTGCCGAGGGCATCAGACAAGCACAGATAAAAGGGGTCTTTGGGGATTCTGGATGTGGCTGTCCACCGAGTCTTTCTCTTCTGAAGTCCTTCAGAAGCATCATCAAAAGAGACATTTGATCCGAATCAAGTGTTCTCCTTTCTCTGGGTCTCTTCCCCACTGCCACGAACCGTCAGCAGACAGACACCTCAGGGGCAAAACCAAGAAGAATGGAGACATTCCTGACCAGGTGGTACTCCCTGTGTGTGTTTGGGATAGGGGACAGAGGGCACCCAGGTTCCATCCAGCAAGTACCCTGGTGCCCGCCAAGCCAGGCCTCTCCACTTAGCTCTGGGAATCGGTGGTCAGATGAGCCTTCCCCGCCAGTGTTCTCATCCTTGAGCCCCCAGCCTCAGACCTCCCTCTTTGTTCATCACTCCCCTGACTTGGCAGCCTCCTGAGAGATGCTTTCTTCCCAGGTAGTTGGTCACTTCCTGGTTTCTCAGCAGATCAATCCTGCTGCATTCCAGATCTGGCTCAGCTGCTGTAGTGGTTGCAGATTCCTTGGTAATGATCTTCCTCCAGGAGCAGGGGAGAGAGCTGCTGCTGCTGCTGCTGCTGCTGCTGCCGCCTCTGCCTTGGCTGCCAACATCAAAGCTTTCCTTGTGGCTTTGGTAGAATGTTAAGAATTGCAAGATAATTAAGTTGCATTTCTGTGCATTGTTTACTGTTGCTCTCAACCAATCACTATTCCATAGGGGCTAATCTGCGTAGGGTTTTTGTTGTTGTTGTTGTTGTTTTTTCCTTTGCAGTGCCTGTTTGTAACACATTCTTCATTATGCTTCAGTTACAATTTTAATTTTACTATTATTAAATCTTCCCCAAAGCTGTATTATTCTTCGCCTCTGAGCTGGAATTCCTGATTTGGGGACTGTTTGCATCTGGGCCTGTTCACAAATGATTGTTCTTGTTTACAAAAGAACATACATTAAAACTCAGCGCTAGAGGAATCCTTGCTCCCTTCCCTCCTCCCTGCCCCCAGCTCACCTGGTTATAAGAGGTAAGGGAGAGGGGAGACAAGAAGCAGAAGGGATCTGATACTTTCTGAGATTTTGCTGTTGAAAGACCATCTTCATGGCCTCCAATGGCCAAACCAGTGGAGAGGAAGTTGAGTGCACAGGTCAGGCAGTGAGCTGGAGGCTTGGTTTTCATAGCCTGCAGGGTACAATAGGAAAAGTGTTCCATGTTTATTCCAGCCGTGGTTAGGAGTATGGGCTTTCGGGTCAGGCAAATCTGGGTTTGAAGCCCAACTTCTTCCCCTATTAGGCATTGACACTGGGCAGTTACGTCACCTCTCTCAGCCTCAGTTTCCTTGCTATAAAAAATGAGGAAGAAGATGATGATCATACCGCCACGCACATGAAGATGAAAAGGGATAAGATTTAGAACGGTGCCTGCCACCTGGTAAGGACTTAGAAAAGGGTAGGTAAAGTTACGTTGCTGTCATCATCATAACTTATTCTATCATTCTATCTCCTGTCCATTTTACTTCCTCCTTCGCCTGTCTGAAGGTTGCTTGCTCACTCAGCTTTGCCTGAGAGCTCTGAGGCCCAGGCCGGCCTCTGGTCTCCCCGCTAAGCCAGTGGAGTGGGCAGGAAGCGCTTTCCATATGCTCCCAATGACTGTTCATGGCAGGCGTCAGTTACCTGCCTTCCCAAGAAGGAGAGAGCAGCAGACTCCAGGGGCTCTGAGCTTGCAGAAAGAATCTAGCCTGTCCCAGCTGAAGGTGGCTTGCCCTTAGGTTCTGAGAGCCCAGAGCCAGCCACCAGACCCACGGCTGGGCCCCAGCAGAACTGGTGCAGCCAGTCACAGACACTGTCACCTACCGCAACCACCTAGCATCCCTGCAATCTCAGCTTCCTCCGGACTTTCCTTAGCTTCTTTCTCCGTCTGCCACCCTGTCCCCCCATGCTGCCACACACACACTAAAACCATAACTTTTTCCCCCTCTTTCCCATTATCTCTAACCCATATACTCCAGGAAGTTTAATTTGTTCTCGGTAGTAATCACCATTAACTAGAAATTGTCTTTCTCTGTGTAAACACGTCATTAGTGAAGCTGGTTTTCTGCAGGGTCCAGATTTCATTTTTATTAAAATGAAACACTTTCAGGCGCCTCACTGTGTCCAAGGAAAGAGAGTATAATTTTAACCCATTGGGTTGGCCACAGATAATTGGGCTGGCATTTGATTGGACGATTAGGGAAATATCTTCTTTGCATGCAGTATAATTTGCATTTTTTTCCCACTTATATGAAGCTAAGTCATGCTTTCGTACACAGGCAGTTTTAATGAGCATTATAAATCCTAATGAATATATTTTCATGTTCATTTTATTGGCTTGTTTTTATTACTAGAGGTCTGAAAAACAGGGCCAGCGAGGGAGCTGCACAGGAAATGGCAGGGGAGAGAAGTGCTGTGGCAGCCTCCGCCCCCTCCCCTGCTGCCTCCTAG
Organism: Cheirogaleus medius; assembly: GCA_008086735.1. Classification (NCBI taxonomy): domain Eukaryota; kingdom Metazoa; phylum Chordata; class Mammalia; order Primates; family Cheirogaleidae; genus Cheirogaleus; species Cheirogaleus medius. The sequence goes on along the minus strand of VBSM01003227.1, from coordinate 799,551 downwards.
GCTGCCAGGGGTGGAGGGACGGGCAGGACAGGGCCATCCTGGTCCTCTTTAACCCAAACCAGAAGTTGCTTGGGGCCTCCGGGGATGGGGGATACAGAGAACATGTCCCTCTCCTTGGGGCCGCTGGAGCTCCTGCAGCCTCAGCCTCAGCTGCAACAGCAGCGGAAGCTGTGAGAGCAGCAGACCCTAATTCATCTCAGTCTGCGGCAGAAGAGGGAGCGAGGTACTTCTGCACAGTGCCGGCGCATAGTAGGATCCCGATGCGGGTTGATCAAGTGGAGTCAGATTGAATTCTGCTTCATAAGGAGCTACCATATAGACAATACTCATTTTCAAACACTACACTGAAAGGCAGTGAGCAAGTGTGCAGAGCACAGTTTTTTCCTGGGTGATTCAGAAGGTTCATCCAAATCTTAGGGTCCTAGCACATCATTACAAGCATTGGTTATAGGTCTCAGAGTTCTGCTCATCTCTAAAATGAGAGGATTATTCATTCATTTATTCATTCAATAAACATGTTGGACACCTACTGTGTTCTAGGTACTGAGCCAGGACATATATAAGGTGGTCCCTAAGACTTCTGCCAGCTTCAACATTTTAAAAAAATTCTGTAATAAGTGACCAATAAAGTAAAGCTTTTTTGTTCCAGCTTGTGGCTCTGGTTCTAAAATCACTCCATATGCACCGGGAGTTGGGTCTCTTTTCATGGGGCACCTTAAGTACCTTGGGTGTGCCCTGGCCCTCCTGTGCATTGGCACCCCCAGGCATCTGCACAGATGAGGCCTTTGGTCCCTGCTCCCGCACGCTGACTGAGCAGGCCTGTGGACTTCCTCTGCTTGACTGTGACACTTTGCCTCCAGCTGAAAGGCATCCTTGGCATCTCCTCCTCGCAGCATCCTGGGGAGGACCCACCTGCCTTTGCTCCACAGGCCCAACCAGCACTTGGCTTGGACCCTGCAATGGGGGCTCATGTGCTGTCCACCCACTGACCTCCTCTTCCTCACCATGCAGTCTCCTCTCTGCTGACTGTCCCTAACTCTCCCAACCCACCCTCAAATTGTTTTTTTAATCAGAAAGGTGTTTGCTGCTCACATAGTTCGGGAGTTTTGAGGATATTTTAGAAGTTAATTCAACTAAAAACGACTTCGTTTGCCTTTACCACTATCTCTTCAAAATGGCAGCTCAGTGCTTGGGTGTGATGTGCCCCCAGGAGCTGATGACTCATGCAGGCTTTTGCTACATCCTCTCCCATCCCTACCCCTCTGCAGACACAGACACGGCTGAACACATCTTGCAGTGACCTTCAGGACAGCTTCCTCTGTTTTGCTGCTGTTCAAGAGATGTTTACTGAAAAAACCACCATGTGCTAGATCCTGTGAGAAACAGGAAAAACTAACAGAGGGGCCCGTGGTGCAGTGGGAAGGGCACTGGTCCACAGTGGAAGGCCTGGGTTCCAGTCTGATGTTGCTGCTGTCCACTGCGTGACCTCGGGTAAGCATCTCTCTTCCCTGAGCCGTTTTCTCCTCATCTGTAACATGACAATGATAATCATCTATGGCACAGGAGGCGGCAGGGATGTAAATGAGATAGTGATTGTGGAAACGACTTAGAAATTGTAAATACTGGTCATTTTTCAAGTGGAATGCAACCAAGTCCCAAAGTGATTTGGAATGTGGGTGCTAGGTCATGGCCCATTTCTTGTCTTGGAAGGACTGGTGAGGGGTAAAGTGATGCTTGCTGTCAGGATGGGATGTTGCTGCTTCCTGGAGTCAGATATTTATGTGTCTGTCTTTTCCAAAGAGGAAAGCCAGGGAAAAAGTTCTGGCTTGAGCTTACCACTGAGATGGTTTCATAGATATCTGGTTTTGCCGTCTTCACCACAGTTTGCTTGAACACTGTCACTGCCAAGCGAGTGCCTGCACCTCGCTGTAAGACATGGGGAGGGCATGTCTTCTCCCCAAGAGCACAGTGGAGAGCACAGCGCCTCAAACCCTACTGCTTCAGCACTGGGGTGCTCTGCTGCTGAGCACTGATTTGTCTCTGTTGCGTGTCCAGGTCAGCCCTGTCTTCCTTTAAGACTGCAAACTTCTGGACAGGGATCCTTGCCCGAGGTTCCCTCCACATGCCCCTTTCTCACACCCACAGTAGTAGGCACAGGGTCATTTGCTCAACAAATACCTTTCCATGACCCTACTGGCCAGCGGCAGGAGCACCCGTGACTCTCTCAGTGGTGCATCTCTCCCTCAAGTCAAGGCTGAGTGTCTGCAACTGACCGGCTGGTCTTGCTCAGAGGCGATCAAGGTGGCCAGAGGAGCAGGGCATCAGCTCCAGTGCTCTCCTTGTTGGAACTGCAAACACGACACAAATAACTCACCTGAGATACCAAATTTTTGTCAAAAAATCAAAAAGGTGGTATAAGTGCAAAAGCAATCTGCTGGCCCAGCGCAGAGCCAGGTCTTCAATTACAGAGTGTAATGGTGTTGACACATTCCGGAGCTGTTCCCGGAGTCCCCATGTGTCTGTAGAGCCAAACCTTCACAAGGAGAGCAACTTCCCAACAGCCACGAGGACGAGGATGCAGAGCAGCCTTCCCGTCACCTGCCACCAACTCTTTTAGGGTGGCTGGAGGGGAAGAGAATTAAGAAGGGTGATAATTCATTATGAGCAGTGAAACGGGGGTCTGAAGGGAGGAAGAGGCGCCTTTGATGTCAGACCCAGCTCTAGATAAGGAAGGGCCAAAGGGTGGGGACCAGAGTGGAGAAGTGGAGGAGGCGGAAGGGCTGCCTCTCCTCTTGGGCCAGCAGGAGCTATGGCTGTCGTGGGGTAAGGATGAGGGTCAGAACAGACCTCGTGTGAGGCAGATGGTCCTGGGGAATGAAAGGGAGCTTGTGTCTGACTGCCATGCACAGGGAGGACGGCTGGCCGGGTCCCCTGGGGAGGGACAGCTATCTCACCTCTCAGGCTGAGGGGGTGTTTGTTTAGCCTGCCTGGGTCAGGAGGCCTCACACTGCCTGCGGGGGGCTGGCTGGTGTTTGCACTGGGCCGCCTGGGGGCTCTGGGCATTGTGGGATGGCAGGAGATGCCCCCCAGAAATGGATTTTAGTGCCCTGTCGCCAGTGCCCCTCCCTGCTTTCTGATGTGATCCTCGCTGCCCCAGAACCGGGCTGGGGGAGGGAGGGAGGAGATCTTGTCAGTTTTATCCTCCACTCATCGACCTCTTTCTTTTCTCTTTCTCCAACTTTCTCTGCCTCTCCTCCCCTCTCTGCTCCCCGACTCATACCTGATTCTTTGCCTCTTCGTGTGTCCCTCTTTCTATTTCTATGATCCACTTTCCAGGGCTCTTTTGCTCAGTTGTCCACGCCCTCCCTCCCCATGCTTGGGAGTGACGCAGGTTAAAGGCTCCTGTCTGCACAGGGCAGGCGCTGTACTGAGTGCTGAATCGCTGCTTGGAGGGACGTGCTGGGCCCTGGGTGCCAGCCCCTGCTCTGCCACGCCCTGGTTATGTGGCTGGGGGCCAATTCCTTTTTCTGCAGGCCTCAGTTTCCCCGGAAATGCAATGGGGAGAATGTCACACTGCCCTTCAAGGATGTTCCATGATTTATAAAGGAGACCTCCTCTCTCTGGAGTTGAGCTCTGCTCCCCCACCCCACCCCCATCCTGCCAGGGCAGCCTCAGCCGCTCCCTTCCCGGCTGCAGCAGGGGGAGGCTGTGCGAGGACTGGGGTGGGAGCACATGGAGGGATCTGCTGCCCGGCCTAGTTTAGGCAAACAGCAGGGACTGCTGGCGGCGGCTCCAGCCCCCACTCCCGCTGTAACAGCTGCAGTCCAGCTGCTGGCATCCCTGCTGGGGGAGCGTGCTAAACCTCTCCGGGGTCAGCACTGTGGTATGTCGGTTTCCATAGCAACCAGCCAACGGGCCACTTTCTCAGAACAATTCCCCTACTCAGCCGGGTTCTGGACTTAGCTCAGCCCAAGGGCATGTGGCTGAGGAGCAGAGCGGGAGGGGGAGAGCTGCCGAGGGCCAGACGGGCCCCACAGAAAGTGGCTATCTCAGTCATGTCTTCGCACGGAGGGCGCGGATCAGAGGACAAGACATGCAGACTCTCTTCCGGTGCTGGCTCTCCCTGGTCCCCTCTCCCTGCCACCCCCGCCCCCACTGCCCCTCCACAGACCGCCCGGCTCGGCCTGGTTGGATACTTCAGGTCTTTGTCTCAATCTGGACAACAGCTGCCTTGGCTGGGCTCAGAGCTGGAAGGAGAAAGTCCCGGAATGGTGTATGGTGGGGGGTGGGGCGGGGGCTTTTCCTGGCTCCCATCTCTGTGCCCTTCAGTCTGTCTCTTCCAGGACCGTTGGAATCCTCACCCCAGTGACCTCAGGGGGTCGGGGAAGCGGGGATGCGGTTATCATCAGTCCTCTCCCTATTTCTAGAAGGTGGGACAGGAGCATCTTTCTCAAGCCCCTCAGGAATATACTCCCTGAACCGGAGCCACTCCCAGCACTGTCAGAAAAAGGAAATCCTTAAAGGTGAAGATCCCTTCTAGGAGCTTTGTGGGACTTTGATCAATCTTCTGGATGAGGAACCCAGACCCAGTGGAAAATGCATTGCCTGGGGGGAGAAGGGGACAGGGGGAGAGGACAGTCATTGCCCAGCCCCTCTCACTGGTTGAGCTCCTGTGTGCCCCCAGGAGGCTGTGGAGGGAGCTCCTTTTCCAGATCACTTGGAATGCAGCTGGGGGGGCCACTGTGGCCTTGGGACTGTGGGGACTTTGTCACCGGACAGGACGTCCTTTCCAAAAAGGAGCCATTAGCAAATGGGGAAACTGAGGTTATGGATAGTGTCTCTGAGTAGGCCTGATGACTGCAGGGTTGGGCATTAGGGCTGGGGCCGAGCTTCCTGAGAGGTCACCTGGGTGGTCCCTGCTAAGACCTGGGAGGCATAGAGTGTTCTTCGGGGGGAGGGGTGCTGTCCAGCTGTCTTGATCCTCTACTTTGTTAAATTGTTCCTCACTTTCAAGGGGCCTAATTATTCCTTCTCTAAACCCCAGCTCCTTTACCATCCCATCCCTTGAAAGGAGAAGACAGATGTCCTTTCTTCTATGTGCCACAGCTGTAGCCAGACACATTTTCCGTAAGCCCTGGAAACAGGTGTGGAGTAATTCTCAGCTCCCTGGGGATGTGGGGGACTCAAGAAGGTGGCTGATTTTAGAAGGTTCATGGCTTCCCATCCTCCTCTGGCCCCATCTGTGAAATGGGAGGGTTGGTCTAGATCAGCACTTCCCAAAGTGGGCTCTGCAGTACAGAGGGCTCTGTGTATAAAGAGAGAGTTCCAGAAATAAGCAAGCTTGGGAACAACTGCACGAATATCCCCTCTTGAAGAGTTACAGGGCTCATTACAATCTTAAATACTCTAAAACGTACAGCAATAAAGCAAACTTAGTTTAACCCAGGGCTTCCTAAGCATGTATGACCACGGCACCCTCATTTCAAATCCTATAAACACCCCTCCACCTCTCCCCAGCAAACACCAGCCTCTACAAGGAGTTTCCAAGGCCTTTCTCTGTCCCAAGTTCCTTATCAACACCTGGGATGCTCACGACAATTCCTTCACCACAGACGACCCTCGAGTGGATGCATCCCCAACACACTACCCTCCTGACCTCGCTGCCACCTCATCCTAGTTGGCTGCTCAGCCTCGCTCGGGTCATTTCCATCCCAGAGGGAGACCCTGATGTCCGGTGCCCAGAGGGGTTTGCCCCAGACCCTCAGAGAGCCAGAGCAGAGGTGGGGGCAGTGCCAGGCTGTCATCGGGGCTTCTTGGGGGAGTGAAGCCCTCACAGCTCCACCCCCAAGTCCCACCCAACTGTCCACAGAGGTTTGTGGGCCTTCTGTGCTATTCTGCTTCACAGGGTGGGGTATGGGTTCCAGAGCAAGGGGAGGAGACGATTCTGTCTGCCAAGTGTCTAATTAGGGGTCCTGAATGGGAAAGCTTAAAGAAGAAAAGTATTCCTCTCCTCCCCACCGTCCACAGCCCTCAGACTTTCCAAAGGCCTCGAATGTACGTCACGCCCACCTGGCAGGAGATGGCTGTGGTGTGGTGGAAAGAGTGTGGCCCGTGGAGAAGACCTGCCCGCCCCCCCCGCCCCAGCTCCATGACTGGCCGGGCCTCTGCCTTCAGGCAGGTCACTAACCTTCTGCACGGTCCTCTCATCTCTCAGCAGGGAGGTGGAGTTCCTTTCTCACAGGGTTGTTGCCAGAATGGGATAATATGATAAATGTGGCAATGGCCGGCAGGCAAGAGGAGCTCTGTAAGCATGAGCTCAGGAGAATTAGCCCGCCCGAGAGGTAAGATTTCTCTTAATTTAGAAGGGAGAAAACTGAGGCTCAGACAAGTTCAGTGACTTGTCCAAGGTCACACCACTGCTCAGCCCCTGACCCCAATCCTTCGCTTTCCCACTTTAGCTCATTTGCAGGAAAATGCCTTTGAGGTGGGCTTATGTCTCACTGATCTTCGAGGGCGATTAGCAAGTGTGGTGCCCTTTACTCTGGAACCTTTCATCCTCCCTGAGCAAGTAAAATGCTTGCAAGCCAGAGGCTGGAAGACAGGCCTGCCTTTTTGGAGGGCTAGGGTGGGGGAGTGTAGAAGTGGGAAGGGGGTACTAGTTCTTATGAAAATAGCTTTTTGAAAATAAAAGTAGGATTATAAGTTAAGATTATCCATTTCAGTTTGCAAAGATCCCTCCCCCTAAGAAGGGAGAGCATTTTCTCCTTAACTCCTCTTTCCTGGACACTCAGACTCTAGACCCCACCAGCAAGCCCGTCCCATTCTGCGAGGGCCACCAAAGAATGCCGAGTCACCATCCTTGAGCCCCTTTCGTTACAGCAGCAAAACCACTCTACGTGCAAGGTCTGGGGATCAGGAGAGGACTCACAGCTTTCTTCCTACCCCTGACCCAGGTTTTAAAGTCTTTATTTAGCACGAAGAAATGAAAGAATAGGGAGAAATGAGGAGAAAAATCAGGAATGCCTGTGATGTGTTGTGCACCGTGCTGGGGTCTTAGGAGTTCTGCAAACATCGTCTCTCCCTTTTGATTTTTATGTGCGTGTGAGAGAGGCTGTTTAGAAGGCTCAGGAGAAAGGGGTTTTGTCTGTGCACAGTGTTAGCACTGTGACTGCTCTCCCTGCACCCGTTCCTATCATCAGCTGGACGCTGATCAGTATCTTCATTTGGCTAAACCACCTTCTCTTCTGCTGCCACCTTTCTTCCCTCCATCATTTGAAAATGTCACAACCAGTGAGCTTGAGAAGGGTGTGTAGAGGTGTTTGGTGAAGCTGGAACAACTGGTCTACCAAACTTACCTTCCCAAGCCTGTGTGCATGCTCCCTCCCCCATGTGGCTCTAACTGCTCTCCCCGGACAGTGCTCTTATCTGGAGCGAGTGGGAGGGTTGAGAAGGATGTGCTCATCCTGGATGCTTGGCAGGAGAGGAGCTATCACTGAAGCTGGCCGTTTTGAGCTCATCCAGGCATGCCCTCTGCCTGGCTGGGGCCTCTCTTTCCTTTTCCTTTCAGGAAGAGGCTGCTTGAAATATGAGAGAGAGAGAGAGAGGAAGAAGCTACCGCTCAGAGGGATTCTGCTCTCCCCACATTAAGCTGGGATGCTTTCTAGCTCTGCTCATCTCATTTAAGAGATGGCCCAACTCCAGCAGGTATCTGGAAGTAAAAACAATAAACAACCCCAAACATCTCCCAGTGCCAGATCGATAGATCAGATCCCCACCACAGGCGAGATTTCCTGCTCTGCTTTCTGATGGAGGGAGCCTCCGTGTGTTTGTGTGTGCGTTGTGTGTGTGTGTGTGTGTGTGTGTGTTTTCTCTACTGATTTACAGGCACTTTCTGGAGTGGTAGACTCAGGAAAAAGAGTGGGCCTGGGGGTGGGAATAGTTTTGATCAGAGGTCTGCTACAAGGAGCTCATTAGCACTATTTAGGAAGGTGTTTTGTACAGGAATTTGTGGGGAGGAGGGCAAGGTGTGAGAGGGAGAAAGGAGAAAATGCCACATCAGTGTCTGATAATTTAAAGCCCAGAGGGTCAGAGAAATGGAGCTTTGAGAGAACTTTGTCACCAGTCTCCTCTGAGCATCTCTGGCCTGTGGTCACTGAGACTCTCAGGGAAGACAGAAGCAAGGACACGGCAGGCCCTCAGAGGAGCAGAAGGCAGTCATCACACCGGCAAGTGTAGCCCCCCTTGTAGACAGGCCATTTAGAAGTCAGGAAGTGGGGTTAAAAAGCATCTCCCGACCCCATTGTCCCTTCTCCCTCCATGCCCAGTATTTTGGGAGCCACATGTTGTAGAACCTGCATCATAACTGTGGGAAGAGTTTTAATTGGGAATAGGGAGAACTTAGACCTGTCACTCGACCAGTTTTCTGGTATATAAAATGCAGGCTGATAACCACTTCTTGACCACTTTATGGGACTCGGGGGTCAGATGTGACTTGGGAAAGTGCTTTGTAAAGGAATACAGATGTACGTTTTGTTTTTATTACGAGGGTGTTTGCTCACCTGTTTAATACTGGGGTCAGGACCAGGATTGAAGCTGGGAGCTGTGTAGGTACAGAAGTTATTCTTCTGACTGCGACTTGGGGAAGTTAGTTATCCCTTGCATCCAAGTCGGTGCTGGCTTGCAGTGACATTGGAAATGGTATAAAGCTGAGTTGGTAGGCATTAGAATAAAAGCTTCTGGAGGGCAGGGGGACCTGGGGCTGTGTGTGACAGAAATCTCTTCTTTCAAGGAAGCCTCAGTTCCGTGGTGATATTCCACCTGTACCCATGTGATCTGGACTTGGACAAGAACTTTAACCCACAGCGTGGCTGCGTCATCTTTGAGAATTCCATGACCCTTTCTGGGGTGGGCTGAGGAGGCTGGGAAGTGGCTCTAGTCCCATCAATCATTCTGGCACCAGAAGCCCGACAACAATGGCTTCCCGGAGGGGAGCTGGGGGTGATGGCCTTTGAGGGGAAGATGCCATGGAGGTAGGGTGGGGACGGGGCTACTGTTCTCTTGCCCTTTCATACCCAGATGCTGCTAAACGTGGTCCCTGGAACAGTGACCGCAAAGTGCCTCATGGGAGGAGAAGAATGAAAGAGATAGGAATTCTCGTAAATTTTTAATATGAAAAATAAAGAAAGTGTGAATTAGAATTAATGCAGGTATTAAATATTTAAACTTTCTGTACTCACTTTCATTTTTAACATATTCCTCCCTCAAAAGCCTCTATAACGCTTGTCAGATTTGTTCTCAAGATGTCCCTCTCTCTCCACCTCCCCCCAGGCCCAGCCCCAAAGTTAGACCGCAGGTATTCATCATCCTGATGGAAATTTTCATTTTATTTCTCCTACAGGAACTGTCTGATCTCTTCTCTTTATATTTATGCTTTCTCTATATGGCAGTGTAAATAATTAATGCTGTTATAAACATATCCTATGCAAAATATTTATTAGAAAAAATAACTCTTTAATTTGGCATGTCATTTAATTTCATTTTGTAATCATAGCACACGGGCTACAATTAATGCCAGGGCTGAGGAAACCAGCCTGACTGCTAACACTTGCAGAGGCCGCCAGACTGAAGCCTTGGCCGTTTGTTACTTGTGTGCGTCTGGTTGATGGCTGCAGATAGTGTGTTCTGTTCGGTGTGGGGCCGAGAGTACATCGGGAAACGAGACAGGAAACTCACTTCTATCTTCAGTGGAATGGGAGGTGAGGGTGGTCTAGGTCTCTTAAAGTGCATGGTAGCATGCATCCAAAAGGATGTGAGGACATTTAGATATAGGGCATTTGTCACATCTTCTTGGGGGGGGGCGAGGTGTGGTAGTGATGGTTGTCTTTGGAGTTTTGGTCAATGCTCACAAAGGATTGGCTTGGGGCATGGTAGCAAAGAGTAGGGTTTCAAGCATGCATTCATGTAACAAATATTTATTGAGTGCTTCCTGTGTGCCGGGCATTGTTGTTGGCACTGGAGAGACAACAGCAAATAAGACAGGGGATGGAGATGAGAATATCCAGTTCCTGAATATTCCACCATTGCCCCTGCTCATTTCCTTTCCCCACTAAACAATCTTTCTGGCTATCTAAAGGAATCTATCTACCAGGGCAGCTCCTCCCCCAGGTTTTAAGGACTAATTCAGTGTTCCTGAATTTACCAGTCCCTATGAGTTTAGCACAACTTTGCAAATAAGACTGCAACTACCACTGGCCCACTCTCCCCCCGGAGGGATCCTGCCAACCAAATGACTAGCATCAACATTCTTTTCTCCTGGACTCCACGTGTGGTCCTCCCTCTGCAGCTAAGTGAGTGGCTCTTGGGAGACTGCTGGTCCTGCCATGACACTGCATCATGTACTACCGATCCTGCCTCCCTGTGTCATTTCAAGCACCCAGTCTTGGAGCTGAAGCCTTAGGGGTTTTAATTTCAGCTTTCATGTGGCATTTGTCAGCTTTTCCCCCTGTTGAATATCTTCTGTAATTGTCCCCATGCCTAGCATCATTCAGTGAGTGTTCCCAGGCTAAAAATCTCTCATTCACTTATGGCCCAGGCTCTCATTAATTCTTTCATGGGGTAGAGGATAATGAGAGGACAACTAATGCCCCAGAAAAACATTTTTATTTTGTAGTTAGCAATTTACCATTCTTTGTTTGGAAAGCCAGTGTGGACTCCCCAGCCTGTAATTCTACTGAGGAGAAAATTAGAACAATTAGCACCCAGTCCCCAGCCCACCTTCCCAGAAAAGCTCTGGTGTGCTCTGCGTTCCACGGCTCCCAGAACGGGTGTCAGGAAGAAATGTGGAAATCACAGCCAGAACCCTGCTCTCCGCGCCCACGTGGGCTCCTGGACCAGAGTTCATCAGGTCCAGCCTGATGCAGGAGGTGGGTGTCTGACATGAGTGGCCTGGGGAGGGGTTTCCAGCCACCTCAGGGGAAGGTTCTGCAGGAATAGCCCCCGTGACTTGATTTCTGTGTCCTTCATGGGGGCTGATGATCCTGTCTAGGGATTTGGAGGGAGGAAGTTTGAATGACTTCGTGGTTCCCTGCCTCACCATCCCATCCTCTCTACTGGGGCAGCCATGAGACAGGATCCTGCCCAAGCTCAGAAATAGTCTGACCTTCTTTCTTAGAAAGAGTTAAGGACTCTGGGTTAGTGCTCAAAACTTGCTACAAGCCCAACTTGGCCATTTTGCCCTGCTTTAGAGAACAGGGCTTCCACCTTATTTCTAAGGCCAGGTTCCCATCTGTACACTCTGTCCCATCTGACAAGACACTCATAATCCCTTTCTGGACTTCTCCAGTGCTGAATGCTACCCGGATACAGTGTTCCATGCTCTTCGTCCTTGAGCAGACCTTCTCCTGTCGTTGGCACCTGAGCTGCTTCCAGGGCCTACCTCCGTCCCAAGTCAGAGCACCTGTGGGGGTCAGCTCTCAGCCGCACTCCTGTCTTCATTCACTCATCGATTCATTGAATCTTTGCCATGCAGGCACTGGACCCGGGCACTCGCTGGGCACCTGGTTTTCAGTTCTACTTAGTCCTTCAAAGTGTGTTCTGTCATGAAAATAGCAGAGTTGAGGGAAGGATAGCAACAAACTGATGACTTTTCCCAGAAAAAAAAAATCCCACAAGACCCATAAAGAAGCATCTCCTCTGTGAGCCTTTCTCCAGCTCAGCCCACGGAGCCCAGAAATGACCTGCCTACCCCTGTGACAGATGCACCACTGGGTCCCTTGGTTCTGTTAATAAAACCTGCTCTTGTTTCCTAATGTCCAGTGCCTGCAGTGGCAGGGCCATGGGCTTATCAGCGCTACCATGACAAACCAGAGAACACGACAAGCCTGGAGCCACTCAGTGCCTTTTATTAAACCTGACAAATATCCAATAACCCAGTCCTGTTGCCTACTTTCCTAGAACATTTGATACAAATTGCATGGAGACTTGGAGGGAAGAGTATTTCAAACGGGAAAAAGGGCTGCTAATGGCGGGGTCCCCAGCTTCCAAGGGCAGTGGGCGTGTGAGGAAAGCTCTCCAGGTGTTTTCCGTAAGTGTGTCTCAGCGTGACAGATCCTGCATCCTTAGGTGATCGATCCACTGAGGGAACGTCCGACTCTGGGCGAATAATAACCGGCATCTCATGAAGCCCTTCACCTATGGCTAAGCACCTGCACATACATGATCTCATTTCATGTTCACGTCAGCCTTGAGATGGATTCTTCTGTCCCAGTTTTACAATTGACGTGACTGAGACACAGAAAGTTTAAGTGACTTGCCAATGTGACATGACAAACATATGGGACAGCCAAGACTCAAGCTCAGGTCTTGTTCCTTTGACTTTTCATTCCCTTCGTTGTTCTCTCTCTCTCTCTCCCTTCTCCCTCCGTAATGTGGAGGGTGCAGGCCTTGTTCTACCCTCGACCTGGGGTGAGAAGTAAAGAGATGCTCTCTAGGCGTTTTTTGATTGTGTCAAATAAAGGTGGCACAGGGACAGCTCTCTGGTTTCCTCCAGGAGGAGCAGCCTTCCTTATGGTGTTTCTCTTCACTGTTGCTCCTGACTGCAGGGCCTTCGGCCCGGGCCGGTGTGTACAGAAGAGGAGCGGCGAGGAGTCAGTGCTTCTCTGAATTTGTTTTCAGAAGTGAGGCCATTGATTTCTCCGCCTGCCTCGCTGCTCCTTGTTTCTGAAGGCGATGCAAGCGCCGCCGAGCTGCTCTCTGGCCTGGCCACGGTGCAGGGAGGACACCCTGCAGGGGGATGAAGGCTGAAGGCCCTACATGTCCCCGCCTGTCACCTGGGAGCTTAAGCATCTGGGCTTCTCTATCAGTTTGAGATGTGAGAAAGCTTGCAGCCTGCCTGCTGAAAAGCGTGCCCAGTCCCCAGGGGCCCAGGAGGAGGGGCCACGGGTTGGGCCCAGAGAGAGTGGCTGTGCTGGCTAGAGGGCAGCTGGTAAGATGAGCACATGCTTGGGCGGGCCCAGGGTTCCTGGATGGGTGTTTACCTTTGCAGCCCACCGTGCTTCTTATCACTTGAAATTCTCCTAAAAACCCAGAGGAGCAGCTGAAAATATCCCAGGTAATATGAAAATGAATAAAGGCTCAGCAAACAGAGCCCAGCTTCTGAGCAAACAGCCGAAAAGGCAGGCAGGCAAAACAAGAAAAGGAGAGAATGCAAAAGGGGCTGGGCAGGTGGGAGAAAGGGAGGGAAAGTGGGTGAGGGAGCAGGTGTCGGCCAGGTCTTGGTGTTGGCTCTGAACCATCCTCTGTCCCAGAGACCCCTCTGCCACCCACCACTCCCAGGGATGAGGAAAGCCATGCTAAGGAAAGGTTTCTCAGCTTTGGGCTGGAGGGAGAGACTTTTTAGTGGAAGAGGCCTTGTGGTCTGGGATATCCTACCATATTTTTCTACAGTGGAAGGGAATTTGAAACTGAGGGTAGGTGTGGGCACTCTGCCTTCCTATGAGTTAGGAGGCCTGAGCTCCAGCCACCCTGTCACTGTGTGACCTTGGGCAAGTCCCCACATTTGTGGGCTACAGTGTCCTTATTAGCAAAATGAGAAGTTTGGACTAGATGACTTCAGGGGGATCCTTTCAGCTCTAACATTCTATGGTTTTGTTTTACCATAATCAACAAAGACTTGGATCCATGTGTCACTCCTTGTTGAGCTGGAAGCTTATCTTCAGAGACACACATGTGACAAGAACAGTTGTGTGAGCAGGAACCAGCCGAGTATGAATCTTCTTGAATATTCTGAGTGAGATCAGGGTGGGGCCCAAGGAGAAGATTCTTTCATCTAACAGTGGTGAAGGTAGCATTATGCTGGCACTGGGGAGAGTTGGAGGACGTCACCTTGATGACACTTACCGTACGTACATCTTCACTTAATGTTTACTCTGTGTCCAGAGCTGTGCTAAGCACTTTGCATTTATTCTCTCATTTACTGTTATACTAATGCTTTGAGCGAAGGGCTGTTATTATCCCCACATTATGGATGAGCCTCAGATAACTCAGGTAACTTGCCCATGGTCGTGTAACCCAGATCTCACCCAGGTCTGCATGATGCAGGAGTGTACTCTCCTAACCGCTATACCACACCGGGTGCCCCAACCTTACAGTCCTGGGGAGAGGAGTGAGGATCCAGAAGAGTGAGGGGTATTTGGCAGTAGTGGACAGGAACCCCAGGATCCCAGCTCCCCAAGGGGGTCATGTTCCCTCGCCACAGCACAGAATGGCGTCCCAGTATGTGGATTCGTTGCCTCTGCGATGCTGGCCCTGTGTACTAGAGCCCTGCCGGTTCACGCAGGACAGCTAACCATGAAACCATGGCCTTCATTATTTTGTTTTAACTTTTTAATAAACTAGAGAACAAGCTGTGTAGCCCCTATAGTGCCAAGAAAGTAGGCAAGGAGCGCAGTGAGGATGAAAGGGGCTGGCCGTGGCAAGGACTTGACCCAAGGCTGAGGGCTGGACCAGGCCCAGGCCAGAACTCCAGGCGGTGGCCCTGGTCTACTGTCTTAGTTGCTGGGCTTCCTCATAAAATATTCTAGGCCCTTGGAAGGCTGAAGGACCACCTGTCAGAGATGTTAGAATAAATGGAAACTCCTACCGTAGGTGACAGGTCAGCTCGGGAGTGCTAAGAGAACGCCCAGCTCCAGGATGCTGCACATCCACGTGCATTTATTATGTGCTGATCCTGAGCCAGGTGTGGCTGCAGGTCCGGTCCTGGGGCACAGAGATAAATAAGACAAGACATTTAGCCACAAATCGCTTCCTTCAGGCAGACAATCAACAAATGTGAGGTGCCTACTGCGTACAAGGCTGTATCATAGATTCAGGGAATAGTGCTGGACAAGACAGAGTCCCTGCCATCAGAGAGCTCATATTCTAAGGGGGGAGGAGGAGAGTGAAAAAACAAGGAAACAAATATGAAAATAAGAAAATGTTAGGTGTTGATAAATGCCCGGAAGAAGATAAAGTAGAGCCCCGTGGGAGAGTGCCTGGGCTCGGTGTTGCGGAAGGCTCTCTGAGGATGGGATATTTGTACTGAAACCTGAGGGGTGAGAAGGTGGCAGCTATGGGTAGATGGAGGGGAGAGCATCTCAAGCAGAAGAAAAAGCACAAACAAAATCTCCAGAATGGGCCCAAACCAGTGTGCCTGGGAAATTAGTAGACAAGAGGGAGAATGAAGAGAAATGAGGTCAGGGGGACAGAGAGAGGGGCTATGCAGAGGGTCTTATGAAGCCACAGAAAGGCATTTGGATCCTACTTCACTTGCAGTCGGAAGCTGTGGAAGGCTGTGATGGGGAGAGTGAGGAGGGCTGTCTGTGCTTTAGAGACACCACCCTGGCTGTTGGGGGAATCAAGGAGGCCTGGTGGAGGCTCTGTTAGCTTGGGGTTGGCCATGGCAGTGGAGATGGATTCAGGTGGTTGAGGGCTTCCTGATGAATTGAATGTGGTTGAGGAAAAGGAAGAAATCAAGACTGACTCACAAGTTTTTAACAACTGGGTGGAGGGTGCACTTTTTACTTAGATACGGAAGGCTTGGCAGGAAGGGGTGTGTGGATTTGAGTGGGGAAATTAAGAGATCTGTTATGAATATGCTAAATTTAGGATGCCTTTGAGACCCTGAAGTGGAGATGTTGGGTAGACAGTTGATACAGATGCCTGGGGATCTGGGAAGAGGTACGGCTGGAGATGTCGATCTGAGAGACCTGGGTGTGTAAGAAGGTGTTTAAAGCTTCAAGGCTAGATACGATCACATAGGGAGAGATGATGCAGAAAGGAAGAGTGCTGCAGTGTTTGTAGAAAATACCAACAGTGGAGACTGAGAAGGGGTGCCAGAGAAGTAGGAGAAAAATCAGATGAGTGAGGTGTCAGGACCTGGAGGAGAAAGTTTTTTGAGAAGCAACAATTGACCAACTGCACCAGATGCTGCTGGGAAGTCGAGATGAGGACAGATACTTGACCGCCTACTTCAGCAAGATACCATTGTTAGTGGCCTTGATAACTGGTCGTCGTGGAGTAGAGTGAGTGGGTGGAGGAGAGAATGGAAGGTGAGAAAGTAGAGACGGTGAGTGTAGACAACTCCTTTGAATAGACTTGCTATGAAGGGGAGCTCAAAAAGAGGTAGAAAACGGAGGATGGCAGGTTTATTTAAAGGAGGTTGATGTGGAGGCATGTTTGTAAGCCAATGGGAATGATCCAGTTAAAGAGGAGAAAATGATAATACCAGAATAGAAGAGTTTCCAAGAAAATAAATAAAGTTCTTGGAATGGCATGGGAGAGTGGGCTCAGAGCCCAAGGAAGGTGTTGACCTTGGATGGGAGCCAGGACGTGTTGTCCATTGTAAGCTGGGGGGTGACATGGCCTGAGTATTTGGTTCTGAGGCATAGACAACAGAGGACTTGTTGACAGGAAGATGAGGTAGTTCTCATCTTATAAAAATCTATTTTCTCTGTGAAATATACTACAAGGTCATCAGCCGAGAATGGAATGGGGGAGGGAGTGTTGGAGACTCGGGGAGAAAGAGGAAAGTATGATAGTTTCCCCAGAGATTGGGAAATTGAATTTTCTAGGGAAGTGTATGTAGTAGGTTTTTCTGACAGTGTTGAGTGAGATTTGTGGTCATTTTCGAAGTGAGTCTAGTCAGCAAATTTGTGTCATTTTTCTCCAGTAATGTTCAGCTGCTCTGGTGCAGGCCCCGAATAAGTGGGGAGGACGCCGGGACCGGAGTTCTGCTAGACAAGGACAGGGGAAGGAGCCCTGCGAGAAGGCCAGGGGGCCTCATTGGCAAGGGAGCAGTGCATGTCTTGGGTCGTGCAGTCAGAACTGGGTAAGGAGGGAAGTGAGCATGAGCCCAGAGTGATAGGAATTGGGTAACAAAAAAGAGTTTTTAGTGAAATGAGGTTGGAGAATTACTAGAGTGGGAGCATCAGAGTGAGCTAGCCCGAAGGAAGGCACAATGGTCAGAAAGTGGGATGTTGGCAATCTATTATACATTTTACAGGTGATTCAGTTATTGACGTGACGAAGTCTAGGGAATGGCCAAGTGAGTGAGTAAAAGCTGGTGGGAGCTAGGAATTTCAACCAACTAAGATGCCAGCATGTTGGACAGATCACCCTCATGGATGTTGAAGTCTCCAACAATGATGGCAGGAATGATGTGATGAAGAAGCCAGCTATCCGGTGCTGAAGCCATCCACGGTGAGGGGGAATGACCAGGAGGCGGTGGAATGACAGCATTATCTGTGTCGGTGGGGTCACAGGGTCTGAGAAGTGCTCCAAGTGAGCTTGGGTTTTTCAAAGAAGAAAGTTTGGAAGCTGCAGTGTGTGTTCGCTTTGGCAGCACATATACCAAGATTGGAACGATACAGAGATTAGCATGGCCCCCGCGAAAGGATGACATGCAAATTCGTGAAGCGTTCCATATTTTTTACAAAAAAGCAGCTAGAAGAGAATACATTCTAGTATTTGATGGCAGAGTAGGGAAATTGTAGTTAACAATAATTTATTGTGTATTTCAATATGGCTAGAAGAGAAGAATTATATGTTCCCAACACAAAGAAGAGGTGCATGTTTGAGGTGATAGATCTCCCAATTTTACCTTGATTTGATCATTACACATTATATATAGGTATCAAAATATCACATGTACCCCCAAAATATGTACAATTATTATATATCAATTTTTAAAAAAAATTTATAAAGAAACTGCAGTAGAGAGCAAGGAAGTCACATACCCACCTCCTGGTTCTGAAGTATATGAGACGTGGAAGGCAAAATCGCCCCAACTGGAAAGGGCTTCTGAGGAAACACGTTCTTGGGGGGAGCTGGGTTTCCCTTAAAGCAAGAAAGTGACGGAGCCAGACAGAGAGGACCAGGATTTCCAGAGGGCATGGCCACTGGATATGGGGGCAGCGTGGCGTTGAGTGTGTATACAGTGGTTCGTAATCTGGGAGGCTCTGACTTCTGATGGCAGCTCAGGAGAACGGGAAGCTGAGGCATTATGGGATTAGTCCTCAAGGGGTAGCAGTATGTGACCAAGGAGAGGCAGGGCCTTCAGTTGGAGACCTGGGGAAGGGGCTGACTGGCTGCAATTAGTACCAGGTGGTGACGAAGGTCAGGGTGGCTGACGCAGCCACCACTAGAGGTGTGTCAGCTGTTTGCTTGTGGTGATGGAAAGCGAGAATCATATCACAGGGAACATCAGGGTAAGAAAGGCATTTTAGATATCCCCAGTCAACTCTTTTACTTTTCAGATGAAGAAACTGAGGGCCAGAGAGGACAAATAATGTGTCTAAGGTCATCAAGCTAGTAAGTGGGAGTAGAATTTATTCAGCACGGAGGCGGGTGTATAGTTTGTGTATACTGTGGTCTGAGGCTGGGTGGAAGGAACGGGCGTCTGGGGAAGTCTCTTCTCCCAACCTGGCTGAGCTGGGAGCCCACTCTGTCTTGCTGTGCCTGTCCTCTGCGTGTGGTCACCGTGTTTGCTTCCAAAGGGGCCTGGCATGAGGAACCACTGGAAATCAGAGAGCCTGGACTCCAACCTGTCAGCCCCTGCAGAACCTCGGGCAAGTGCCCTGGCTTGTCTGGCTTTCAGGTCCCTGCCTGTGTTCAAGGGTACACCTGTGTGGCAACAAGTAGGTGTGGCGACCTGGGAGCTGCTGTGGGCGAGGCTGCACCCAGCCTTTCAGGGTGGGCTCCTGTCTGACCAAGTGACCGAATTCCCTACCCTGCACCCAGCACTGCTTCCACGGCTTGCATGAAGCTCAAGACCTAGTTGAGGACACCAGACTTGCTCCAGATACTCACAGGCTTAGTGGTAAAAGAGACCTGAGAAGTCTTTGAATTCAATTGTCTCACATTTCAGAGGAAAGTAAGGCAGGCCATGGGAACAACAGAACAAGAGCTTTGGACCAAGGTCCAAAAGCTACGTCACTGTTGTAGGCTACCTTTCCATTCAACTTGCAGCATCTACCCTATGACTCCAGCATGCAAGGGGTGTCTGGTGGGCTCTGCCCCTCTCCTTCCTACAGAGCACCCCAGAAGCAGAACATGGGCAGAAGGGGCTGGCCCCCACTCCTAGGCCAGGGGCAGGCACCCAGTGGCTCGTGGTATCTGGGGGGCTGTTTTGCTGCTCAGGATAGGATGCCAGTGAATGTGGCCCCGAGGAGCTGGTGCCTGCCTTTCAGCCCCTCTCTCCTTTCAGCCTGCGCAAGTGTTAAATACAGCATCAAATTAAGCAAAATTAAATACATTTCCATGCAGCATTTTTCTCTTGACTGAATCAAACAATGCGGTTGCCATAGCAACAGCCTCTTCTGAAAAGGTCACCTGCAAGAAACTGTGTTTTAGGTACAACTCAAGGAGATTATGGAGGATTAACTCATTTTATACATATATATTAAATATATATTTTTTTCCTTTAAAGAGACTAATATCCAACTGAGCTGGAAGATACCCACAGAAAAATTTTAAGTCCCTGATAAAGGATTTTTTCCCTCCCCCCCACCTTTTTTTTTTTCAACCAGCATGCAGTGGGGTGATATCTGAAATGGCGACTCTGTTTTTACTTGGCTTTAATTAAACCTCAGTCGGGGCTGAGAAATGTGGTGAAGCGAGATAATTGCACTATTCCCAGTACAGTTTTTAAACTCCGGCTTTGATATGCACCTCGTGACAGCCTGAACCTGCACCCAGACTCCTGGGGCTGCTTGGAGCTCAGCTCATAACCACCCCTCTCAACCTGTGGGCATCTGGGGACCGGCGCTGGGGACGCAGACTGGGGGAGGTGGGGACCCAGGCCATCTGTGCCGAGGCAAGGAGAGGCCGGGTCTCCTCTCTAAAAAGTTCATCTCTGGTGTTCAGGAGTTCACCCCTGGACTTTCAAATCCAAGCTGTCAGGGAAGGAGGAACACGAGCCAGTCTAACTCAGAAAGAGAATGGGATGGGTCTTCTCTAGCTTTTCTCCATAATTTAGAGAGTCACTAGGACTCTCTTCATCTCCAGGAAACCCTTACTGGGTTTGAGTTGAGTCGGGCTGCCTGGCTCAGGTTCCTTTGTGAGTGCCACAGGCAATTTGAGGGGCAATAGCTATTTCTATTCAGTGCTTTCCATCAAGAGCAGGTGTGGCGTTCCCCCAAGAAAGAGGCTCCAAATTTCATATGCTCACACAGCCCCACACAGCCCCACTCAGCCCCACAAGGTCCTGCACAGCCTGGCCAGCCTACCCAGCAACGGTGTGGATATAGCAGCGTTCCGGCTGTTCTGGCGCCAGGGTGATGGACATCTGCAGCTGAGCTATACAAGGAGTATGTCTGGCCTCTTCCCATCTCCTCCTGAGTCCTGCCTGCTTTCCAGGAGGGGAGAGAGTGGGCCCCTGTCCTAGGCCAGGAGGCTGAGGGTGTCCAAGCAGAGGGTTAAGATAGATGAGGAAACAAGAGACTGGAAATATGCATGACTGAGCTGGCTTCCTGGGCACCAGCTAGACAACTTCTCTTGAACCAAAGGTCAATTGCACTGTAGAGACAGTCCAGAAGGGACTGGCCGTGGCTGACCACCCCAGCCCTCATGTCAGGTTCTCATGAGGCTCAGCTTTCTCTGGAGCTCAGGCCACTTGCCAGGGCCACACCTCCCCTCTGGGCCTGTAAGAGCCTGTGGCCAGCGCCAGCTCATGACTCCCTCAGGAGGAAAGGGACTGCACTCCTGGGATATATACATGTGACACGGCCAAATATGAGTCTAACGATGTGCAGGGCAGGCCCAGTTTATACAAGTATTCTTAGAAATGTTCCTGGCCAGGCACAGTGGCTCAAGCCTATAATCCTAGCACTCTGGGAGGCCGAGGCGGGAGGATTGCTTGAGCTCAG
>VBSM01003227.1:664665-778551 GCA_008086735.1 Cheirogaleus medius | reverse complement strand
TGCTGTGAGCTAGGCTGACACCACGGCACTCTAGCCCAGGCAACAGAGTGAGAGTCTGTCTCAAAAAGAAAAGAAAAGAAAAGAAATGCTCCTTCAGTGCCTTCCTAGTGGCTGACCTACCATCATATAAAACTTCTTTCCCCTTCTGTCCTCAGATCCCCAAATCCCCAGACCCCAGATCTTTCTCTTAATTTACCCCTGTGTTAGACAAGGTAGCTTTGTGCCGTAAAGAGGGGAACTTGCAAGATAGGCAGAACTGGGTTTGAATTCTGGCTGCCACTTACCAGTTGAATGCCTCTCTTTTCTTATCTGTCAAATGGGGATAACAATAGCTACTGTCTGAAGATTGAATGAAATGACCTGAGGGAAAGTAGCTGGATAACACAGGTGCTCAATGGATGTTTGCTCAATACTGTTTCAGAAACATGACTTTTGAACAAAATAAGCCATGTGTTTCCTTTCCTGTGAAATCCAGCTTGCCAGCCCAGGGATGACTGCAGAGATTAAAGAAGGAACAGCAATTTCTAACTGTAATCCCCTAATACAATCACTGGAGGTTTTCTTGAACTCTTAAGAAAAGCAAATCTACAGTTATCCAGGGAAGAATTTTATTTTTAGAGCATCTCAACTCTCTGAACTCACACACACCCTTAAAACAAGATCCCCAAGTGCCTGGCAAAACCATAAAGACCTAGGGGAAGACTATTGTCCCAAGTGGAGAGGGCCTGGCCTTTGAGTGACTCAAACCCAGCTCATTTTCCCATTTAGGACGAGGTGGGCTGCTGTTGCCGTGACAGTGCCGTTGTGGTGTTGCTTAGTGGGGGCTTTGATCACATTCCTTTTCCTGTTTTGCGTCCCACTGCTCAGCTTGTCAAACGAGGAGATCTCCCAAGTACCTTCAGGAGACACGTGGCAGGGAGAGAAGCTCTCTGCCAGCTCCAAGCCAGCCAGTATTAGTGCATGGGCTTCGGAGTCAGGCGAAATTGGGCTTGAAACACGTCTCTGCCAATTTTACCTGCGTGACCTTGGGGTAGTTACTTCTTACTCAGAACCTCAGTTCCTGGTCTGTAAAATGGGAATTTATCTCACAGTATCATTGCCAGGTTTGAATGAGATGATACTTACGAAGTGCTCACCACCCAGACTGGCACCGAGCAGTCTCTCAGTCTGTGGCATCTTGATTATATCTAGGCGGACGCGTGGACGTCAGGATCACTGGGAGGGCTTGTTAAAGCACAGATAGCTGGGCCCCACTCCAGCAGTTTCTGACTCAGGAGGTCTGAAATGGGCCCTGAGAATTTGTCTTTCTAGCACGTTCCCAGGGGATGCTGCTGATACAGGGACCACACTTAGAAAAGCACTAGTCTCTATAATCCAGCGAGGGAAATATTTGACCACTATCCATTAAGTTTGAGTCTTATAGGCATCCAGCTTTGTTTGTGAGGGCTTCTAAGTGGGTATAGGGGACTGAATTTAGACTAGCGCTGTCTAGTCTAGAACTGTCTGCAGTGATGGAAATGTTCAATATTTGTGCTGGCCAATTTGGTAGTCACTATCGACACTTGAAGTGTGGCTAGTGCCACCGAGGAACTGAATTTTACATTTAAACAGCCACATGCAGCTAATGCCTACCATACTGGACAGCACAGGAATTCCTTGTATTAACCAGGAAAATGAATGGTTAAGTGGGTGGTATCTCAAGAACCTAGACTGGAGTTAACACACAACACTGCAGCCACTTGCTTCTTCAGTGTGTTCCCTCTACCCAAGGACCTTCTATGGAGACTTTAGGAGCCAAGTAATGAAGCTTCCCCCTCCCTTCATATACCTGAATGTCTGGGTATACTGCTCTCTGGAAGAGGCAGGGACAATTGAAATATTTGCAGTGTATACAGGGTTTGAATGTTCAAGTGGAATAAATAGTGATGGACCTCTTAGGGACAGTGGCACAACAGAGAAGTGCCAAGGCCATTCCTGCGTGTTTCTGGGATAGAATAAAATAAAGACACTTTCTGGAAGGAAGTAGAGATCAGAAAGCAGTGTGATTTGTTCAGAGTTTAAAAATGGAAGAGCAGAAGGGTAAGTTAAAATGAAAACTTTTGGCCCCAAACAAGACATCTAGGAAAAACTTGAATGCGAGGAACTAACTCCTCATGGTGGTGGGGAGTGGGGAAGAAGAGAATGATGTTTGTGGCCAGGGTGGAGAGGTGCTTGCTAATTCAGGACATTTCTGCAAGTGGGAAACCAGGCAAGTACTCCTATTCGAGAGTCATCTTGACAGTGTTTGCCCTAAAATCTCTCATCTCTTGCTGTGTCTACTCAGCTTGGGAAGGTGATAGAACGTGGCAGTTAAGATCGTTGGTTCTGAGAGTCACAAAGATGCAGCTCAAAATTAGCTCTGCCCCTCTGAGCTGTAGGACCTCAGGCGAATTGCATGCCCTCGCTAGCCTTGGTCTCTCCATCTGTAAATGGAAATAATAATGGTACACACCTATAATGCTGTTCTGAGAATCAGGTGAGGTAGTGGATCTGAAGTACTTCACACAATGCCTGGCACATGGCAAGTGCTTTGGAGATGGCGGCTATTATTACATTACATATGCCACTGACTTCCCTCCTAGTCTCTGCAGCGAGTTCACCCGTGGGCTGTCTCATAAGGGGAGCAAAAGGGCTCAGACTCTGGGCGCCCTTCCCTGAGTGAGTATCTTATCCTGGACCCCTTGCCTGGGTAGAGGTGACCTCTGAGCCTGTGGTCCCCCGGGGGTGAGCCTTTACTCCACAACAACAGCCATGATGGATTGTGGCACGTGTTCGCGCCAACACACGAGAAATAGCATCACCAGAGAACCAACTTAAGCCTGGCCTGATTTAGTACAGAGAAAATGACAGCTGCTGTGCTCGGCTGGCTTCCACCCAGCAGAAGGCTATTTTTTGCAAATAAAATGGTAAGTTGCTAATCAGAAAGATAAATTAAGAAGCATTAAGATAATGATGGTCTAATCACCGTCCACACAGAGAATTGCTAGAGTGAATATCCAGGCTACCGAGTGCTCGAGCACATTTGGTGATTATTTGTATTATGAAGGGAATGATGAATTCCAAGCCTGGAATCAATTTAGCTCAGGAAACCCACAAGACCAGCCTCCTCAGGGAGAGGACACCAGGGACTTCTAGAGGTCATCTGGTCCCCTGCTGGCCTCCACCCCCAGCTCTGAGCAGCCTCCCCCAAACCATTCTGCATTGCTGGCTGCTTCATTACTGAGGTTCCCCAGATTCTATGAGGGCACCCCTTGGTTCAGCTTCTTAGGTGCCCAATACACTTCTGCTTGGGGGCTGACTGGGTGAGGAATCTGCTCTAGTTTGAGAGCAACAGAGGGAGCTCATTTGGGAGGGAACTGGCCACACAGCAGAGAAGAGACCCTGGGCTTCCCTTTGCTTTTCTGTGGGCTGTCGGGCAGAGGCTGTCCCATGGCATCATAGAGTCTGGAGCCATCAAGCCGTGGAGACTGTAGCTCCCCTCTTTCGTTAGCTGAGGACCCAAGGCAAGGGAGGGCGATTTGTCCAATATCTCAGAGACAGAGTCCAAATGAGGACTCGGGCTGGTATTCCTAGGCATATGCTGCTGCCCTGCAAAGGGCTCTGCTGCTGGACCTAGAAGGAATGTTGAGAAAGTATACCCCAGATTCCAGATTCTCAGTTCTCGCCCTGTGCCTCACTGGGGATTGGGGCCTCAAAGGCTGTTAGAAATTAAATGGAGGGCCGGCCGTGGTGGCTCTCACCTCTAATTCTAGTACTCTAGGAGGCCAAGGCAGGCGGATTGTTTGAGCTTAGGAGTTCGAGACCAGCCTGAGCCAAGAGCGAGACTCCGTCTCTACTAAAAAAATAGAAAGAAATTAGCTGGACAACTAAAAATATATATATATAAAATTAGCCAGACATGGTGGTGCATGCCTGTAGTCCCAGCTACTCGGGAGGCTGAAGCAGGAAGATCGCTTGAGCCCAGGAATTTGAGGTTGCTGTGAGCTAGGCTGAGGCCACAGCACTCTAGCCTGAGCAACAGAGTGAGACTCTGTCTCAAAAAAAAAAAAAAGAAAGAAAGAAAGAAATGAAAAGGCCCAGTTCATAGAGGGTCTTGCTGGCTAGGCTAAGGAGTTTAGATTTGATCTAACTGGACTAGAAATCATTTAACTTTTCTTAAACTTCAGTGCAGCCTCACTTGCATCCTCATCTGTAACATAGGGATAATAAATGCCCTCACCTGTAGGTTTGCTGTACAACATCAATGGAAGGCTGCTTTTAACACATGGACTGCCCAATTCATTTTCCTTGGGACCACAGTGTTTTATTATGAAAATAGAATAAAAACTTCGAAAACAAAACAATCTTTTCTAATTTAATGAAAACTTTGTTATTTTTTATTGTTTTCTGTGTGTGAGTTATATGCAACTTGAAAAATAGTTCTCTCGGCTCCTCAGGTGAAGAGACATGTGAGTTACATATGCCCCATGAGGCCCCGGGCTCAAAACTAGTGTGAGTTAAATATGACTCACATGGCACTTAGTGTGTTAAAGTGCTAAGCTTGACATTGTTCCTATTACTGTGAGTAAATGCAGTGATGGCAGTGGTGGAGGCTGCCGCAGTCAGGTTCTAGGCAGGGGTGTGCTGGAGCCAGCTGGCCAGAGCTGATTGATACATTTTCAGAATCTTGCAAACTGATGGTTAGACACAGCCATTATTAATATTAAATTATACATATTTGGTATAATACTAAATTATACATATATTAAAAACAAAGGTAAAAAATACTAAAAAACTCAGGTGTGGGGTGAGGCATGAAAAATCACCTATGGGGTACAATGTATACTATTCAGGTGATGAGTACACTAAAAGCCTAGATCTCACTGCCATACAATATATCCATGTAACAAAACTGCATTTGTACCTCCTAAATATATTGAAATTTAAAGAGAAAAAAATTTAAAGAAAAAAATTTAAAGAAAAAAAAATACTAAAAAACTCATGACGTCCTAAACATTTTACTATTATCTATGCCTTTTAGGTTATTTGCCTCTATGGTACCTGTAGGGTGGAAATCCCATATGATGGCATGCTATTCTGCATCCCTTCCCAACTTTGCCTTCAGTGACCTCACCTTGGTAGCTTGAAATTGGCCATGATGGGAGTATTATCCAGAAATCCATTGTTAAATATTTACCAGCATGCTCCTGGTCCTAGCGGGTGTACCATAGGCAAGAGAGGGGGCTGCTGGAGGCGCATGAAGGTCCGAAAGAAAAGCCCAGCCCCGCCCAGTGCTGGCAGCCCCTCCCCCTGCAAAGTGAACCTTAGGTAAAAATAGATGTTTACCCAATTTCTTTAAAGTAAGTTGCACCAGCCTACATGGTGGGCACCATGCAACCTCTGTCCACTCCTGTGGCCACCCCCTTGCCACCCACAGAGTGTGCACTCAGTTCATGGTGGATGTAACTGGGGGGCCTGGGAGGAGGAAAGGAGTGCTGAAGCCTGATGCCTACAGGTGGGTTAGAAACTGCAGAGTCGTAACTAAAGGAAATGTGAATGCTTCACAAATTTGAATTCCTAAAAACTTGTGTGTCCGTTGAGAGTTTAAAAATCAAATCATATCCTAAAGGTGCTAGGAAGCTGTCATTGAAAAGTCCCATGGTAAATAATATCATAGAGGAAAGAATCCTTTTGCAACATAAACAGTTCCTCCTCCTGCAAAGTGAACCTTAGGTAAAAATAGATGTTTACCCAATTTCTTTAAAGTAAGTTGCACCAGCCTACATGGTGGGCACCATGCAACCTCTGTCCACTCCTGTGGCCACCCCCTTGCCACCCACTGAGGTTACGGGGAGAAGAGGTACCGAGCCTGGTGTCACCTGCCTGGGCCCTGCTGGGCCCCCCAGCTGTGTACGATGTGCTCTGCAGCCTGTTCTCCTCCCTCCCTTTCCCCTCAGTTCCTTGGGAATCTGGCCTTGGATTCGCACTGGGAGGGACAGCTGCACATGTGGACCTTGGCCCTTTCCTGTTTCGGGGCCTGGTGATGCTGTTTGGCCAGAGTCTCCCAGGGGTGACTTGGCCAGGATGTACAGGGGAGGACAGCACATACTGTGAGTGTGCAGGCCGCATTTGGCCCTTGGGTTCTTCTTGGCCTTCTTGTGAGGGAGAGTGTCGCTGATACTTTCATCCTGGAGAACGTGCTGCACGTGGGATCCTTCAGCTCACTTGAGCCAGCACTTCTGGGTTCCCTGCTGCCTTGTCAGTGAACTTGTCAGCTGAGGAGGCCCCCTTTGTCTCTGACCTTTCTCTTTCTCAGGCATCTTGTATTAATAATCTTACAACATTAATCCTCAGCGGGTACATATTTTATTGTCCCCATTTTGTAGATGAGAAAATTGAGGCACAGAGGTTTTTCATTGGTAGGTGGTGGAACTGGGACTTGGCTGTGAGCTGTCTGACCCCAGAGCACCTGCAGCCAGTGGAAAGAGAAGCAGCAGCCCTGTGAGGAGGACCCAGGGGTACCCCAGCTCCGCCAGCCTGACTTGGCAGCTCTGAGACGGGTGGGGAGACTCATACAGCAAAGACCGATCCCCTGCACAGAGAAAGGATGTTAGCAGCCAAACGCTCTAAGGTCCCTATGGAAACAGAGCCTGACTCCTTCAGCCCACGTGGCATGACAGGGAGGAAGGGGTGCTCAGGGCCTCACCCCTTCCCCTTCCCCGGGCAGTCACTCCCTCCCTGCTCCCTCCAAAGCTTGGGTGTCTACGGGCAGACGCAACGGGCAGACGCAACGTGTGGCTTTGGGCTAGTTCCAGCTGAGTAAGTGGGGGAGGAAAGGGGCTGGAAATTCCTGAAGACTCAGTCTTCTGGGGAACAAATGCATCTTCTTTCTCCCAGGCCTCCTCGGCAGCTGCTGAGCTGCAGAATTTATCGAGGCCCTTCATGCTTTGTGACAGACTGCTAATGAAAGAGAGGCCAGGGCTTCTGCGTCTGCCTTCTTTGGTTTCTAATTTGTCCAGGGATTCTATCCCCAAGAGGGGCAAGTGACTTAGAAGCCAGGAGGGCCCCACAGAACCCTGCAGCCTGTCAGCAGGGCTTGGCTTGAAAGGCCCCTGCTGAGGGCCACCCAGGGGGCTGCTCCCAGCTCCAAGTACCTGCCAGGGATGTGAAACATGCCCTGGGATTAATGGGAACCAGATGGGCAGGACAGCCCCTCCACCTGGCCTGCACCAGAGAAACGCTCAGATTTCTGGCATTGTGGTAAAGCTTTCCTTAGGAGTTCTCAGATACCATTTTTTGCTCTAGGTCACATGCCTGGGAACAGAAGCCAGGAGTTCTGGTCCTTTCTGTTTAGATGAAAAGATGAGGAAACTAGGAGGGCCCTTAGCGGTCTCCCCATGTGATGGTTCTCAACCCCAGCTGCACGTGGGAATCACTGGGTAGCTTTTTAAAACTACTTGGGTCTGAGCCCTACCCTAGACCACTACATAAAAATCGCTCGGGAAGGGGTCCAGGCATTGTTTTATTTTAAAAGCTTCCCAGATGTTCTAATGTGCTGCCCAGGTTGAGAACCATTGAACTCATTCTTCCTTTATAGACACTTCAGGATTGAGGCAGTGGCCAGACCAAGGTCACAGCAACTCTGTTTCCAACTCCCAGGCTGGAGTTTGTTCTCCCACACCATGGTGGCATGTTCTTCCATGTCCCCACAACTCATTGGCCCTGCAGAGGGCCTATTAAAGATTGCAGTTGCCTTTTTTTTCTGCCTTGCCTATTTTACTTGCCAGTTTGTGTCCCTCTCCTTGGAACCATGGAAAACACATTTCCTCTAGGAAGTGCTGCCCGACCAGCCCAGCTCTTCTCACATGGACATGGACCATCCATAACCTTGCTACTCAAAGTGTAGTCCGCGGACCAGCAGCACCAGTGTTGTCTGGGAGATTGAGAAATGCCTCGGCATGTCTTCACTCAACCCAGACCCGCTGAATCTGAATCTGCATTTTGGTAAGATCCCCAGGTGATTCATCAGCATCTTACAGATGGAGAAGCACTGATATTTGTTGTCTAACATACTCCTTGTCAGATTCATTGGTGTAGGTTTTGTCTCAACAATGAAATTGCCTTCTTCTTGAGAAAGGGGACCAGGTCTTATGTATCTTGCACATAACATACAGTAACATAGCACAGCACAAGACACAGAGTAGGGGCCTTTTACCTTTTGGTTGACCCGAAACAATCTTTCCCTGCTGCCCGGGGTGTAGAGATCTCAGAAGGTTGGACATAGAGTCAGGAAATCCTCAGCTCTTCAAGCTGAACCCACAGCAGACTGGGGCCCTGTTGACCAAAGGAAATCTCTTAGCTCCCAGTTGGGAGACCCTCACAGCCAAATGAGCCCGGAAATGGGGAAGGTAATGAGAATCCCTCCCGGCCGACTCAGTGCCCGTGCTGTGCTAGGCATCTGCTCTCTTCCCACCCCCTCTCATCCACCCTGCGACCCGGGCAGATAATGCAACTTGGTCCTTCGGTTTCCTTTTCTCTGAAATGAGAACGATAGTGTCTGCGCCACATACCTGCTGGGGTCACTTTGAGTTTGGGCACGAGAAGGCATTCGGTAAATGCTTCGAATGAGGGTCAAGTGAGACCGGGGCTGCGAAAGGACGTTGCTACCTCTAGTCTTATATACGTCTAAGGTCATTTTCATATTCTTCCTTTTCCCATTTTCTGGATGAGCAAACTGAGACTTCATTCTCAGCCCTTAGCTTTCAGGTTCCGGGTCAGACTTGAGCAGAAACAGTTGCCCCTGTGCTGCAGCTGGAGGAAGGGACTTGTCATAAAGGAACAAAACAAGTGCTACCCAGGCCGGAGCAGGGAGTCAGCCTGGCCAGGTCCTAATGGAAGAGGAGATGAAGGTGGGATAGAAGACTAAACCTTAAATCACTTTTCTAAAAAAATCGCTGCTCAACACGAGCGTGTCACCCGGTGCTCATTAAATGTGTGAGCACCTTCACCAGAGGCCCATGCTGTCTGGATGCTTTATCCTTTGCCCAATAACCGTTCATCAGCCCACAGCAGCCCTGGCCCTGTGAGGGCTGGGTCTTGCCTGGCAGCCACAATCTGTTCCTATTTCATCTTAAAAAATAAAATGGATAGGATGTTGTATTTCTCCCCCACCCCCAGCATGAAAGAGTGAGGATCAGAGCTGTCTCCCACCCCCAGCCCTTGATGAAAAATTAACCAGCTGCGCAGAGTGAATGAATCCCCGAGGGGGATGAGGTCTCTGATGTGAGCTGGGCTGGGTTCTGGAAGCTCCAAAAATCCTCCTGGTCATCAGTACTCCAGTCCCTGGATCCTCGGAGTGGCGTGGACAGGTGTGGCAGCATGCTAATCGGCCACTCCCCCCGCAACCAGCTGTGCCCAGCAACTGGGGGAGCTGAGAGGGCCCTGGTCAGGTTTCCAATGTGATGCAAGTCCCCGTGTGCTTTGGGGGAAATGGAGTAGCTTGAAGCACACTCTGGTTTACTTCTGTCTCCATGTCTCTTCTCTTACTTGCGTCTGAACCCCAGCACCTAACAGAGACTGATAAAGAGCAGTGACTGTGATAAATGAATGAATAAGCGAGTGCGTGAGTGAGGGCTTGACTGTGAGCCGACAGGCTACCCCACAGGCTCATCTCAGTCCTTGGCACACCGTGCATCCATTCACTCGTTCATTCAGTCCGTCCATAGCATGCATTGAGCAGCGTGGTAATAAAAAGCATGCAGTTCATTCATTCCTTATTCTTATATTAATGCATTCATTCAACAAACACTAGGTACCAGGCCTGTCCTGGTGCTGGGGATACAGAGATAAATGCTCATTCTCTGCCCTTAAGATGTGCACAATGTGGTGGGGAAATGGCTCAGCAACCTGAAAACCACAAGGCGCATGTGGTAACAGCCTTGAGAGGGGATTCCTGAGCCACTGTGGGAGCCGGAGGAAGGTACCCAACTCCACTGAGGAGACTGGGGCGGCGGGGGCAGCCAGGGGCGTATGGTGGGGGGTGAGGATCTGATGCCTGAGCTGAGCCTAGAAGGGCGAGTGGGAGTTAATTGGGAGAAGCTGATGGGAGAAAGGTGTTTCTGGCCAAGACAGAGGCAGGACTAAGCCCTCATACCCTGTCGTGGTGATGGGCAGTCGAGCACCAAGGGCATCTCTACCCACATTTCACCTCGAGCTGCCCCAGTTTGCTCAGACCCAGCTCTGGCAGGATGGTGCGGCAGAAAGAACAAGGGATGGGGTCAGGAGACTTAGATCAATCGTCATCAGTGAAATGTCTCTGGGCCTCACTTTCCTTGCATGTAAAATCAAAGGCTGGCAGGTGGACCCTAAGATTCTCTCCCCGTCACATTGTGGGTTTACAGTGGGCCTCTCCCAGGAGCTGGCTGGGTATCTTGGGGAGAGGCTGCACTCTGATGCCCTCAGCTTTGGACCCTTTCTCTTTCTGCCCACTGCAGGCTGATCCGTCCGGTGGGCCTGAGTGTGCTGCGTGATCTCCCAGCACCAACGTGCACAGAGCTCTGTCTCCTAGAACAGAGACCAAGTCATCCTATTCAATATTAGGCTAGTCACCACACAAAACAGTTTGGTGGTTCCTCAAAAAACTAAACATAGACTTACCATTTGAGCCAGCAATTTCATTCCTATATATAAAGTCAAAAGAATCAAAAATAGGAACTCGAACAGATAATTGCCCACTCGTATTCATAGCAACATTATTCACAATAGTCGAAAGGTAGAAAGAACCCAAGTGTTCACCAACTGATGCAGAGGTAAAGAAAATGTAGCATATTATACAATGGAATAT
The DNA here is from genome assembly GCA_008086735.1 of Cheirogaleus medius. Classification (NCBI taxonomy): domain Eukaryota; kingdom Metazoa; phylum Chordata; class Mammalia; order Primates; family Cheirogaleidae; genus Cheirogaleus; species Cheirogaleus medius. Next base: position 767,690 of record VBSM01003227.1, on the reverse strand, counting down.
TATTCAGCCATGGAAAGGAATGGAGTTTTGATCCATACTGCAACATGGATGAACCTTAAAAACATATGGTAAATGAAAGAAGCCAGACCAAAAAAAAGGACAAATATTGTATGATTTCACGTATATGAACTACCTAGAATAGACAAATTCATAGAGACAGGAAGTAGATTGAGGTTACTGAGGGCTAGGGAGAGGGGAGGATGGGGAGTTATTGCTTTTAAGGGTGCACAGTTGCTGTTTGGGGTGATGGAACAGTTTTGAGAACAGATAGTGGTGATGGCTGCACAACAATGTGAATGTAATTATGCCCCTGAATGGTATACTTCAAAATGGTTAAAATGGCATATTTTATGTTATAAACATGTCACCACAATTTAAAATAAATCCTAGGCTAGCTTTTGCAGAAGACCAACCAATCAATACTTTATCTGATAGCCCCTCTCCGGCCACCTCTCCAACAGTCCCACCCCCCTCAGGGCTTCTCTCAGCACTGAGTTCTGCCAGGCTGGTGTGTTTCATTTTTGTTTTTATTTCCTGCATCTGCATCTGCTACCACCAGAATCTATTATTGCTCTCTGGGGCTCATGCCCCTGACAGCGATTATTTGTACATGTAAATCAGAGAGTCAGGGACAAAGCTTTAATGACAGTCTCTTGGAGGTGGCGGTGGCAGCAGCAGGAGATGAATGAGTGGCAGCCCCCGCTGGGTCCCCTCTGGTGCGGTGCTCAGGGGTGGAGTGGGGGTGAGAGGGGCTGACTAGATCTGGTCCAGGTTCAAGGAACTCTTTCTGGAAGTAATGTTGATTCTGCCTGTGCGTCCTTTAAAGGCAAGGTGCATTTGTGAATCCTCAGCTGCTACTGCAAGGCTGGGCACGCAGTGGGCGCTCCATTCAGGACTGATGGAACTTAGCAGGTCCAGCCATGCGTGGGAAGGCAGCTTTCATTCACGAGTCTGGTGGCAGCCACCCTTTCCTTTCTCTCTTCCCGTTGCTATCTGCCGGAACTCTGCAGTCCTAGAGAGCAGGCTGGCGCTTTCCTCAGATCGAGGCTGCACTACCTGATACCTGAGAAGTGCTTGCCTTAAAGAGAGCAAAGACACCTGTTCAACACTGAGGACACTTATCAACTCTTGATGCGCATGTGCAGTGTGGAAGTGGGGTTCCTGGGAGAGCCAGAACCCACAAAGCGGGAGACTGTGGATGTTATTGGGCTTGGTTTATCTTTTGGGGGCTCTGCAGTCACACTGGACCACCTAAGCTTGTTTACAGACCAAGACCAAAGGGGAAAAGCAAGATGCAGAACAGCGTTGCAGAGTATGCTGCCATTTATGTCAAAAACATACATGTTTGTATATGCATACAATCTCCCTGGGAGGTAGACATGAAAATTATAACAGTAATTGCCTCTGAGGGTGGGGTGGGGGAATGGGGTGCTTCAGGGTCAGAAGTGGGAGGAATACCTACATATATACATACACACATATGTTTATAATTTATACTGTTTAGATTCCTTACCATATGCTTTTAATTGCCTAATCACAAAAACAAATTTTTTTAGGCCAACTCCATGTGTTGCAGTGGGCAGGTGGATGCCTAAAATGGGGCCAGTGAGTGAAGGTTAGCTCTCCTTCCCTCTGATTTCTCTTGGTCTGGTGTTTTTCAGAAGGAGGTTGGAGAAGTAGAGAGAGGCCCTTCTGTCCCTGGGGAGCTCACCCAAGTGTTAGGTGTTACTTGAATTTCTTTCTTGAGAAGAGCTCTTCCTTTTTCAACAGTCTTTGGCCTCCTGGACAGATGTCCAGGTCTTGCACCTGGCAGCTTTGCCCTCTTACCCTCCGGGCACCTGTGTTGTTGTTGCTCAGGCCTGTCCAGAGGACATCCCTGTTTGTCTTTGCAAATCTTGTCTCTTTAAACTCTGGGAAGAATCAGTCTTCCTTGATGATCAGTCTCACATGAAGTTCCTTTTCGTTTGAGTAGTTCACACACACACGCGCACACACACACTTCATCCCTGAGGAAATACAACATCTCCCATCTCCCTCTTACCTCTTACTCAGATGTCTTCAAAATGGCTGTGGATATTACCTTTAATCTCATTTCGCCCACCGTTGATTGAAGGAGGAAAAAAAAAATCAGAATGTTTCAGAACATTTTGAGCAATGGAAAACTGCGTTAGGAAGGAAGTCGTCTCCCCAACTGAACTCTGTAGTTCACGGCCACTAATGTTATAAGAATATTTTGCTTAAAGAACAAAACTTCCTAACATCACTATTCTACTTAACTTGTAATTTCAGGCAATTATTTCCATGTTAACTAGAGGAAATTAACACATTAAACAGAAACACAAATGATTCCTGCTCGAAGTTGTTTTCAATATTTCTACTAAGGAACTAGTTTTTATTGTATCTCCATTCACACAAGTATTTTTGGGCTGTCTCCTTTGGGCCTGACAGTGAGCTGTGGGATGCCCAGAAGCCTGATCTTATGGAGCTTACAATCCACAAGAGCCATGGAAGATATTGCCGGAAGAGAGGTACAGGAAAGAGCTGACTTGACCAGCCTAAAAAAAATAAAAATAAAAACTGACTTATGTATGCAAAGAAAGGAGAAGAGGAGAAGTCAGTGCCGAGTAGAGGAGCTGGGAGGAGTCAGGCTGGTGGAGAGGGAGCTGTGCGAGCCGGGCCGAAGAGGACACAGGGCGGGGTGGGAAGGCGCTGTAGCCGGGCACTGCCAGTGAGGAGGAAGACACGAGCCAGCTCTCCGCGGTGGAAAGGTTAATGTGTGCGTAGGATGCGGTGTGGTAAGATGGAAAAAGTGTGGGCTGGAAAGTAAGAAAGGCCTGAGCGCCAATCCCAGGCCTGCTATTCGCTAGTTCTGTCACTTCTGAGATCCACTTGTTCTTGTGCAAAATGAGCAGGTTAATGTCTACCAGGCAAGGCTGTTATGGGTATTACATGAGATAACAAACGGCACATACTAAATGCACAATAATTGCTAGTGCCCTCCACCACATGCCTCGGGGTGGAGTATTGGGGTCCCCTAAGAGTGAAGGGTGAGACACGATTATGGGGAACAGTTGCCAGCAGGCTAAAGAACTGGAATGCTGCCTTGTCGGGCGTGAGAGCCACTTGGGGTTTTTGCACAGTGAAATAGTAAAGGTCATGCTTTTGTCAGATCAGTCTGGCAGTGGCCTCCAGGAGGACCGACAGACAGCAAAGCTAGAGGCAGGGCTGCAGACTGCAACATTCACTCACGAGAGGAACAAGCCAAGGATGAATCTGGGGCTTGGAACCTGAGCGTTGGGACCACCATGATGCCCCTGACAGAAATGAGCAAGGTTGGATGAAAAACTGAAGGAGGAGGAAGGTTCTAGCACAACTTGAACATGAGGTGACAGCTGGACGTCCAAAGGAAACATCCAGTCGAGATGAAAGTCCTTGAGAGAGAGAGGTCAGCTCCAAAGAGATGGACTTGAGAATCGAGCTTTCCTGTGGATCAAATCGATGCCAGTGTGTGAGGACATGGTGCCCTGGGGGCTGCAGTGGGAGAGGGGACACAGCAAGGTAGCGTGGGGGTGTCACACAGAACAGGGAGATCCTCATGTCGGCTATGACCATGGGTAAAGGACAATGAGGTCTGAGACAAGGTCGCTGGATTTGGCAAGAAGGTGGCCTTCAACGAGGGCCATTCCAGCCTGAGCCCACGTGGATTGCCCCCGCCTGGCCGCCCGTTACCTTTCCTGTCTGCACCATTTGGCATTTGGCTTCTGCTCGCTTATTCTTCCAAGATAGCTATCTTCTGTCTTCTCTTGTTAGGTACCGCGTGTAGTCCTCCCCTGCCCAAGATATTTCAAAGCTCTTCGAGAATGTTCCTCTGTTCTCTCCATGCCATACCACCCGGCACGTGGAAGGCAGCCTTTCCAGCTCAGGACAGGGCAAATCCAAGCTTCCAGTTGCTTAGGTCATCCCAACCCCTCTCTTTCTCTCACACTTCCCACCCATGTCTTCAGAAACCTCGCTAGACCCGACTTCCTCCCGCCTTCTCTGCTCCCTCCCTGGCCCAAGTCCCCACTGTCCCCGGCCTGGATTATTACAACAGCCTCCTACCCTCTCACCCTGCTCTCACCCTTCCCTTTTCAGTCTGTGCTCAACCCAGCAGCCAGGGTCTCCACTGAGAATGAAAATCAGATCATGTCCTTCCCCTGCTCAAAAGCCTCCAGCAGCTTCCTCTTTCATTCAGAATGCCCATTCGAAGTCTTCCCTGTGGTCCGCTGGCCCTCCCTGATCCGGTTCTCTGCTGGTTCAGCCACATCTCTGGCTGTCTCTGCTCTAGCCACGCTGGCCTCCCTGCTGTGCCCCCAACACATGACCCCCAGGTGCCCACCTAGGTCCTCTCAAGTCTCTGGTCCACTGTCACCTAACCAATGTGGTCACCTAACTACCTGACATAAAAGAGCAAGCTCCTCCCCTCCCGACTCCTGGTGCTCTCCATCCGTTTCATTCTGGCTTGTTTTTCTCCGCGGCTCTTTTCTCCATCTGGCACACTATGCGTTTACTTGTTTATTTACTATCTGTCTCTCCCAATTAGAAGTACGTCCTGCGAAGAGGGGGAGTTTGTTTTGTTCACTGCATTGAACCCATTGCCTAGAACAGTGCCTGGCACAAAGTAGGTGATTAATAAATATGAGTTGAATGAAAGAGAAGTGAAACTAACATTTACAGGTACTTACTATGTGCTAAGTTGTGCCGTAAGCACTTGCACTTATCTTATATCATTTACTCCTCATACCAATCCTTAGAATATTATTCTTCCCATTATATAGATGAGGAAACAGATAAATAGAGAGATGATCAATATTTATTTATTTAAACTGAAGGTTCAGAATGCAAGCAGATAGCAAGGAGTGAGTAGATCACTTGACTTCAATTCATTCATACATAAAACATTTATTAAACATCTGAGTATGTCAGGCCCTCTGCTAGTTTCTGGGAATCTAAAATTGAGTAGAAAACAATTCTTGATCTCTAGTCTAGTGGTTTCCACAGCCATTGAAGCAAAAGCTTAGAGCATGCAGTAAGTGCTATAATAGAGGCAGGAACTCATCGGCCAGGAAGAGAAGGTAGGAAAGTGCTTCATTCTGGAGAAGTCAGAAAAGGCTCCCTGGAGGAGGTGATGTTTGAGGTGACTCTGCGAATAAATGCTGTGCATTTAAGAAAACTGGCTATTCCTGGAAGGATAAAGACCGAACTTTTGAGCTTGGCGCAAGGGCCCTCTGCCTGCCTCACCAGCCTCATCCGCAGCCACCCCTTCCTCATCAATACAGACATCATGTCCTGCATGCACTGTGCTACTTCCTGCCCATGCAAATGCTATTTCCTCTGTCTGGATCATGCTCCCCTCCCCACCCCATTTTTATTCTTTGAAGCTCAGCTCAGGGTCATCCCTTCCCCATATTTTGAGTCCCATATTACCCTCCCTGTAGATTAGCTCATTATCACGTTTCCATAACTCCCTGCAAACTGTAACCCTTCTGAGGACAAACAGTCTTGATCACCTCTGCTGATGTGTGACATCGCGGGACCTGTCACATAGTAGACACTCAACGTATGACTATTGGCCTGAGCTGAGCCTGTGTTTGAGGGGAGAAGAGGGCTTGTGGGGCTTGGGAAGACCCATGCACAGCGAGGACACCTGGCAGCAATCGGTCGAGCAGGCCTGGCTGAATAAGTGCAAGTGAGGGGAAGTCAGTGCCCCTCGGGAGGTGGCATTAAGGAAACAAGCAGAGGCTGTTAGTAGCCCTGGGGCTGTGGTGGTGTATGCAGGGGCAGATGAAGGGCTCTGCACAGGATACTCTTACACTGGGTGTCAGGAGACCTGGAAAAGCAAAGCATCCTGCTGAGTGACCCTTTGGCCCTATGGGCCATCTTGTGCATGAGTCTCCACATCGGGCCCACATGGAGCACCTTGGAAGCAGCACATTGGTCACAGGGTTGTAGGAGCATCACCTCCTCCCTCCCTGCGCACCTGGGCTGCCTCTCCCTCAGCCTGGCCACCTGAGTGGAGGGCTCTTCCTGAAACTGGCTTGAGCTCTGAAGCAGCAGCTGAGGGTCGGCCCTGACTCTAGGGAGGGTAAAGCAGAACCTCTGCTCCCATTCTGTTCCCTCAGCCCCATGGGGGCGCTTGGCCTGGGCTGTGCACAGGCAGAGCTTGGGGCCCCAATCTCTGAGCAGCTGGAAGGCCAGACCTTAGCAGTGTCAGGTACCCGATAAGTACTTGGAATGAATGAATGAATGAATGAATGCAGCCCAAGCTGCAGGGCTGTCAGAAGAGGCCAAACTGTGGTCTCAGATTTGATTCCTGACCTTTTTATTTCCAGCGTCTCCTCATGCTCTGTTGGTCCCTTTCTTAGTTCTCATCTGACCGTTGGTTATTGTGTTAGAAGCCAAGACACTGTCTGAGTGTGGAACTCTGGCTGCCTCCCCCTCCCTGGGCACCAGATGAGGGAGCCCATTAGACAAGCCCAGCAGCTGTGCCCATGGAGAAAGGAGAGCCAACCGAGGCCAGGGAGAAGGGCAGGGTGGTGGAGGGAAGGTGTGCTCAACCAGGAATCAGGGAGGTGGGGGTGGATCCTGCCAGTACCACGTCCTCATGACCTTGGGCAAGCCATTTAGCATCTCTGAGCCTTGATACATCTATCAATTAAATGGGATCAATTATATCTGCCTTGTTGATCTCAAAGACCAATGGGAGAAATGAAGGGATGTGTAAATGTTTTACAAATGGCACTGGTAGGAGCCTAAAGTTACTGTCCTGAGGTCCTCCTTATTCCCCCACCTGGAGAGGGTGAGAATGAGGAACCTTGGAGTTGGGAAGAGGGCTGCATCTCCTCGTATCCTCCCACCTGGGAGGCTCTGCCTTCCTGAGCCTGGGTTCTGGGCCAGAAGTGACCATGGGGCTCCCTGAAAGCTGTGGAGCAAACCCAGAAGGACTAAAACCAGCTCAGTCTCTTCCTGTCTCTCCATTTGTTTCTGAGACACCTTGCCTGCTGTCCCCTCACGGCAGTGCTGGGCGTGATATAAGGTGGGCCTTGGCCTGGCAGACAGATGACTCTCCCCCCTAAATAGACAACACTTGGTTATCCCTGGGTGACTGTCCAGGGCTGGGGTCACTGGCCTCTGGAGAGAGTCCAGGGCAGGGAGAGGAAGAGAGCCGACCCTGTGCTCTGTAATTGTCAGGTCTCCTGCATGGCAGTGTGAAGGGTGGCAGAGGGGACAGGAAGGGACCCACATGAGTGGCTCACACCCTGACTTTGGAATGACATCTTTGGAGAGTCTGCTTTGAAAAGAGCCAAATGGCCAAGCCAAGCCTGGAGACTTCTCTTTTCCCACTCCCCTTTATCTCTCTTTTGACCACTCCCCACCAGACTAATAATAATGGCAATAATAATAATAATAATAGCAATAGCAACTGGCAGTTTTTGAATACTATTAGTGCTTGGCACTGTGCTAAACACTTTACATTTATTATCCCATTTAATCCTATCTAGGGGTCTTATTGTTATTATCCCCATTTTACAGATGAGGCCATTGGGGCACAGAGAGGTTAAACAACTTGCCACAGTCTTTAAGTTGGCAAGTAGTAGAATGAAGATTAAAACCCTGGCATTTAGACTCCCACACCCAGACTCTTAACCACACTTATAGGAAAAGGGGGAAATGCTATATTAACATAATAGAGCCTCCAGGTACTCAGTATGCTCCAGGGTGGTGGCTGGAGTGCAGGTGAGAGAGAGAGAGAGAGTGTGTGTGTGTGTGTGTGCGCATAAAAGAGAGAGACAGGAGTGCGGGGCGGGGGGCAGTTGAAAATGCCTGCTTCTGAAGACAGATGTCGTTTATCCTAATAGAACCTGCCCAGATCCTAACAGTGAGAGCCCTGCATTTTGTCTCTATGGGGACACCTGACAGCTAAGCTCCTGGATTCAGGGAAAGCTACACGGGCCTGAACACAGTGCCTGGCACATTGCAAGCGTTTAATATTTTTAAATGACTCAAAGGATGGATTGACAAATGGATAAATTTCTGACCTAGAGGGTCAGGAGAAGAGGTTTCAAGCTCTAGCAAGATTGCAGTGTGTAGCCCTGGGCAAGTCTTACGCTCCATCCCCAGTCCCCTCCCCCAGGAACTGAAGGTGCTGGTAATAGATGCTATTTTAGCCCCAGGCCAAAATGTGCTGCACAAGTTGAAAATCTGAGCTTGGAGGTGTCAGCTGGCCAGCCTCCAGGGCTCTGGCTCAGGAAGCATTATTCGTAGCTCAGATCAGATGCTGCCAATCCACTGCTGGAATTGTCTGGGAAAGGACCATGAGCAATGGAGGCAGAAGGGCAGAGGGAAAGTGTCTCTGTCTGCCTCGGACACCTCAGATGTGCAAGGTCCTTCAGCCCATATGCCCTGGGAGCAGGTAGGGCCGGTCTGCCCTTCACCTTGGTTAGACCAGACGTAGGGTCCTAAAGTCTCACCCTCACAGACCCTTGGGTAGAGACAGGGCCTCCCGAGCAGGACAGACTTCTGCATGCAAGAAAGAATGTGGCATCTGATTTCACTTCCCACAGCTGGCAGCAGAAGTCGATATTTTTCTGTGGTGCAGACAGAGTAAAGAGAGAATAAAGTGTTGAATTGTTTGGCATTATCAAGGATTTCAGCTCCCCAGGACTCCTGCATAAAGAGATGGAAATTTTAGCTGCCAGAGCCAAGAAACACACAGAAGTATATGAATTTATTATATATTATCTTTCCTTCTTCCAAATAGCCCTGGAAATGTCAAAAGATCTTCTATTGTTTCATCGTTGCTAAAAAACAGTTTGGGTTTGGTGGACTAGGCTTGGGCATGAGGCAGGCTGTCCCAGTCCAGTGGGGAGGGAGACAAAAGTGTTTTCCCAGGGCAACCTTCGGGAGGCAAAGCCATCTTTCTCATTCTCCCTTTCTGGGTGTTGATTTCACAGATGTAATTTAAGCCAGGAAAAGTGTGCAATTACACATTTGCTCGACCAAATCGTTTTGGCCACCATTTACTAGGCACCTACTATGGGCAAAGTTCCTGCTTGTTCCTGCGGGAGATCCCAATGCGCGTTAGTGAGCTCGTGGCCGCAGGGAGCTCAGGGCCGACGCTTGTCTGCCTGGGAGCTAAGAGCGGCCACCGCGTCTCAGACACAGCTCCCCAGACACCCGGAGAGCCCAGAGCCAGGGTGGGGTGGGGTGCTCTGCTGCCTGGGGATGTCCAGGGAGGCCCCACAGCGAAGGCGATGTGCACACTTTCTACTGGCCGAGGAGGGGAGCACAAGCGTCGCGGGTGAAGAGGACAGTGTGGGTGACATATATTGAATGGCTACATTCGGCCCAGACCTCAAAGTTGGGCCTGGAGACGCAGAGGCGAAGATCTGAGCCACCTCTCTGGCCCTGAGCTGACCAGCCCTTGGCAATCCACTGAGGAACTGAGGACGGGTCTGATCCGAGATCCGCTGTCTGCACCCTCCTCTGGTGCTGCTGGGATGTGAATCCCCAGCTGTGAGGCTCTGCTGCCCACAGCCCGCCACCTTCAGCAGGCTGGCCCATACGCTGCCCTGCCCGCAGCTGGGCTACCAGGCCTCTAGGGGAAGCCAGCCTCTGGCTGTTGTGGAGCTCTCAGCCATCCCCATGGGGCCATGACCAGGCCTCTAGGGGAAGCCAGCCTCTGGCTGTTGAGGAGCTCTCAGCCATCCCCATGGGGCCATGGGGCCATGTGGCCAGGAGGAGTGAGTCGCCCTCTAGAATATCGAGGCATGTTTAAAACAAGGCTGTCTCCAACTCTGCCCTGTTGCCGGGAGCCATCACTCTCAGGTACATGCTGGCGCCTGACAGGAGAGCACAGGGCAGACCCCTTCCTAAGGGCTCAGGCCTGGGCCAGCCCAGCCCTCTAGAAGGGAGGTGGGGGCAGCCGCGCCCGACTCCACCACTGCTGCTCACATGCTGGGCGCTGAGAGCCAGGCGGGAAAATTCCTGCCCCGCAGATGGCTGTGCCTCAGCATCTTCCAGAACCTTAACCCCAGCTGGTTAAGAGTGGTTAAGCCCCAGTATCAACATAACCACACCCCGTACTTTTGAATTTTGGTATTCAGCTTTCACAGCCTTTTTTGTGTATTTTTCTTATGCCCCTCCTCTCACCCCAAGGGAAGCAGGGCCAGTGTTGCATGGCCCTCCCGTTTACAGGCAAGAGATTATGGGGGTGCGGGGTGAGCGCCCTGCCTGGGGTCACACAGCACTAGGCCCAGAACATTCTGGTCACAGCCCCGCCCCCCACACCCCCATGTCCCCAAGCAGGCCCCAGCCCAGGAAACGATGCAGGGCACAGGGTGGGGCGCCCCCTGCCTGCAGCCTGCCCAGGCCTCTTCCCCTAGTAGTCCTGGGGTCCAGCCTCAATGTTACCCACCCCACGACTCCGTCACGCTTACCTGCCTCCTCCTTCATCAGAAAACCGCCACTTCAACATTTCTCCTTCTGCGCTTGGGAAACGCTGACAGAAATGGAGGACAGAGCTGCCTCAGCATCACAGAACTAGGGAGCAATTGGGCTCACGTGGAGGGACAGGCCTTAGGAAGATGACACAGAAAAAGACCCCCCCCCCACTGAAAGACGTGCTGTGCAGGCTAAGCACGTGGAGGGATGCGTGTGTTTTCACGCCCATTGTGGAACCCTCTCCCTCCCTCATCAACACCCTCTTCCCTGCTTCCCCAGGTAGGCGCGTGACCTACCTGAGCCGGGCGGCAGTCACTGGGCTTCATCTGGGCCAACCCCAAAAGGCTGATTGAAGATGTAGGGATGTTGCTGGATTCTAAAAGTGGCAAAGGACGTGGCTGGAGGGGACTCTCCACACCTGCAGGGAGCTTGCCTGATGGGTCCAGAAAACACTTCTGGGCCGCCACAGAGAAGGCTGCTCAGGTGGGGCTGCTTGGAAACTGGTCCACTTGGGTAGAGACCAAGAAGAGATGATGCCCTGGACTGCAGCCCCAGCCCCGGGGCCCGTCTCGCCCAGTTCTGGCCCTGAAAAGACTTTCCATTCTCCTTCCCTGGAAACCCCTCACTTACGGGAAGCTGGGTGTTATCTTAAGGTCTATAAACGGCCTGCCTGCTTTTCCAGCTGGAGCTGTTCATTCAGAACAATTAGCATGCAGTTTAGAGCTGGATGGAACATATGGCAGAGGGGGTCCCCAGGAGCCAGTGTGTGGCAGCCCCAGAAGGTGGGGAGCAGCCTGGGAGGCACAGGAGGGGGCATCTGGAAATGGGAGGGGCCTCAGCCGGCTGCCTGGTCCAGGTGCACCTGCTTTTTGTCCTGGGGGGGGACGGAAAGGGGAGCTGGTGCAAATTCCTCTGCATCTCAGGTTGTGAATACATGAAATGTCGCCTAAACCAGCCTTTTCTGTCAAAAGGCTTGAAAAGTCCCATAAGCCTTTGCAATGTCCTTCTCTGGAGAGCTTCATGGCGAATACCCAGGGGTCTGTGCAGGGTCAGGTGGGGGTACTGAGGCACTCTCGGGCATTCATTCATTTTGCTATATATTAACTGAGGGCCTACTATGTGCCAAGTACTGTCCTGGGCATTAGAGATCCATCTGTGAAGAAAACGAACCAAGATCCCTGCCATGTGGAACATCAGACAATAAACGTAATACATATGTAAACTGCCAAGTGTGCTAGAAGGCACGTTAGCCTCATGAAACCAACCTACAAGGTAGTATTGTGATTTCCTTTTTACATTTGAGGAAATGGAAATCAAAAGGGTTTCCAAAAAGCATGCTCAAGTTCTCTGAGCTAGTCAGCGGCGGAGTCTGGATTTGAACCCATCTGGCCCAACACCACAGCATGCACCTTGCCTCAAAGATGGACAAGACAGCCACCTGACCAGCTCCAGTGTACAGCTCCAGATGGTCTGGATGGGCAAAAGAGCCAGAGATCCCGCAGCAGAAAGAGCTCTCAGGGATTGCTGCTCTGCTCTCATCCTTTGACAGTGGAGTCACGACCTCTGGAGGGCTAGTGACCTGTGCAACGTCACACAGCCAGGCAAACTATTCTAGAACTGGAACCTGGAGCAAGGGTCCTTTTTACCCAGCCATGCTAATTTGCTTGGAGGTTGCTCAACAAGCCCACAACTGAGTTCTCAAAAGAGCCAGCCTCCCACCCAGTCTCTGCGCCACTTTGTGCTTCAGAGACCATACATACACCCTCTAGCCCCCACCCTACCTGCCCCAGGTAAGAGGCGCCCATGGTGTAGAGGGGGCCAATTCTTAGGGCCTCCCCTGGGCAGAGATCCGGCATAGCAGGAGAGGGGGCTGCTCAGCAGCTTGGCCACCCACCCCAGCCCACATTTTAATGTGCTCAAAGGAATGGCTGTAAACAGGTGTCAGGTGTCTTGCAGGGTCAGGAGCTAAACAGCACCCTGTCTGGAAGAAAAATTGCAGTGACAGCATCGGGGATGACTGCAAAGGTGGAAGGGAGGGGAGAGAAGAGGCAACCCGACCGAAATGCGGCAGTTATGACACTTAAATTGGAGCCCAGGGCAGGTAGAGAACAGAGCTATAAATCCAGCCTCCTGAAAGAATATTCTGGAGGTAGGAGACACAGGCTCACTTAGAATATGTCTGAGATGAGAACCAAAGATCGTTATTTTTGAGCAAGGATATAAAATGCTAAACACTGCCTTTATTAGTCCTTTTTAAAAGCCAGGTGTAAAATACTGCCATTCCCAAGATTGTGTTTTTCCTTTTTTTTCTTTAATGGCAGAAATTAAAATCTCCTTAAGCCATTAGCTATTGCTCCCCAAGGTGAGCCCCCAAAGCGGTTCTGCCAGGGACCCCTCCTCTCACCCAGGGGGTATGGTGACCACCCCATCAAGCTTCTCACACCCCTTCCCACCCCTCCCTCACCCCCAGTGGCACTGAATGCCCACCTGGCGGCAGGTGGCTGCAAAGGCTGAGAAGTTTTATGGGTCTGCCCCAGTAGACACTGTCTCCCTCCAGTTGCCAATTTGGCTGGTTTCTCCCTACTCACAAATACCTAAGGCTGAAGATATTCAACCACCTGGAGCGCTGCCAGGGCAGGCCCGCCCCAGGGCACTCAGGGATGCAGCCTGAGGTGCTGCTGAAGGCCGCTTCTGCTCCCAGAGCCGCTCCTCCGGAGCTGGCTTTCCTTTCTTCCTTCCCGCTCTGTCCTTTCTTTCTTTTTTTCTTTTCTTTCCATCAAAGGCTGGTGCTACCAGAGAAAAAGTTCATAAAAATGTTATGTCCACCATAAAACCCCTAATGTGGCATTCTGCATGATCCATGCATTAACATTAACATTTCCCAGACAGTTATTGTGAGATAATGGTCCCAGCTATAATTCAGCGGTAACGTTCCTTCGAGCAAATGTTATGGAGGAATAAATGACTTGCCGAGTGTGCTGCGGCAGTGGGGGTGGCGCAGAGGCGAGCAGCTTGAAAATGCAGACTCTGGACCTTCGAGACCCCAGCACAGCTGCGGAGGGGTCTGGGGCTCATGCTAGGTCTGACCAGGGGCTTTCTGGGGACCATGAGACCAGGCCCCTCTCCCCACCTCCTTCCATTGTACACAGATCCCACCTTTCTTCCCAGGGCTGCATTAGGAGAATTTGCCAAGAGAAAGGGTTTCAGGCCTCAGGGTCATAGGTAGAAATGAGGGTGATGGGGGCTTTGGTATGATAATTCTTTAAATATTAAAGGCAACAGTCACGCCCCTCCCCAGGTCTTCTGTTCTACAGGTGTATACTTTTCTTCAGCATGCTAGCCTTCCTCACAGAGGTGCTCCGAATCCATGCTCTTCACCGCTTATGAAGTACACATGCTTCTCCAGGGTAGGGTGAGCCATCGCCCCTTCATCTGGACACCAGCCTTGTAGTTCTGAGGCTAAGGTCGCAGTTACCCTTCCTTCCTTCCTTCCTTCCTTCCTTCCTTCCTTCCTTCCTTCCTTCCTTCCTTCCTTCTTCTTTCCTTCCCCTCCCTTCGTTCCCTTTCTCTCCCTCCCTCCCTCTCTCCCTCTTTCTTTCTTCCTTCCTTCCTTCCTTCCTTCCTTCCTTCCTTCCTTCCTTCCTTCCTTCCTTCCTTCCTTTTTCTTTCCTTCCCTTTCCCTCCCTTCATTCCCTCTCTCTCCCTCTTTCTTTCTTTCTTTCTTTCTTTCTTTTTCTTTCTTTCTTTCTTTCTTTCTTTCTCAGTGCATCACAACACTGAAACCTATTGAATTTTCAGTCCAACTTCCCTTTTTTTCCCAACGTAAAATGCTTTTAAGTTCCATCTTCCTCATTCGTACAGTCTGCCTTTTACTCTAACAGTATAAATTTATATTTCTCTCTATTCAACATCATCTCCTTGCTTTCATCCTGTAATTCCTGCCTCACAAGCTCTTTCTCGATCTTAATTTTTGCTTTAAAAACATTAACTATCCCTTCCTGTATGTGGAATGATAAGCACACCTTCTACAATGTCATGTAAATCGTTGGTTAAAATGCTCAACAGTACAGAGCTGGTTAAGCTTGACATGAAAGACCTTATTCCAGACTGAAATGTATTCGTCAACACTGATTGGTGGCAATCACTCGTCTCCCTAAAACTTTACCACCTGTTCTCCTGTCCGACTTACTCTTTATCCTATCCAGGGTAGGGAAGATTCTGTCATATTTCTTGCTGAAATCAAGATACTCCTCAGAATTTTCCTTATCCACCAACCTAGAAATTCTCTATCTTTTTTTAAAAAGGGCCATAAAATTAGATTGACGTGACTGTTTTTTAATGAAGCCATTTTGGCTCTTGGTCATCCCGTCTTTCTTTGGTGAATAACACGATTTAGAATCTTTGTTAGCAAGCAGTGTCAAACTCAGTGTCATGTATTAATAGCTTCCAGAATTTGATGTTTGCCACTTTATGAAAATAGAGATGACTTTTTGCCTATTTCCATCTCTAAAAGATGTTTGTTCTCATCAGTCCACGAACAGCTAACAGGGGTTCTACAACCCTGTCTTTAAGTTTTTTCCATCCTCTAAGATAGAATTTGCTGTTTTCCACAGCCTTGGGCTTATTTAAAGCTATGAGATGCTAGTTTACCATCTCCTCACCTATTTCAAACTCAAACCCTTTTAAACTCATTTTTCTGGTTTGACGATTGTTGTCCTTGAAAAAAACAAAGCCAGGTGGGAGTTAAATTATTTGCTCTTCTTCTGTCATCCGGTAACCTCATATGTCTGCCGAGGCTGTAGGTGCCTCAATCCTCAATTATTTTTCTTCCTTTCCATTTTGTTTAAAATATTGTTTTTTAAGAAAGAGAGAAGGGAGAGAATGTGTATGGGTGTGGGAAGGGGGGTGGTGTTTTAAGACTCCAGTTCATTCTAGCCTTTGGCCTTCCTAGCACACTCTACCAGGTTCCAGCCACATTTTTGTATCCCTTCTTATATATAAGCCCCTTTTCCCATCTTTTGTACATGTCATTTTAAATCATCATGGAGCCCAGGTTTGAACATTGGGAAAAAGGTGTGATGTCCATTGCATTTCACATTTACTGTTAGAAAGACGTGGGTTAAACCTCACCCTCTTCTACCAGCCCTCCTTAGCAACAGAGTTAACAATGAAATTCAACCCAACCAATATTTTTTGATCACCTCTTATGCCCAAGGCACAGTACTAGATACTGTGGGTGATACAAAAGGGAACAAGAGTTGTCCCTACCTTAGACACCATGGAGGAGGTAGACACACAAATTGCTATAGCTCTAGGGAGAATGAGATAAAGGTTAGAATACTGGTATATTCAAAGTGCTACGAGAACCCAAAGCAAGGAGAGACCACGTCTGCCTGGGAAGATACAGGACTGAGTCATGAAGGAGGTAGTATTTGAACGAGTCATGGAAGGCTGGGGAGAATATCAGAAGTCAGAGATGCAGAGAAGGCATAAATTCCTTATGGAGGGCGCAGAGGTAAAGACGCAAGACGGTGAACAGCATCATAACTTTGTGCAGCTAGATCATGTGGTGGACTGGGGTAGAGCATAGCCCCAGACATGCACTTCAAGCTTCCTGCTCTACCTAGTGTCCCATCACACCCTTGAGCATGATACAGCCCCAAATAAACTCACCAGCACCTCCTTCAAACATATTTTTCCTCTGTAATCCTTTTTTGAAATTAAAAAAAAATATTCTTTCTTTGTACAGTCATTAATTTTTTTTTGAAACAGAGTCTGGCTCTGTTGCCCAGGCTAGAGTGCCATGGCATCAGCCCAGCTCACAGCAACCTCAAACTCCTGGGCTCAAGCAATCCTTCTGCCTCAGCCTCCCGTGTAGCTGGGACTACAGGCATGTGCCACCATACCCGGCTAATTTTTCCTATATATTTTTAGTTGTCCAGCTAATTTCTTTCTATTTGTAGTAGAGACGGGGTCTCGCTCTTGCTCAGGCTGGTCTTGAACTCCTGACCTCGAGCGATCCTCCCACCTCGGCCTCCCAGAGTGCTAGGATTACAGGTGTGAGCCACCGCGCCCGGCCTTATTAAATTTTTTTACATCATTATCCTCCCAGTAAATTGAACACTGAGCTTAGACTCAAAACATCTGAATTGAATCTAAGATCCAGCACTGTAGATTGGGCAAGTCCCTTAATTTCTCTGAGCCTCTACTTCTTCATCTGTAAAAAGAGGAGAACAGCGCTTGACTTCCCTCCTCAAGTAGGACAGTCATGAGGGTGAAATGTGAAGGTCCCAATTTAGAAATGGAGACGTGCTGTGTGGCGGCAAGACAATGTTGACATGATCTGGTCCCCAGACCTGTGCACCACGTGGTAACTGCCTTATGAAGATGAAGCCGAGGTTTCCCGGGTGCAGCGCCTGACGCTGGCGTCGGTGAAATGCCGGGTGGGATGAGGATCAGGATGGCCAGGGGCAACGGGAGAGCCTGGAGGTCACAAACCCAAGTCTGTTTTGGGTGGGGCCACCGCAGGCTGCTTTGGAGACTCTCCCAAGCCGGCTGAGTTCACTCTGAGCACCAGGTCCTCCCTGCACAGCTGCTCTGCAGAGAAAGGGTGTGTGCGCCCGGTGGGGAGGGCAGGGGCCAAGGGTGCTTTGGTCTGTGGATAGATGCCTGCAGGCGCAGACACACTGCCCCCTTCCTGCCTCCCACCACGCATCACACACACCACAGGCCCTGTGATCACAAAGAAGACAAAGCCACCTTCTCTGACTGCAAAGAACTCCGTGGGTTAGGGGAGAGGCACATGCTGATAACTACAATCAGTAGTGTAAGCGGCACAAGAAAGGTGTGCTCGGGGTTTTGGAATTGCGAAGGTGAAGATCACTCTCTGCTGGAGGGGAAGCAAGGATGCTCAGACAAGGCTTCCAGGGGAAGAACCTGAGCTGAGACATGAGCAATGTGTGGTGGTCCAAGTAGGTGAGGCAGGAAGGGTGTTCCAGAAAGAGAACAGCAGATGCAAAAGCACAGTGGGCAGCAGAAAGCGCCTCGTGCTCGGTGGCGCTGTGAGAGGCAGGGAAGAGGCAGCAGAGGAGGCTGGCCCATTGGAGGCCCATGTGTCCCACTATCTGCTATCTACTATCTGTAGGACAGCGCAGGCTCAGACAGCGGGAGGGGAAGGAAGGGTTACTTAAGGTGCATTTAGGAAGAGCGATCAGCATGTCATCAAAAGTAGAAGGTGAGAGAAGGGAGAAAGGGAAAAGAGAAGGTGAGGGCATCTCCAGGGTTCCTTCTTGAGAGTCTGCAATGATGGTGGTGCCTGTCACCCCCAGTGAGGACCCCGGGAGAAGCAAACACGGAGAGCGGGCAGGCGAAGGTCATGGAGCCCGTGGCTAGGCATGGTTGAGTTTTGGGGGGTGCCATGGGGTATCTAGGTGGTACCTTCCTCATTCAGTTTTGCATCTGAACACTCTTGTCCCAAGTAGAATTTCTGTTTTTCTTTCGATGGAATTGGTAGCACCTTGAGAGCAGAGGGTGAGTCTGACTCCTCTTTGTCCCCACAAGGCTTCCCCAAATCCTCACAGACTTCGAGATAGACACGACTTCACAGACTTGCTGATGAAACTCCGTTTCTTTGCCTTAGCTTTCTTTGACCTTGATGAGAAAGCCTCAAAGGACAGCATCGCAGAGAAGCACATGCACCCCGGAGGCAGACACCCCTATGCCCTTTCCTGCACGTGATTATCGAGCACGGCGTTTGCCCCCACTAAATCTGCCGTCTCACACAGTAGCCACCAGCCACGTGTGTCTATTTAAATAAAAATTAAATTAAATTAAATTAAAAATTCAGTTACTGGGTCACGCCAGGTACAATTTGAGTGCTCAATAGCCACATGGCGTCCATGGTATCGGAAGTGAAGACAGAGGACGTTTCCCTTGGACAGCGCAGCTGAAGCGCAGAGATGTATTGGTACTTACCCCACAGGGCCCGGAGAGGCACAATGGCTGGCACACAGGAAGCCCTCAGTAAACTCTGGCCCTTACCATTCTGAATGAATCAGAAGAGCAGTAGAGGCCCTAGACTGCTGCAGCATCATGTGAGTATCCCCTTGAGGACATAGGGCCTGGAACCCTGTGGGTGTCAGGAGGAGACGGGCCCTGACCTTGGGGACAGTTGATGAAAGGGCCCCGCCTTGCAGTTTGAGAGTCTGGGGTTGATGTATGGGCAGGAATCTCCAGAGAGGCATCTCGGAGACCTCAGCGACACCGAGGTGATCTCAGAACACCTGTGGGGTGGTGCCCTCACCAAGACATCACTTACTCGCCGTGTTGCCGTGGCTGGTTTGGATCTGCTCTGGGTCCTGGGCTGCAGCAGATTGGTTGGGAGCTGGGGGTGGTCAGGGGAGGGGGAGCCCTTGCTCAGAAGTCCGTCTGCATTGTGATGGCGGGGACAACTTGGAGCGTGTCTCCAGATGGCCTGGCAATTTCTCTTCCTGAGAGCACACTGCTTCCTCACATGCTTTTCTCCTCATGTGTGGCCTGCATGTTAGGGGCCAGAAGACCAGGATCCATCACTGACCTGGAGTCAGCAGGGAGGGGACAAGGGCTGTTGCCAAGAGGCCCAGCTGGAGGGCGCTGATGGCTTTGTGCTTCAGCTCCCCGAGAGCCGGGCTAGATGCCCACACCTGGGAACTGAGGCAGCAGAGCAGCCTCCAGCTCTAGCTGAGCTGCTGGGAGGCTTCCCCTGCTCAGAGAGCCATCATAGAAACCCTCACCTTGCCCACACTTCCCAGCCCTGCCCTGCCCTGAGCCGGGCAACAAGCCTGGCCCAGAAGGCAGAGATTTTCCCATGAGGATGCCCCTTGGTCCCCTACTCCTGGGGCAGCCCCGGCTGGACACTGGATTATCCCTGATCAGCAGCCTCTCTTGGAAAAGGGAGAATATCCACTTTGGGCTGGGAAAGACAGAGTGCAGGAAGGGAATGTGAGTGTATCGGAAAGCCACAGGCAGGATGGGTTCCAGCCAGAGACTCTGACTGCTCCTCCATGTGGCCTGCAAGTCGTGTCCCTCTGGTCTTCCAGACTAAAAGCTGGACTAGGTCATATCTAAGGCTCCCTCCAGCTCTTGATCCTACCACAGCATGTGCAGGGTGGGCTGCAGGTTTCCTCTGGCTGAAACCTGCTGGAAGACAGGAGGTTCATCTCAGCCCAGCCGCTCTCTGCAGCCCTTTCCCGCGCCCTCCCCACCTCCTTCCTTTTCTCCTGGCTAGTAGGATGGATTGAGGCGGGTGTGGAGAAATCCGAATAACTAATCAGAGTCCTCATTAACCCCCTGCTGGGATGCTCAAACATTCACTTTGCTGTTTGTGAAGCTGGAAAAAAACCTCTCCCTGCATTGAAATTGATGCGTTATTAATCCCTGTGCTCCCCTGTGCTCCCGACCCAGTGAGCCAGCTCTGGCAGGATGCTCTGCCATCCTGCCGTGCCCAGCCCATGGAGTCTGCTGCCTTGGACTTTCTATTATTTATTGGCCCAGTGCAGAGAGGCCTCCTCACAGGGAGTGGGCTTGGTGCCAGCACAGAAGCAGCTGTTTTGTTTTCTCCCTGGCCTGGCCTGTGGGGGGCCTTTGCTCAGCCCCACCCCAGGGTGCAGCTGCCAGGCTGCCATGTGGGGCAGGGTGGGCAGAGTGATTGGTGGCCGCGGTGTGTCTCTCTCCAGATCTGAGAAAGTGTGGTGACCTGCACCATGCTTCTGATGAGCCAGCCAGGGGGTGGCAGCTTCTCAGTCCTTTGGTGGGCTGGGCCGGGCCAGGAAGGCCTTAGTGTTTGGCCTAAGAGCTGACTGTTTCTGCACACCTGGGGCCACAGTGCCCCCGTGGCCTCCCCAGCGCCACCCCTACCCAGGACTCTACAGCCATGCAGGCACCCTCATATTTTACACCCTCTGCATAAGAGCAGGAATCCACAAATATTCATCATGTGCCTGATCTTGTACTAAGAGATGTGGGGATTCAAACACATGTAAGGCACAGTCACTGTCCCCAAGGAGATTGCGTTGTAGTGGGGGCAAAGGTGTCCATACATAAAGAACACTAATACAACAGCAAGTGCAGGAAGGGAAGGAGCAGGGAGGGAGGGATCGAGGGAGGGATGGAGAGACGGACCTTAGGAGTGAAGAAGGCTCATCCGGGTTCTCGTGGGGCCTGAGATGGTGTGGGAGGGCAGCATGGAGGAAGCAAGACCTGCTGTGAATTGCTCATTCCCAACTGATCGGAACCGGCTCAGGCCTCTTCATTGGTTGTCCATCTGCCCCAGTGTGGATCTGTCCACATCTGTTGCCTGCACCCACACCCAGTGCCTGGCCTGTGTCCACTCCGTTATGCAGCTGTTTGCACAGTAGGCCCCTAAACGCAGCTTTGCAAGGAGAAGGAGCTGAAGGTGGAGGGTGAAAAGAAAGAGGAATTTAATCCCTGGCTCTTATTTCCAATCTCCTTAATTTACTGCATTGAGAAAGGCCAGAGGTTGCCTTCCCCAGTCTTTGGCTTAAGTTAGTGAGGATGATCAGTTACAAGCATACTTTGGAGATATTGCAGGTTCAGTTCCAGACCACCACAATAAAGTGCATATCACAATGAAGCAAGTCACATAAATCTTTTGGTTTCCCAGTGCATGTAAAAGCTATGTTTACACTATATTGTAGTCTATTCAGTGTGTAATATAATTGCATTTAGCATTGTGTCTAAAAAAGTACATACCTTAATGTAAAAATTTTTTATTGCTAAAAAATGCTAATGATCATCTAAGCCTTCAGCGAGTCGTAATCTTTTCGCTGGTGGAGGGTCATGCCCTGATGTTGATGGCTGCTGACCAATCAGGGTGGTGGTGCTAGAGGTTGGGCTGGCTGCGGCCATTTCTTAAAAAAAAAAGACAACAATGAAGTTTGCCACATCAATTGACTCTTCCTTTCATGAAGCATTTCTCTGTCACCTGCTATGCTGTTTGGTAGCATTTCATCAACAGTAGAACAACTTTCAAAATTAGAGGGAATTCTCTCAAACCCTGCCACTGCTTTATCAACTAAGTTTATGTAACATTGTAAATCCTTTGTTGCCATTTCACCAGTGTTCACAGCATCTTCACCAGGAGTAGAAAGCTCAAGAAACCATTTTCTTTGTTCATCCATGAGAAGCAACCGCTCATCTGCTCATGTTTGATCATGAGATTGTAGCAATTTAGTCACATCTTAAGACTTCATTTCTAATTCTAGTTCCCTTGCTTTTTCCACCACATCTGCAATTACTTCCTCCACTGAAATCTTGAACTCCTCAAAGTCATCCATGAGAGTTGGAATCAACTTCTTCCAAACTCATGTTAATGGTGATATTTTGACCTGCTCCCATGAATCACAAGTGTTCTTAATGGCATCTAGAATGGTGAATTCTTTCCAGAAGGTTTTCAAGTTACTTTGTCTAGATCCATCAGAGGAATCACTGTCTACGGCAGCAAATATAAAACGTATTTCTTAAAAAATAAGATTTGAAAGTTGACTGTCTATAGTCCTTGGGCTATAGAATGGATGTTGTGTTAGCAGGCACGAACGCAACATTCATCTCCTTGTACATCTCCATCAGAGCTCTTGGGTGACTAGGTGCATTGTCCATGAGCAGTAATATTTTGAAATAAATTTTTTTTCTGAGCAATAGGTTTTGTTGTTGTTTACAGTAGGTCTTAACAGTGGGCTTAAAATACTCAGTAAACTGTGCTATAAACAGATGTGCTATTATCCAGGCTTTGTTCTTCCATTTATAGAGCACAGCAGAGTAGATTTAGCATTATTCTTAAGGGTCCTAGGATTTTTGGAATAATAAATAAGCAATGTCTTCGACTGAAAGTCACCAGCTGCATTAGCCCCTAACAAGAGAGTCAGCCTATACTTTGAAGCTTTGAAGCCAGGCATTGACTTCTCCTCTCTAGCTGTGAAAGTCCCAGATGGCATCATCTTCCAATAGAATGCTGTTTTGTCTACATTGAAAATCTGTTGTTTAGTGTAGCCACTTTTATCAATGATCTTAGCTAGATCTTTTGAATAACTTGTTGCAGCTTCTACATCAGCACTTGCTGCTTCACCTTGTACTTTATGTTATAGAGATGGCTGCTTTCCTCAAACCTCATGAACTAACCTCTGCTAGCTTCAAACTTGTCTTCTGCAGTTTCCTCACCTCTCTTAGCCTTCATAGAATTGAAGAGAGTTAGGGCCTGCATGAGGCTTTGGCTTAAGAAAATGTTGTAGCTGGTTTGATCTTCTATCCAGACCACTCAAACTTTCTCCATATCAACAGTGTTTGTTTTGCTTTCTTATCATATGTGTGTTCGCTAGAGTAGCATTTTCATTTCCCTCAAGAACTTTTCCTTTGCATTCACAACTTGGCTAATTGTTTGGCACAAAAGGCCTAGCTTTTGTCCTATCTCAGCTTTCTATAGGCCTTCCTCACTAAGCCTAATCATTTCTAGCTTTTGATATAAAGTGAGACACAAGTGATTCTTTCACTTGAACACTTAGAGGCCATTGCAGGGTTATTGATTGGCCTAATTTCAATATTGTTGTGTCTCAGAGAATAGGGAGGGCCAAGGAAAGTGAGAGACAGGGAATAGCCAGTTGGTGGAACAGTCAGAACACACACATTTATGGATTCAGTTTGCTTTCTTCTAGGGGCACAGTTTGTGGCACCCCCCAAAAATTACAATAATAACATCAAAGGTCACTGATCACAGATCACCATAACAGATATAATAAAAATGAAAAATTTGAAATCTTTTGAGAATTACCAAAATGTGGCAGAGACAGGAAGTGAGCACATACTGTCAGAAAAATAGTACCAACAAACTTGTTCAACACAGGGTTGCCACAAACCTTCAATTTGTAAAAAAACATAATGTCTGCGAGGTGCAATGAAATGAAACACAATAAAACAAGGTGGGTCTGTAATACTTTTGAATGCTACCAGGTGCTAAGGATTGAAAGTGAGCAAATGAGCCTGGGCCCTGGCCCACGTGGAGTTTACAACCTAATGGAGAAAATAGGCATTACTCAAATAATCACAAAAAATGTATAATTGCCAAGTTCATTAAGTACTCAAACTGAATTAAGAAACGCAACATAACAAAGATGGCTTACCTGGTCTGAGAGGTCAGTGTGGCTCCCCTGAGGAAGTGACCCTTGAGCTGAGATGTGAAAGCAAAGCAGGATGTTACTAGTGGAGAGTGAGTGAGGAAAGAGCGTCTTCCAGGAAGATGGGATAGCTTGTGCAAAGGCCCTGTGATGGGAAGAAGTATGGCCTGTTTGAGGGAAGAAAGGCCTGGGTGGCTGGAGGGCAAAGAACAAGCTAGATGAGGCAGGGTCAAACTGACCTTCTAGGCCCTGGTGAGGATTTTGATGTTGATCTCAAGAGGAATAGGAAATCACAGATGTGTCTGAAACAAGGGAGGTATGGGGGTGTAGTAGAATGAGATTTGCACTTCAAAAAGATCTCTCTGGCTTCTTAGCAGGAGAACAGATGGAAAGTGTCAAGAATGTTAAATGGGTCATCTTAGTCCCTTGCTGTTTCCTATCTCCCACTTTAGTGACTGAAGCCTATAGAATGTGCTGGTGTTTTATGAAAGGAGATGCATATCTAAATTCTGGCCACCTAGTACTCAGCCTCAGCTAAGAAGCCACAGAAATAAGCTATTGTCCTTGAATCGGCACCCTCCTTTCCTAACACAGCAGAGACTCAGGCAGTCATGACCACCTTGACCATCACAGGCCCAGAATTTGGATGTACATGGGACCCTGTAGCATAAGATATGTGCCCCAAGCTCACAAGACCAGATGTCAGGAGGGAAAACAGCAGCTGAGAGGATGGTCGGGTGAGTGGGCTGGGAGGAACAAGTATACTAACTGCAGGGGAGCCAGAGACACAGAAAGATGGTGACCCTTGTGTCCCAGGCTGCAATGGCCTAGCGAGCTGGGTGTGCAGGCTCCATGACACAGACACACTGTGCAGCCTCCATCAGCTGCAAGCAGCCCCCCCCATTGAGCCAGTGGCTCCTCTGTCCTTTGTTATTTCAGCTTGCTACTCTTAAAACAACTGCTTGTGTCTAGCTTCCAGCCAGAGTCCTTCCTTCTATCATTTCAACAAATATTAATTGATCATATGCTCTGTATAAAGATACTCTGGGGGTCAAAAAATTCCCATGTTGTCCCCCTGCCTTTATGTACACTGCCTCCTGGGGAGAGCCAGATATGTAAACAGCTAACCCTAAGAAGGCAGAATGAAATAAGCACTAAATGTGGGGCGACCATATGACCTGCTTTGCCTGGGATGGTCTCTGTTGAAACCTGTAAATGCTGTGTAGTTAGTAATTGTGCTAAGAGACACTCTCAAAGTCGTCCCAGTTTGCATGACAAATCTGGGGTCACCTTATCAATGTGCTGTGGCTGTAAGAGGTATGAGCAATCCTTTGTAGGAAGTCAGGAGGCATCATAGAATAACTGATATATGAGCTGAGTCCTTAAGGACTCCAATATGGCTTGGCAGGGCACCAGTACTGACCTTGTTGTCATCTCTGTTCCTAAGCTTTTTGGTGCCCCTTAAACTTTGTGCCTGAGGCAAGTGCCTTTCTCACCTCACTCTAGTCCCAGCTCCTGGGAGATGCCAGAGGGAGGCATGGCACAGGGTGGGAATAAGTTAAAGTCCACATAGGAGGTCACTTCTTAAAATTTCCCTCCTGTCTCCAGCAGAAGGAATTTCTCCTGTGCAGTCTGGCCCCGCCACCTTGTCCTGGGGCCTGCTTTCCAGCCAATACCTTCTTTCCTCTCCTTTCTGCTCTGAAGTTTATGGCCCTCCATCTTCGAGAACCTGGACTGTTTTCCCTGGGAAGTTAGCAGGGACCTTTAAATTCCTAATGCTCCACTCCCCTTCATTTACCTTTTTGCCTTTACCCTTGTCGTCATCTGAGGCTCTGTATATTTTATTTACTTATCTTGTCATTGTCTTTCCATGGCTCCTGCCTCCGCCCCCAACCAGAATGCCAGCCTCATGAATGCTGGGATTTTTATCTCTTTTGTTCACAGCTGTGAACAATTCCTGGCACATAGCAGGTACCCAGTGAACATTTGTTGAATGAGTAACAATTTAGTTCCTTTTTATCTTGTCTTTCCCTCCTAGACTAGCCCTCTCCTTAATAGCCAGAAGAGAGTTAAATCTTTTTCCTTAATGAAAGGGCCATCTGCTCTGGGCTGCCACCCCAAGCCATGCAAAAAGCCAGCAGAAGCTTTGAAATTACAGTTAATATTTAACAAGTCTGACCTAGGCAACACAAAAATATTTTTTCAGAGCAAACTCTAGGATTTTCAAGATATGTTGTACATTTTCCCCCCTTTAATTAGGGAGTGATGTCCAGAGGAAGGTGTGAATTCCATGTGATTTGAATCAATACTGATTCTTTTTGTGACCTTGTCAAGTCTCAGCCTTGATTATTCTGTCTGTAAAATGGGTATATTGATTCCAGCACCACCAACCTCACAAAGTTGCTGTGAAGCTTAAACAAAAAGCTAATGGATGGGCCGGGTGCGGTGGCTCACGCCTGTAATCCTAGCACTCTGGGAGGCCGAGGCGGGTGGATCGTTCAAGGTCGGAAGTTCGAAACCAGCCTGAGCAAAAGCGAGACCCCGTCTCTACTAAAAATAGAAAGAAATCAATTGGCCAACTAAAAAATATATATATAGAAAAAATTAGCCGGGCATGGTGGCGCATGCCTGTAGTCCCAGCTACCTGGGAGGCTGAGGCAGGAGGATCGCCTGAGCCCAGGAGTTTGAGGTTGCTGTGAGCTAGGCTGATGCCATGACACTCTAGCCCGGGTAACAGAGTGAGACTCTATCTCAAAAAAAAAAAGCTAATGGTTGTGGTTGGAGATGCTTTGGGATGTATACGTCACCTTGCAGGTACAGAGGTATGTAAAGTCTCATTAACACCAGGCCAAGGCAGAGCAAGGAGGCCCCTGATACAGACCATGGTGGAAGTGGTCATCTGGTCTTGATTTCGTAGAGAAACTGAGGCCAGAGTGGTGAGGGGCCAGCACAGGAGAGTTTGGGAAAGAAGCCAGGTATCTGGGATTTTAGTGTGGTCTCTGGCCTTGTTGAGTTTCTCAGGTGCCAATTCTGTAAGAAAAGGATCCTGGACTCCTCTTTGAGCCCAGGTCAAAATCACCATGAATGAAAAGGAATCCCTGACTTTCGGATATCCTTGGGAATCCTAACACTTGCCAAACAGCCTAGGGATGGAAACACTTTAAATAAAATCCTTTTACCATCCCTTGCATTTTGAGATTCATTTCTCAGTGGCATCTGAATGAGAATTTTACAGACATTTCATTTCGCTTCCTTGTTACCCTTCCTTTGCTGTCCTCCAGGAGCGGGTTATAACCGAAACTTTCGAAACCTTCGTGAGGCACAAGGTGTAAATCTTCCCTGAGTGAGAACTGCACCTTGGGGGCCAGGTGGTCATACTGGCACCATCTCCACGTGAAGCGTGGTCATCACAGGGGAAACAGGGCCCTGAGAAAGACAAGGAGGCACAGAGAGATTAATTTCTTCAATGTCATGCTTCCTGTGCGTTCCTTAATGACTGAAATTTACATGTGTGGGAAAGTCACAATTTCTCCTGGAAGGCATGAAAGGGAAGTCAGAGCTGTCAGACTGTTCTGCAAGTGGGTATGTCCATAGGGCTCTGTAGCCATCTGACTTGGAATCTTTTGGCTTCTTATTGTGTGTATGGCCATGACCGTGGCCACGAACCAGAATCTGTGCCTTCGTGTGCCTGTGATAGTGTTTCTGGGATTGTGCGTGTATGAATACTGTCACTGCTTCTCTGTGACTATGTGTAGAGCAATGTGTGTTTCTTTAAAAAAATATATTTCTCATTTCCTGCATAAATTACTCCATGTAAAAGGCCATTCGGAGCTCAGTTCCTAGCATTCCTTTTCAATAAAGCAATATTATCAGAGCCTGGTCCCAAAACTAGTCCCAGGAGAGGCTTTTCCTAGATTCTTTGTCAAATGAAATGTCACCGACTCACCAGATGATGAGAAGGAGAATTCTTCTTGTTTATTTCCCAAGAGAGGCACAACAGAAGCAGCTCAGCCTCTTCACACCTTTTCCCTGGCTAGGTGGGCAGGTGGGGAGGTGGGCAGGTGGGCAGGCAAGCAGGCCGGTGCCAAGGAGTAGTGCCGGGGAGGCCACAATAACACCCTTGGACTCTGCTCTTTCACTTCACCCCTTAACTAGCTTTGTGTCTTTGGGCAACTCACTTAACTTTTATAACCTCAGCTTTCCCTTTTTAGAAATGGGACTAATAATACCTACTTTATGGGATTGTTGCAAGGTTTAAATAATAAATTGAACAATATATTTAATAGTTCTTTGTAAAGGAGATGGGCATGTGATGTGTTATCCTCTGTGGAATATAAACGTTTATTCACTCCTTCATCCAACAAGTATGTGTTGAACACCTAATATGCACAAAATACAAATATTTGTATTTGGGGAGCTCTGTAGGCTTGAGATTCCATTTAGGATTATGTCATCTAGTGGGGTAGACAGACTGGTACACAGACAATCTGAATTTGGCGGGATAAGTGTGAAGAGAACGTGCATGGGATGCCCTAAGCTGCTGGGACAGTCCCCGAGGCAGCCCCGGAGGATGTAGCAGGCCACACCAGGAGGCTCCGCTGAACTGAGGTGTGGAGTGGAGGTGGAGAGGAGGGAAACAGAGCTCACCCCACTTGGGGTGGAGGCAAAATAAAAGGTTAGATTGTACCAAGATGCACTTACCTTTGCCTGCTTATGCAGAGAGTTCTTGGTGCTGGGATGGCTGCCTGGGAGCCAGGGTCACAAGCAGCCTGGCTGGGGGAGGGAAGAGGGGTGCTCAGAGGCTGCGGGGGCTGACCACTGGGAAAGCATGGGAGGGGAGGAGTGTGAGAAGGGGACTGAGCCGAGCTCGGTAAGGAGGGATAGAGACAGGCCGGGCCTTGCAGAGATTTTCAGTGTCAAAGTCTTCTTCAGGGGGTGGCTAATGGTTTCCCCAAGAAAGAAAACCCTTCTGCGCAAGTCAAGGTACTTCTTTAAAGCCATGGCTGATCTTAATTTAGTTAAAGTGGATGTTTGCTTTCCGTTATGGATTCCCAATCACCAGCCTCTCCCCAAAGCCCATGTCCCAGACAGAAAATGTGCGTCTAGTCAAACTCTGCCCAGGTCCTTGACTGCTTTTGGCATTCTTGTTTGTCTACTCTTTCCTCACACGCTGCCTGAGGCCAGGCCAGAGCTGGAAGCACCAAGTGAGGGACGCAGAGTCCCTGCTCTCTGGAAGCTCAGAGCTTAGTGGGAGGGACACATGTAGAAGTAGATAATAGTAATCCCGTGATAACACCTGGAGTTCACGGCTTTTGGCTTCATCTTAGAGATATGGTCCCTGTCACTGAGGAGTAGAAAGGAGGGAATGACTAACCCTGTATGGGGTAGGGTGGTCTTGAGGGAAAACCTTCCAGAGCTGTCTTAAAGGATGAGTAGAATTTTGCTAAATAAGATCTGAACAAGGTATTACTACTATCATTATCATTAGTGACAATAGTCACCATTTATTAAAGGCTTAGTCTCTGTCATTGCTCAGCCCTACATTATCTGCTAAGCACATAGTGTGTGATGCAATACCGTAACATTCCTAAGGAGCATCTGTGGGGTAGGTATTATTGTCCCCATTTTATAGAAATAGGAAAACTGAGGCTTATACAGGTCACACAACAAGGAAGAAGGAAACCTAAGATAAGAATCCAAATTTGTCTGACTTCAAAGTCTTTTCTACTCTATTGTATCATCTCTCCCACGTTCACTCAATACTAGTGCAGGAAGCATGTGAAACAGCACACAGTTTAGTCAAAAGCTCTCAATTCCAAGACACATCGAAATATAGAGAATTGCAATGCCTTTGGCAATGAATAATAATAATAACTAAATAGGCAAACTCTCAACTGAACTGCTTCAGCATCGATCTGATTTGATATTTTCTAGTAGCAGCTCCTCTTCTCATGACAGGAACGATATTTTTGATTATCTACATAGGCACAATACTACCCTGGATATGTATAGAAGGAAGAAGAGAAATGTAAGACACATGTCTTGACCACAAAAGTTTGTGATGCCATTGAGAAGGTTGAGACGGACACAAAAAGCAGAGGTTCACAAAATAGAGTAAGATTAAGGGCCAATCCTAGGGTGCGATGTGCAAGAGGTGGATTTGAGCTGGTCTTTGCAGGTTGGATTGGGCCTGGGTAGCAGAAGGGAAGAGAAGCATGGTAGCCTGGGCAAGGAGGGACAGAGAGCTCAGACGTGGTGTGTGCTTGGTTGTGAGACAGTGGTAGCCTGGCCTCGCTAGAGAAAAGGTTCAGATTTGAAAGTAGCAGGGGATTAAGTAAGAGAGGGTCAGGCTGATTATGAAGGACAAGAATGGAGGCTGAGAGATCTGGATTTTGTCTTCTTAGGCCCTGGCAAGCCATTATAGACTTTTGAGCAGGGGAGAAACAGCATAAACAAGTCTGTGAATTATTCTAGCTTCCAAAGAGCCCCTCTCTTCCTAGAGGATTGAAATCTGGTCTCTTTGGGATCAGCCTCATTGCTTTGGTGCAACTCGAGGCTTTCCCTGGGATGACAATTGTGTTCAATAGATGATCAAGAGTTGTCAGAAAATGTCACACTGTCAGGTCCGGCTCTTGTTTATAGACGACAATGATGAAGATCAACTGGTGGTGGATTTCATCCACCAGCACAGAGCAAGGCTGTGGCAGAGCTGACACTGGTGGCCAGGCCTCCTCAGCTCACCCGCCCCAGCAGGGAGGTGGCAGGAGCTTAAAGACTCACAGACGCCCACTGTTGGGGAACTGCTGGAGGGTCCTTGTAGGCAAACTGCATTTCATCACTGCACGTATGGAAGAACGGGCTACTGGTGGGCTCTCTCCAGAGGGAGAATAGATCTTTCGAGGCTCCTGGACCAATCAGAACAAAGACCTTGGTGGTTTTGCTCCTGGGATAAATACCAGAGTAGGGTGATTTACCCAAAGTGGACAGGGGACAGGCATTTGGTTTGAGCCTCTGGCCAGAGATCCAGAGGTTCAGTCTTCGTCATTATCCTACTCATCTGCAAAAAGCCCAAGTGCAAGTTGGCAAAACAGGCAGAAGCGTTGTGTGGGGAAGACTGCCCAACCCCATCAGAGGGGCCCTGGTAGAATGAACCTGGATAGGCAAGGAAGGGCTCCCTTCCTTGTCCCCTGACAAATCTGGGCCATCAAGTCACACAGGCCCATGTCTTTCCATCCGTCCCTCTCTGTGTGTCTGTATGCCTCCGTGGCCTGGCCCTGCCTGCCAGGCTGCCTGTTAGCCTTTCAAAGGTGAAGGCCTCTGGATGTGGTGGGGTCTCTCTACCGGCATCTGGAGAGGTGTGCGTGGCATGAGTGGGGAGGACCAGTGGCTCACAGAGGTGGCTGGGGGCTGGGAGGACGGCTGCAGCCATCGAGGGTCTCCTCCTCCCTGGCAGCCCGGCTTTCTGTCATGCGAGTGGCCCCCCTTATGCTCAGCGGAATAGCTGGAAGTGGCAGAAAGGAGATTACAGGCTGTGTTTCTGGCTTAAAGCTTTCTCCAGGCTGTTGGGAAACAAGTGGAACTAGGAAGTTGTCAGTTCTGGGAAAGGAGAAATCCATGTATATTGTAGCCCTGAAGCGGTCCTGTGTGGCGCATGCTGGTGTCACCTATGTTCTTCCTCCCTCAAAAGTGTATTTTATTAATCCCTGAGTGGGGAGCGGGGTCAGCCTCTCTTCCCTAATACTGCTGTGATTCCCCTCGGAGGAATTCCAGCTCCTCGATGCCGTTTTGGAGCCGGGGCGGCAGAGACTCAGCTAGAGCAGAAAGACAAGCAGCATGTGGCTGCAGCAGGACGTCGGAGGGAGCCCGGCCCCTCTGTGCCAGAAGGATACGATGAGAGAGAGGCAGAGGGTGAAGGACACACCAGGCAGCCAGGGCTTCCTGCCTTTCCCAACACTGACCCAAGCCCTGTCCCCTGTCACTGTGGGCTTTGGCAGAAGAGGGGGCCCTGAGGCTGTAGTCAGAAGCAGCATCACATACACATTGCAGGTTATAAGTATTTCTTTACCTTCTGTTTTCCCCACTAGACTGCGAGCACCTTGAAGACAGGGAGGGAGGGAGGGAGGGAGGGAGGGGGAGAGAGAGAGAGAGAGAGAGAGAGAGAGAGAGAGAGTTAGTTTGATTCATCTTCGGTGCTTAGATGTTCAGGCCCAGAACATGGTAGATTCTTAATACATGGGGGGATAAATTAAAGCAATTTGTACCTGCCCAGAAGAGGGAGGAAGGAGTCTTAAAAAGCTACCCAAGAACAGATCTCTCATCTGCCAAGTCTGCTCAGACTGGTGTTAGCAAAGCTCCCAGGAATGGCCCACACCCCCCGTCGGGGTACACCCACCTCTTCCTTCTCCTTCGGAGAGTCCAGCATTGATTTAGCACTTACTACTGCAAGCCGTCTCTTTGGATCGGTAAGAAATACAAGAACAAAGAGAAGTGGGGAGCTCGGAAGAACAAAATATCTGGACTCAAAAGACGTACCACTTGCTGGCTGTTTTCTTAGGCAAACCCTGTGCTTGTCTTCCCCAAGCGTCATTATCCACATCTATAAAAAGAGAATGACTACCTGGCAAGGAAAAAGGCATCTCTGATATGCTGCTGATAGGATGTAAATGGGTGTGACCTTCCTGCAAGTAATTTGTAAAAATTCCTTAACATGAACATATCTTTGAACTTGGCAATTCCTCATCTAGAAAATTATCCTAAGAATATGATCAAGTCTGCAGCAAAAGTTCCCTGGAAGAATAGTCACTATTTGTTTATAATAGCAAAAACTGGAAATAATCTAAACAACAAATGTTAAGAATTTATCTTAGTAATTATAGTACATCCATAAATGGAATGCCATATAGTCATTAAAACTATAATATATATTTCCTCTATATGCAGAGGTGTTTATGATATGTTGTTAAATATAAAAAGCTGTTTACTGAATAGTAAATGCATAGTATGATACTGTTTTTAGAAAAAAGCATTTTACTCCAAATATTAACTGTGGTTTATCTTTGTATTGTAGGATTATAACTTAACTTTTTTCCTCTTAAATTTATCTATTTTCTACAATAAGCATTTGTTATTTTGTAAGGGTAACTAAATTATTATATTAAAATACCTACTCCTAAAGGTTTACTTTAAGAGTTAAAGAAGATATTACATATGAAAGTAGTTTGCAAGCTGAAAAATTATACAGATATAAGATAAAGAGTTTGTGTGCATGAGGAGCTTACAGTTTGGAAAGAGGTGACAGATACCCAAGATAACCGTAGCATGAGACAGAATGTGACAAGACCTTTCAGAGAATGACAAAAAGCATGTTGCTCGGAAGCACAGAGGAGGAAAAATTACTCTGGTTGTAGAGGTAGCAGCCAGAATGTTTGAGTGAACATTGAGGAATGGGCAAGATCTTGACAGATAGAAATGTAGAGTTGGGGCATGGAGGGAAGTCGGGGACAGGTTTGGAGAACGGGAAGTGTTGTGTGTGGATGGAGGGTGGAGAGCCTCTGGTTCAGGGTGCAAGATGAGTCTAGAAATGCAGTCGGGGGCCAAGTTCAGGCACTCTGTTGGCTGTACTTGGTATAACGCACCCAACATGCATCTGTTGAGTGTCTTCTATGAGCAAGGAGTCATTGAAAATTCTGGAGTAGGTGATGACACAGCTGTAAGCCCCACAAAGGCAGTCCTGGCATGGACTTAGGTCGTTGAGGAATGTGGATGAAGTCACCTGCCTGGAAAGCTCAATCTGGAAGCAGCAGTGTACAGATGTGCTGGGGGATGCCAGTGCGGAGGGACATGGCCAGGGAGAAGGGTCCTCTCTAGATTGCACCGCTGGGAATGAAAAGGAGGGAAGACGATCTTCAGCCCTGCCTGGAGAGGATGAGAAGTGGGATAGTGATGGAGAAGTGAAACTTAGGTGGGGCTTCCAGGAGGGAGGAATCACACATGGCCAGAGAACTGGGACTGGTGACAGAGTTCACAGACAAGGTCATATGGAGGAAGAGCAGGTTCAGGGAGTGAGATAGGAGTAATTCTGAGCTCCCTAGTTGGTTTAGATCTCTTGGGTGCTTCCTAGTGGTTCGGATCCCTGGGCTCCTCTGAGTGGTTGCCTGAGACTCTTGCTGCTTTGAATGTGTCTCCATATCCCTTTTTTCCTCTTGGGAGGAGTCTGAGGTGTGGAGAAGGGAGGGGGATTTCGTTTCAATCCAGGGAGCTTTTGTTAATGGAAATTCATGAACCACCCTGCCTACTCTTGGAGCTTCGCTCAGTTCATCCATCCTCCCAGCACACCTGGCTTCCCCTCTCCTGCAACCAGGAATTCAAACCTCCCTCAGGATCCCAGATGCTATGTCCCTGCCACTGTCACCTCCCAGCAGTGCGTACACACATGTGTGGGCACACACACTTGCACGCGCGCACACACACACCCACACCCCGGAAAAGAGGTGGGAAAGTCTTGTTGTCGGGGCAGATGAAACATTTCCATCTCCCTGCTGCAGCTCCCAGCCTGGGCCACTGTTTAGCTCCTCCTGTTGTCATGTCACTAGTTAATTACATTCTTTACTGAGGTGCAAATGTGTTTTTACAGGGAGACTAAGATGGTGTTAACTAGGAAAGAGCTGCTAATGTTAAAGATGCATTTGCTTCTGGTGCAGGGCTGACGCTCTGGGCTGGAGATGCTCCCTGGTGCTGCCCGAGAGTGCAGCCCAGGACTCTGGGCAGACCCCTACCCCAACCCTGCGATCCTGGCTCCAAGCACAGCCTCCTGGGAGTCGAATTAGCAACTCATTCACACGAAGAAATTGATGGGACTGAGAAGAGCCTGGCCAAACCTTATGACAGTGCTGACCACCCAACCTCCATTTGCTGACAGCCTGGTCCAGTTCAAATACTGAGAAGCAAAATTAATTCATTTTAGTCTAAAAATAAATAAGTTGTGCATCAAAAGCCACCTTTAGGCCACAGTTGCCCTTCACTGCTAATTGCTGCTTTTGGTCCATTCCCCTCCAGAGTCTTCCTCCCTGCTGCCTTCAGACACCTTCCTCCCCCCTCCCACCCCATCAGTGTCTCTCCAGCCCCCCAGCCAAAGCCTGCCACCACGTGGATCTGAAACTTACCTGCACACCTGAAAAAGCTACCACGCTACCCCTTCCTCTGAGTTTGCCTATGACCTTAAAACAAGCTGTCAACCGTGGTCTTCCCAGTACCCAAAAATCACTCACAGACGCCTGCCTACACCTGGGGAGAGGGCTGTGGGTACCCCTGGTGTCAGGAAACCAGACAGGCAACAACAGGGCACAAGGATTTGGGCTCTGAAATGGCTCTGTGGGCCTCAGCAACCACATTGAGGAGAGATGAAAGGTAGATATGGCAGAAATGTCTGCAGGGGAAATAGAATATATCCCTTATAGAATAGAACACACCTAGGGCAGCAGTCCCAACCTGCTGGCACCAAGGACCAGTTTCACGGAAGACAATTTTTCCACGGACAGGACGGGAGGCAGAGCTCAGGCAGTGACTGAGTGACAAGGAGCAGCTGTAAATATGCTGGCCCACCCGTGCTCACCTCCTGCTGTGAGGTCCCCGGGCCCGCCCCCCCTTGATTCCTAACTTTCATGGAAGACAATTTTTCCACAGAATGGAGAGAAAGGGAGCTGCGGAGCTGTGCGGAGCTCTGCAGCCCAGTCCCCAACAGGCCAAGGCCGGGGCTTGGAGACGGCAGCCATGGCGGGGAGTGGGGAGGGCACACAGAGCCCAGGAGTCCCCCTTCTCCCACAGCCCCTGAGCCCCCTGCCATCCCTGCTGAGAGCTGCTCTGCCCTGTTTTGCAGGTGCTTTGGCTCTAGCTGACAGCAAGAATTTCTGGCCCAGCTGGAAGTGAGAAGAGGGGAGTGGGTCTCCTGAGGACCATCCCAGAGGCCGCAGGGATCACCTGAACAGTAAGAAATGCTTTTCTGTCCTTTAACACATGGTCACATCCTCCAGGCAGATTAGCTTTTCTCCTGAAAGCCTCTAGAACCAGCTCAGAACATGAGCTGACACTGGGCATACACAACCTTAGAAAGGCAAACATTGCATTTTTTTTCATGTCTTTCTGTTCACCTCTTTAGTCCTTGAGGACGGGGCCAGGCCTTTCCCTGTACACCTCTCTTTTTGTTTGCGTATTGCGTGAACAATAACTTGCTGTTGACACAGATGGATGGGGCATTGCTTACATCCACGATGATCCTAACATTTGCACAACTCTCTGGAGCAAGCGTTAGCATCTGAGAATGACCTGGGGGCGGGGTGTTAGAGGTGCAGTTCCCGGACCCCACAACCAGAGATTCTGATCCTGGGAGTCAGGCTCAAGACTCCAGAGTGTGCACCCCAAGTGTTTTTGATGAACTTTGAGAAATAGTTCTTCAGAATGTATAAAGCATTTTGAATAGAGAATCTCATTTAATCCTCTTCTCAAATAGTGTTCTTTTTTTTCATCCCCTTAAGTAACTTCATGATCTCCCAGATGTAAGTATCAATATAGGGAGGGAATTAGAAATCCTGTCATCCCAAACAACACTTTTTTCTTTCCAGTATGCCAGGATAAGGGCTGGATCTGTTATGGTGAGCTTGGGCCCCAGCTCCAAAGGACCCTGCCCAGGATTTTGTAAGTTTCCCTGATGTCTTAGGGCCACTGTGACCTTACATTCATCAGCCTCCCCTTTGGGAGCAGGGATCATTGCCAAATCCTTCACAAAAGCTGGTTTCCCTGGAGAGAGGGAGAGGGAGTTCACTGCAAAGGCGAGTGGTCCTTGCGGGGCCCCGCTGCCCACACGGTGGTTGGCACAGCCGTGGATGTTCACAGGGGACCACGTGTCTGAGAAGGACGGACTGTCCTTCTCCTGTCTAGGGAGCTGTGTTCTAGGAGTATCGATGCTGGGCAGCTCCTTGAGGTGAAAGTGGAGGGAAGGGTGTCTAGTCTTCAGCAAGGGTGGGTTGGATGACACCACTGGGAACACAGGTTGACAATCTTCAACCACATTCGGAGCCTGTGTGCCGGTGATGTGGAAGGGAGTTCACTTTGGACAGTGGCTGTGGGGAGGGTTTGAAGAAGATGAGGAGAAGGTAAAAAAAAAAAAAAAAGGACAGTGTCCCTTACCTGGTGACCCAGTGTGAAGTGTGTGGTTGCCCAAGTCCAGTGACTTTCTCTGGGACTGGAAACAGAACTGAGAACTCCCTGGTAGAGTCCCGTTTCTCTCCAGGCTGAGGCTATGGATGCTGAAGTCCAAACAGGCCAACCTGGGCCTGGGGGGATGGAGGTGGCCCTGCCATCACCTGCATGGTAGAATACTGGCAAAGGGGTTGACCGACTGCTACCTCCTGCTGTGGACCGTGTCTTTCTGTAGAATAGAAGGCTTCACAGATGAGCTAGAGACAAGCTCAAATATCACTCCTGACCTTTGCTTCCCCACTCGCATCACGGGTACACACACACACACTCTGACCACTGAACTGTCTTACCAAGTGAGTGATGGTATGGTCTGTGCTGGGGACTAAATACAGTTGACACTATTGGTTGGATGGGTGCAATTGGCAAGGACAATTTTTGCAGCTAATGCTAGAAGTGTGGCAATCAGAGAAGCCGCCAGCTGTCTCACTTAAATTCTTAGCTCTCTCGCTCTCTTTTTTTAAAATCGTTTTGCTTACATAATCCACCCTCTTTTTATTTTCTAATTCTCTCCTCGCAAAGCTGGCACCAGAGGGGAAGGGCTGGGGTGGAGGGGGTAGCAATTACACATCGGTTTAGGGAGCATTTACATTTTGCAATTACAATTTAAAAATAAGTCTCGTTAATGATCTCCACGTGTAAATGACAAACCCTAACTGACATACATCCTCTCCTGGGCCTGCCTGCCTCCCCCCGAAGTCAGAGGCTCTGTGGAGGCAGAGGTACCTGGGGAGACGTAGGAGGAGGCTGGGGGCCACCATCAGAGGTACAGCAAGAGAAGTTCACGTGCCTTTGACGTTGATAGAAGAAACCGAGAATCCTGGACTCCAGGACCTCCTAGCGCCTGCACTATGCCCAGTCTAGCCCATCTTCTTCCAAACCTGGCTCCGTGGGTCTCAGTGTCCTCAGGAGGCACCATCAGTGCTCTGAGCGGGGAGGGAGGTAGCCCCAACTGCTAACATCCTCTGAAGCAGGGGTTTTCAAAGTCCTGTTGGGCAAATGTGAATCCTAGTCCTTGCGAGCCAGCCAGGGTCCCTGAATATTCATGGCTTGGGTAAAGGGCTGATTCCATACCCAGGGTTTGGGAAGGGAACAGCTTTGTTGTATCCCTGTTTGGGAAAGACATTTCTCCTCTTCTCTGTTAGTTAACATGTATTTATTGGAGCCCTCCGATTCTTTGAGTAAGTTCAGGCTTTGGAACAAGACCAGCCCAGACTCAAATTCTATAATAGCTCTGCCATTTGCTGGCTGTGGGATTTGGGGCAAGTTATACAACTTGAGTTTTCTAACTATCATTGTCTTTATGTAATTGTGGCAGTCATATTTACCTTATAGGACTTCTGTGAAGATTAAATAAAATAATATATGAGGAAGCACCTTCCACAATGTCTGGTGTATTGGACATGCTCAGAAAATGCCAGTTCCTTCCCCAGCCCCTCCCCGGTAGCCCCAGGGTGCTTCCTCCTGCCCATATTAAAACTTCGTCTTTCCTTGAGTTAGAGCAGTTGAAAAAATATATATAATAAAAACAATTTTTTTTAAAGAAAAGCTGCTTCCTTCCAGCTACTGTGGACACTAAGGAAGGACGATCTGGTCTGATGTCTCCAGGTCTCCCCTCAAAGTCCGGAGCAGCCACAGGACTCCCTGCGGGCCGTGGCATCAGCTTTCCGGTCCAGCTTTCAACCTGTCTGCTCTCTTCCCGACTCTGCCCTTAACAAGCCCGGTTCTCTCTTTTCTGGACACTAATTCAACTGTGTGACCTTTTATTGGGCCACTGCCTCTCTCTGGGCCCCACGTGTGTTCCTTATCCATGAATGAGGGAGCTGGACAAGGAGCTCTCTGAGGAGCCTTTGAGGCCTGACATCCTATAGTCCTCGGATTCTCAGCCCTCTCTGCTTCCCACCACCTAGTATTTGTGCAGAAAGTTCACCTCTTGTGCAGCTTCATCCAGGCCAGTCTTCGGACTGAGCGGGTATAGTCAAGAGCATGACTTCTTGTTACTTGAAACATGCACAAAATAGCTCTAACCTACTGCAAAAAGAGTGTGTATCTTACAGAGATCTACGAGAGGGACAAGGTTCCAGCAGCAGGCCACAAGGCCTGGGTCGGAGGACATAGAGAGGGGCCTGCGGTCAGGGAACTCCTTGAAGACAGGGACTACGTCTTACGGGTTTGGGTGTTTATTCTAACACGTCTAAATATTATGTTTCAAATGTTGTTCTAAAAGCTTGCTTTTTTAACCTAGGTTACATGATCAACAGCTTCCCAAGTCAAAATAAGTAGATCTACTCCATCATTTTCAACTGCTGCTTAGTTTTCTATTATATAGATGTTTGATTATTTATTTTTGTTATTTTTAAAATTAAAAGTAAAGTATGTATGACAGGAAAAAGCAAATAGTGTAAAAGATATAAAATAAAAGATCTCTCTTCTTTCCCCCACCTCTACCCACAGATTTGTGATCCAATATGAACCACAATGAATAGTTTCTGGTTTTAGTTATTTGGTGACCAACATTTATTGTATTAATAATATACTTAAGTCCTTTTTTCTAAATTTATCTCTTTGTCTGTTAACTCCCTGCTATGAAAATTGAGGAAATTAGCACACATTTCTCTCTTCCAACTTGTATTAGTTTGACAAATTTGTATCAAACTGTATATATATATATATATATATATATAGTGTGTGTGTGTGTGACAGAGTCTCACTCTGTTGCCCTGGCTAGAGTGCCGTGGCATCTGCCTAGCTCACAGCAACCTCAAACTCCCGAGCTCAAGCAATCTTTCTGCCTCAGCTGCCCGAGTAGCTGGGACTACAGGCATGTGCCACCATGTCCGGCCAATTTTTTCTATATATTTTTAGTTGGCCAATTAATTTCTTTCTATTTTTAGTAGAGACGGGGTCTCGCTCTTGCTCAAGCTGGTTTCGAACTCCTGATCTTGACCGATCCTCCCTCCTCGGCCTCCCAGAGTGCTAGTATTACAGGCATGAGCCACCACGCCTGGCCCAAACTATATTTGATATTATCTATTTTTAGCATATAGCATTATGTATAATATATATTATATAAAATATAAATTATATATAATACTATTATATTACATATAACATTATATATTAATGCAAGTATAAATCTAAACAATATAAAAATAGTAGATATATTATACTAAATAATATATACTTTATATACTTTACTATACTAAATAATATATACTTTATAATACTATTATATAGAGTATAGCACTATATATTATATATAATACTATATATTATATAATATAACATACATTGTATAGTATATTCTATATATAATATATATTATATATAATATAATATAATATAGCATTATATATAGCAATATAATATAATATATAATATAATATAGCATTATATGCTGTATTATACACTATATATGCTATATGATGATATATAGTATACAATATAGTATATAATATACAGCATTTTTAAATCATATAATAAATAGTATATTATGTAGAATATATAATTCCATGTAATATATAGATCATATATACTATATATAATAGTATTAACATATAGCATACTATGAACTATAATATAAATAGCATTTTGTATATTATATGCTATATACTATATTATGTAGATATATAGTATACTACAACTATGACATATACTGTATATAATAGTGTATATTTAGCACAATAATAGCATACTATCTACTATTTTACACTGTGAAGATTTAGAAGATTTATATTCTGTTTTATTACTGTAGTTACCTCCATGTTCTACAGGTTGATTATAAGATGGAAATATATTAAAAAGCATGAAGCCCACTATGGGCATGGAAAAGTTATTCAACCACAGGACTCAGCCGTGTGGCTGAACGGTGGAAAAGGTCTTGGCTGCCCCGGCAGAGGCTTCGGCCGCCATGGCGTAACAACCTGCCGCCCCCACCTCCTCCACCTCTTTCCGTTCCATCAAGTCACCCTCAGCGGCTCTTTCTTACGTCTGTGTTGTCTTTTTCCTTGGATTTCTTTGTTTCTGGACTACTACCTCTAGTTATTTTTTATATTGATGAGGAGACAGTAAGCTCTGAGTTCCCACCTGTCCCACACTGACTAGTTTGTCTTCATGCTTGACTGAGTGCGGAATCCCACCTCAAAACCTCTTTTTCTTAGGACTTGATGACGTTTCTCTACCGTCTTCTTATTTCCAATCTTGCAGCGAGGATCTGTGGGAACTTTTGGTTTTCTTTCCTTTTCCTGTTAAATATCTGAAATTTCTCCACTAAGTTGGGGCTTGAACTCTGCTTTGTTTTCTCCTTTCTCTTCATCACTCTTACCCAGCCCTTGGGATCTTTTGAACCTGAAGTCCCCTGTCTTGCTTCAGCTCAGGAAAAATTTCATTTTGTTATATCTTTATTTGTTCCTTTCAAGTCATCTCTGTTTCCTCCTTCTGGAACTTTCGCTGCCCAGCACTGTGCCTGGCACACAGCAGGTACTCAGTAAGTGATTATTGAATTTGCTACTTGGGTCCTGGGTTCTAGTTAGGACCCTATCTCCAACTTGCTGCATCAACTTGGGCAAGTTTCCCTGTCTGTCCAGGGAAGAAGCCAGACCTTATGACTGTTCAGGACCCTTCCACCTCTGCTGGTCTTCTGCCAGTCTGCTCAGAGCCTGGAGTCCCCACTGCTTCTGGAACTGAGGAAGAAGCAGTTTGTTTCCTGAGGAGTGAAGTAAAGCTGAGGTTGAGCCTCAGGGCAGCTGTAGCTGCCAGCTTCTCACTGTGAGTGGTTCCTGTGAACCCTTCAGTGCTCCAGCATTGCTGTCTGTCCCCCTTGGGGACCTCTCCAAAGCACAGGCACTGACCAGAGACTGCCAGGCCCTAAAAAGAAAAGAAATCTCTGAGGGGCCTGCAGAAAGCAGGGATCTGCTTCAACCTTAGGCAAACTTGTGCCTTTGGGGAGTTATCTTGGACAAGGATCCCCGTTTTTCCTCCTTCCCACCGTGGAGACCAGCTCTGGGAACAGACATCTCACATGTAGCTCCCCTGCCTGCTCAGATCAAACTGTTCCAGACAGAACCTCATGATCTGGAAGCCAAGGTGCTTTGTTCCTTTTCCCTGGGCAGGCCTGACCCTGGAAGATACAGATTAACAAGTGCTCAGATCCCAGAAGGTTAGTAACTATTCTAAGTCAACGCATCCTAATTGGTTCCTGAGGGCCAGAGCCCACAGTGCCAAATTGTCTTCTCCTCCTCTTCTCCCACCTCTGGTCCTTGCCCTGGCATGGGAAGCAGGGTCCATCTTACTGGAGAAGGGAGAGGGGAAAGTAAAGGCCCAGTCTTGAACTTCAAGTCACGAAGATTCTATGCTGAAGGTAGGACTCTGTCTTTCCATTCAGACCACAATGATAGGAAATGAGTTGTCATTGTAAAGGATTAAGGCTCAATGCAAATTATAATTTTTAGACAAGTTGCTAGTATTCAAAGATTCTGCTGCTAGCATGAAACACTTCTCCTGTGTCTGAGTGTAGCCACGGAGCCAGCCCATGACTAAAGGTTTCCTTCTTAGGAGCCAGAGAACTATAACCCCCTTTCCAATGCTAGAGGTTGAAGGGGACAGGGCCTGGCAGGGGACAAACAGAGCTAGTGGGAGGTAGAAGACAGCTCTGTCCTCCACAGTTCTGCTCAATTGCTGTCTGCTTTGGAGGCTGTGGGTAATGACCCCACTGCTGGCTTGCAAGGATGTCTCCACTGGCCCCCTGTTCAGATTGATGCCTGGACTCTCTCTGGGCTGAGAGAAGAAGATGACCCTGAAAGGACAGTGAGCAGGAAGGCACTTCTGCAAGAGGCTAAAGCTTGGACTCAGGGAAAGATGACA
This sequence comes from Cheirogaleus medius, assembly GCA_008086735.1. Taxonomy (NCBI): domain Eukaryota; kingdom Metazoa; phylum Chordata; class Mammalia; order Primates; family Cheirogaleidae; genus Cheirogaleus; species Cheirogaleus medius. Next base: position 724,932 of record VBSM01003227.1, on the reverse strand, counting down.
AGGTAGGGGATGCCCCCTAGGGATGGGGTGCCCTGACTTGAAAAAAAAACATGTAACAGGACTGCTCAATTGGGCAGGCTTTCCAAAGATAGAGCCAGGTGCCTCCCAGCCCGTGCATCATGGACAGATTTCATTCCAGTACAGGGACTTCTTTGCAGCTGTGGGTGATCCCTAGAAAGCCATGGGTGGATGGGGAAAGAAGACCAAGCAGAGACAGTCACAGAGAGCAGGGGGACTGCATACTGCCTTCCACCCCACCTGGGCCCCAGCAAGGGCCCTCGGTCCAGGCCGACAAGAAGGAGACACTGACCAAATCCCAGTCAATGTGAGTCAGAGTCCCAGCCCTGGAGCCACTGAGCGCAGGGTCAGGGACAGACAGTGTGGCTTTCGTATGCACAGCATGCGTTCCCGGAGTTCTGCTCCCAGACAGCCACAACACATTATCAGATTCCAATTATACATCGCCTTTGAGATGCAATCTTCAACCATATATTTCCATCATTTTGTTGTGTTCTTTCTTTAATTCTTTCCCTTCCTAATTGAACACACAGTCCAGTGAGTCCAGGATGCAGACTCAAGATTTGCCACTTTGAGCACGCTGGATGTTTCCCATCTCTGCCTCAGTTGCGTTATGTTCATGAGACCCCTACTTCTTATCGCTGGGATCAGCATTTCTTTTTCCCATCTCCCACTCATTTTTATAAGATAACAAGGGTGAAGTGCAATGAAATATTTAAATAAATGTGTACACACACGGCCGCACCAGGATGCCAGGACTGACAGAATGAACTGTCGCTGTTTAAGCAGCTCCCACCGCGGGGCTGTGTGTTCACTGACTGATGTACAAAAGCCCAAACTTGGCGCACAGGAAACATTCAGTGGTGTCAATATAACATAGTGCTCAGAAAATCAGGGCTTATAAAGCCGAAGGAAGCCAATATTGGATGGGCCAACTCAGAGTGGGCAGTTTGTTTCCACCGTCGGCCTCGCCTTTTCTTCTCCAGGTTGAGGGGTCTCATTCCTGCTCCGGTGGTTCCTTTGTTTCCTTCCTTCACCTTGAGACTTTGAAGTCAAACTTTCAGACTCTCGGGTCAGACTGTGTGTAACTTTTGGAAACTTTCTCAACCTCTCTAAGCCTCCAGGAACAGGAACAATCATAATGCCGACACCCTATGGTTGTTAGGAAAAATAAGCCAGGTGATCTGTACGGCTGTTAGCATAATGCCTGGGGCATGGAGGGGGCACTGAGAAGCAGTTATTATCAAGTCTGTATTATCATTTCACTCTTATCAAAATTGGTTCCAGGGAAAGGGATTAACAAACTCATTCTCACTGAAGTGTAAATGGCTGCTGGGGCTTAAAGGGTTATCCTTCCCAGATTTGTTTGTTTTACATTTTAACAGTAAGCCAAAGAAATAAAATTGTAACTGTGCATATACGTTCAGACCCCATAAGGAAGTAGACCTTGCGAAGTATTGCATAGGCTCCGCTGGCCAAGGAAAATGCAAGGCAGAGCCATGACCTTGTCTGCTGGGGAGCACAGAGGTCAATGGGCAACATGCAGGTGGGAAGGAGATTTTCTAAAACATAGAAATATGCGTAGTAGTGATCATCCCCACCGTGATGCCTTGAGGGAAGGGACAGTGGTGGAGTGCAGAGTGACCTTGTGAAAGAGTAGGGTTTGGAGCAAAGTGTTGGTGGAGGGCAGGGCATGGTTGTGCAATACAGAACACCTTGCTGGCAGACAAGAAACACAGCAAAAGGTGGAGAAAACGAAACGTTTTGGGTCAAGTGATGGAAGGCATATCTGCTCAGTGGAGTGTGAGTCTGGGCGCTGTGTCACTTCCTGTCCCATCATGGTTGTCATCCTCCCTTCCTTAGGGAGGAATGACAACCCCCAGTCCTCACTGTCTCACCTGGTGGGTCAGGAACACAGAGCCAGTGTACCTGCCCTCGTTCCAGGGACAGTGAGGACTGGGGGTTGAGGGAGCCAGGCTAGGCAGCCTTTCCTCCTTAAGCTGATCTCGTTGCTCATCTCCCCTCCTGTTCCTTGTGAGCTCCACCTGGGCCACCACAAAGGCCTGGGTGGGGGGACACCCATTGGCTGGGCATGGAAGATCAGGGATGAGTGGCTTTTCAATGATAAACTGAGCCCAGTCCAGAGAGCCACTTGCTTCCACAACCCTGACTCTTGTCTTTTTTTTCCCTGGAGGCAAATTTAAAAAATTGGAGGTAGGGCCCCTCCAACCAGAGGATATGGTACAGTCCCTCTCAGAGGGAAAAGGGGCCTGGCTGACCCTCCTCGGCTCCTCTGGTTCCTCCTCTGGTTCTGGGAGAGTCTGAAGTCATTGCAGGTGATAGACTAGATAAGCTTTGGTGTCCCTTGCCTCTGTGCCCACCCCCAGCCAGGCCCGCTGCCCACCTCCCCCACCCTGCCCCCACCTTATGTGGACCCCACTTCTGCCTTCCCTCTTCTTCCCAGTTCCCAGGGAGTGTCACCCACCTTAGTGCCTGCCCTGGAGAAGAGAGAGACTATGAAAGCGAGGGAGGCAGGTAGGGAGGCAGGTAGGGCAGGTGGGGGTGGCTCCTTCCATCTGGGATCCCCAGCTCAGAGCTGTGTGTCTGTCTCTGTTGAGTTGTGAGCCTCAGGGGCCCAGCCCGTGTTGTTTTCTCAGCTCGGTTCCTGAGCAGCCGCCACTGTCAGCTCTCAACAAATAATAAACCTGGGAATCAGGTTTGTCGAGGGGGACTTCAGTCCCTGGGTTCATTTTTAGATTTGTTTCTCTCTGTGTGTGTGCAGACAAGAGAGCACATGATGGTGTCTCGGGGGCTCCCAGGTGCCCTGGCAATCCACCCTCACTGCCACCCATGGAGGAGCTAGAGGGCTTTCCTCCGTCCCTGATCGCTGGAGCTGCCTGGATATTGAAAAGAAAAATAATTGAATAAAAGGCCTCAAGCTTTCTGCTTTCCCTGGGCCTCCTCCTTCTCCCACCATGTTGTTTGGCTGCAACCTGTCTCCCACCTCCATTCGTAGGGTGCGACCACAGGGGGAGGAGACTCTTGGGAAGGGAGTCGAGCGTCAGTGGCAGAAGCAGGACCCTGGTGTTGGGGTTTTGGGGGGTGTGAAGCTTAGGACCGTATTAGGGATCCCCTTCTGGGGCAGAGCAGCACCCACTTTTCAGCAGGCAGAACCCACTGGAGGTCACTGCTGCCGTCCCCCAGCCTCCAGGCAGGAGAAGGTGCATACCACCTCTGCCTGAGCAGAGTGCAAGGGCTGTGCTCACCCTTCCAGACAGCATGCTTTTTTTTTATTTTCTGTGTTTTGTTTTATTTTGTTTAAAGGAATCAAAGGGGGAAAAATTGCCAAGTTGTAAAGTGCTTAAAGAGGAGATGGGAATCTTCATCAAAATGCTAAAAGCTGGAGGGGAGAGTAATGTGAGAACTCTTGCTTGCTATTTATGGGATTGATTCTCAGATCAAGAAGAAGCAAGCAGTTGGATGAAAGGAATTATTGTTAAGCTCCTCGGTAGGAAGATCTAATGGACAATTGCCGCTATCAGGGGGAATTAAATTGCTGTTTCAGTTTGTAAAATATATCAGCGGCTTTTTGAAGCCAGAAAAGGTGTGACAGCCAAGGCAGGGAGGAAAGCGGGGCTTCTGCTGCTCTCTGGCCCTGGTGTGGAGAGGCAGGAGCACAGTGGGGAGGAGCGTGGTGGGCGGGGGGAGGAGGGCTCGGGAGCAGAGCAGAGCTGCCCTTCTAACTCCCCTGGTCCGTGCTGTGGAGCCTAGTTGAAAAGTAGCTAAACTGGGGCAGCAGGAGGGGAGGCTGCAGCCCCGGAGCCTTGGGCCCTGGTGTGCTGGGACCCCCCCACGAGTCAGAGTGGCATGGCGGTCCGCAACAGGCGAGACAGCGGGCTGTCCCTAGGAAATCTAGTCAGCCTGGAGTTAAGGAAGACAAGTGCTGCCCATGGAGGAGCCAGGGCTGAGGGGGTGCTGGAGGGGGAGTGACTGCCACTGTCAACAGCCCCACTCACATCCAGGGCTAGGGCCTGTCCCCAAATACTATGTAGTCAAATCCTCTGCCCTGTGTGCTGCTGAGCCTCCCCCCCCACAACTGTGGACACAGAGGGATCCAGGGTGGATCATAGCACCCCCTTCTCCAGAACTGGGTCTCTAGAGTAAGCTGTCCCTCATCTCTGGGCTGAGGTCCGTGAGTGCATAAGTGACCTGTTGGCCCAGCCGCACTGGGGACACATTATTCCAGAAAAAGAACAAAGAGTAAAATGACCTTGTGCTGGAGAAAGGAGAGGAGGTGGAGGCCCTGGGAAGTAGGACCACAAGCCATTTGGGGGAGGCCACATTCCTTGGGATGGGGTGGGAAGGTCTCCAGATTCAGGTTTCCCAGAAGGCTCTTACCTCTTCCAAAGCCCATTCACCACGTGGCATTTAAGGGCTGAAAGAGGACTGAGAGAGAGAGATATGCACATCTCCCGGGTGTCAGAAGCAGGCAGTCCTAGCCAAAGCTCACGCTGGCTTCCATCTGTCCCCACTCTGTTCCCTGGAGACCAGCATCATGATACTAGGGCATGACCTGGCACCACCACCCAAGTAGACTTCCCAGAAAGGTAGCAAATGACAATTAGTACAAAGAGCAGTGGGTGGCCAAAGGGTCTGGTTGTCTTGGTTGTCATCTCTGCTTCTTGCTGAAGTCAGTAGGGAATTATTTCCCACTGAGTGTTTAAAGCAGGAGCTAGAGGGCACCAGGGAAGTAGACCTTCTGACTGTGACATTCTGCAAGGGCTTGGGCTCTGTGCCAGGTGCAGTGTGCCTGGGACCTGGGTGACTGTGGTGCTGTGGCTCCTTTTTGACCTCTTAGCTGGCCAGCCTTGAGGACACAGAGCGAACAAGGGGGTCAGACCTGAGTGCAGATGCTGCTCGGTTCCTGTCTGCCTGTTTGTCCTTCCTTAAGTAACACAGGTACAGCCACCCTCCCCAGCTCCCAGGCCCCACTCTGAGATGTCCATTTGCCCCAACACCCTGAGATCAGAAAGACAGGCAGGAAGTAGCATCCACTAGGCTACAGCATTCCTGCCCTGGAATCCACAGGCCCCGAGCTTCCTCTCGGCTCCCACAGCACCTGGGGTGGAGAGGAACAGGGTGGTGTTAGATGTGCTGTAAGTTGGGACAAGATCCTGGGCAGCTTGCCCCTCTTCCCACCATTCCTGAGTCCCCACCTCACGGAAGGACGCATCACTTCTCCCTCTTTTCAAAACATTTCAACCAGACAACTGATTTGGGGTAACAGATCCCTGGTCATATTTTAAAGCATCCTCTCTCTCTCCTCTGTCCTCCTCCACCACCCCAAACTGTCCTCATCCTTGTCACTGCCCAGTTCTCAGTGCCAACTTCATGCACCAGGCTGCAGGGCTACGGAGTTCCTGTAGACCCTCAGCTTTCAGCTTGTCATTTCTAGCCCTTACTGGGTTTTGCGAAGAGACCTGGGGTGTGTGTGTGTGTGTGTGTGTGTGCACCCGCACGCCTGAGTTTCTTTAGATAAATCCACAGAGTCACATGAAATCAGTGACAGGTTGACACCGTTATTTCAAGATTCATCGCTCTAAGTTGCCAGCAGAGGAGACCTAGCCAACTCCTTCCCACTACCGACACTTTTTTTCCAGGCATAATTTATAGCACTGGGGTGAATTTGTTTCCAAAAGATGAATATCACACTATCAGCAACAGCTGCCTCTCATTTTTATTTGTTTTTAAATTTGACTCAAAGTCCAATTCTCCATACACATCCAAAGCTGTAAATCCTAAGGCGACTGATTACATGATTTAGTAAACAGGTTATATTATATAATGAAATTAAAGTGGGGCCCTGTGACGCCACCTACAGGCCACTTCTGGGAAGGGATCTGGGCTAGAGACTATCATTTTGGACAAGGCTTGGAGCTGAGAGAAAAGAAACCAGATTGTGCCAGGGTTGAGGAGGCTGCCCCAGAGGGAGAAGCTGCAGCCAGCCAGGTTACTAATGCAGCGTTTTGGTCGCTCCTGCTGAGTTCACTGTGTTATTTCAGCCTCCTGCAAATCTGTCTAGACGTCAGAACCCAGGCCCCGGCAGCTGCTCTGAGGGGACAGCTTGGGAGTGGGGGTGAAGGGTAACCTGCCGTCTGGTCTGGGATGCGGGGATTGAGGGTTCCAGGCACGCTGGGCGCGATGGCCTCAGGGGCCTCCTCACTCTCTAATGACGGAGCTGGCTGGCCTCTGGAATGAAGCTACAATCTAACTCTTTCCATTCAATTCAACAAGCATGTGTGGAGTGCTAACCTGGGCAAAAGCTTTCCGAATATTCTGGGGAAATCCCTTCATTTTGCAATGCAAGAGGGGAAGTGACTTTCCAGGCTGCAGCTGAGTAGCAGATTCCTCTGGGTGCAGAATCTGGTCTTTTGGACCCTAAGCACAGGCTCTGGTCACGGGAATGGAGAGCTGAGGACAATCTCGTGAGTCCTCTCGTCCAATCCCCGAGTTTACAGATGAAGAAACTGAGACCCAGGCAGGGGATGGAAATTTCACAGCCTCTGCTTGTACCAAGGGAAGGAAAATCGTGCAAATACTGCCCGAGCCTGTCAGAGGACAGATGAGAAGGGCTCCCAGGGGATCCTCAGGAGGGCCTCTTAGCTGCTGTGGAAGAAAGGGAGGAAGGCAGGCAGACACCTGGCCCTGAACCACAACACTATTTGAATGACTTAGGCTCTGAGGCCTCAAGGATTCTAGCTTTTCCAAAGAGTGTTTCTGAGAGTGGGTAACATCACAGAAAATTAGTCCCTGGAGAGGAGAGGGGACTCACTTCCCAGGGGCTGAGAAAGAAACTGGACCATAAGGGAGTTGGGGGTGATGGTGTCGAGACAGAAAATAGGGCAGTCAGACAGAGTCCAGGAGGGTGGAAAGATCCCCTCCCCCTTGTCCTTGTGCCAACCACTGGCCTGGTCTCCAGTTTGGGGCAGGTGGGGGACAGTGGGGGACAGTGGGGGGACAGTCCCCAGTGGGGGACAGTGAAGGGCCCAAGGAAGGGGGGACAGTGGGGGACAGTGAAGGGCCCAAGGAAAGCTGGGCCCTTCCTCCCCTCTCCTCCCTCCCCACCGGATCCAATTTGTGTCAGCTGGGGTCAAGGGCTAGGAACAAATGCTGTCCGGCCAGCTGGACAGAGAGTTTCCAATTAGACTTTGTTTCTCATCCTGAAGGCCCTGAGCCCCAACCCTGGCACCCCAGCCCAATTACTGCCCTGCAGCATTAACCCCTTGGTGCCCCAGGCCGTTAATGGAATGTTAATTAGTCTAATGGGTTTCATGTCAACAAGTCCTAATGAGCTCCTTCCTAATGAGCCTGGTATTTTTTTCTAAGCCTGTTTGTCAACACACTGGAGTTTGGGCTCCAGACCCAGGGCCCTGTGCTGAGGAGCAGAGGGAGGTGGGTGCCCTTACACAGCCCATTCCTATTTCCTAAAGGGGTGTCCTCTGATGTCCCCTCATCCCCCCACACTGCCTCGCCGGCTCCTGAGCTTCGTAAAATGGCATTTTAAGCTTCTTTTGATGATGATATTAGTGATACAAATGATTTCTTCTTAGCTATCATTGTGGAGTTGAGTTAGGTTTTTCCCCTCCTAGCTGTCATGTAATAAAGGTTTTCAGCATAAAAACAAACAAACAAAAACAAAAAAACAACCTTTCAACGTGAACCTATCCTGGATGGGAAATTCCTCTACTGCAGGTTGTTCCTCACGTGTCCTCCATTTGTAGTGCTGGCTGCGCTCCCTCCAATGCCCGGGTGTCTGGTGACGCAGTGCTGGGGCCTCGGGACAGGGCCAGGCGGGACAGGGCCAGGCGGCTCAGAGCCCCTGACAAAAGCTTGGAAGCCTCGGGCTGGGTTTGCTGGAGCTCAAGCCTGCTACTCCCCTCCCCCTCCCCAAGGACGTGCAGAAAGGGCAGGTTTCCCCGCAGGGCTGGGACCCCAGCTGTGCTCAAGGAGTCCCCCACACCCCAACTGCAGAGTCCTCGCCAAGCTTCAGACAAGATGAGTCAGATCCCCAAATTCCTCTCCAGGACGTGCCTAGCAGGATGGGGAGCGCCTGTGTGGGCCGGGGGGTGAGGCGAGCAGCCAGCTTCCGGGACGGGCGCGGGACTCCGGCAGCTGAGCTCCCCCAGTGTCGAGTTGCCGGAGGCTTCTGCGCCTGAGTGAGCAGAGAAGGAAACTTAAGCCCCTGATGAAAAGGCCTCCTGTTCTCTTGTAGGAGAAGCCCCCAGAGGGCAGTGGGGCAGTGGCCTAGTGGCCTGTGGTGACCTCAAAGAGAGGGAGGGGCAAGGGCCATCTGGGTCCTCAGAAAATCGTTCCTGTGTCCTCTGCCGAGGCCGTTCTGGCCCCTGTTCCATGGCCCCGTGGGCTCAGGACTGAACAATCCCCTCTCAACCTCATGGGTGGTTGTCTCTGGGCGCAGACCACTCAACTGTCCCCCCTTACCGCCAGACCGGGCAGCCCGCCTGCTGCTGCAGATATTTCTAGGGACAGAGCCTCTAAAACGACCCTACCTTCCATTCATTGGACAGTGAACAAAAGAATGCAAATTAAAGACTCCGCTCTCTAGCCCCAATCCTCCTCATTGAACTTCTTTGCTTTGCCTTCACAATGACTTTCTCATCCATGGAATGAGGTCACCAAAAGACGGGAGCCTGAGGTGAAAGGGAACCGCTGCCCCTAAGGTGGGAGGAAGCCCTCCTTCCAGGACGCAGCTCCCACCCTGACTGTGCCCCCAGGCTCCCTCTCCTGGAAGCTGCTGGCACTGCAGTGCTACGGCCCTCCACTTTTTCCAGCCGGGGAGCATGTACCATTGGCGCTCTGGGGAGCAGGACCTGCCACCCTGACCCTTGCGCCCCGTCCAAAGTTACCTTCTCCACCAGAGTTCCAGGAAAGGCTGTGCCTAATACATTCCTGAAATATCCCTATTTCCTTTATTCCTTCAGGGTCCAAACGAGAGAAATGCCACCCATTTTCATGTCTCAAGTCTTAATTCTGGAAGTTCTTTCTGATGTGTCAAGGAGTCTGCATCCCTCTTTTCCCCTATGCAACCCTCCTCACTCTGCCCTGGCCTTCCTGGGGTGCTGACCAGCACCCAAAGACCCGGCCATCAAGATAGGCCTCAATTCCCCTGCCTGAGAGAGAGGCTCCCCTAGGAGCTCCCTCGTAGCCCCTTTGCAAAAGAAAATCTGGATTTCGGTGCCCAGTGTGTGTGAGATGGGCGAGACGCCGCGTGCTTTGGCCGCAAGGATATCCTGATGGTCCGTGTTTCAAGCAAGCCCCCGGGGAGGCGAGCCAGAGCTACAGGCAGCGAGGCCCTCGGGAACTGTCCTGCAGCCACCACACCCTGCGCTTCTCCACTACCTCCACCCCACCTCTGCTTCCCAGATGGACCATGACCTCCCTGCGTGCCCCTTGGGGAGAAGACCTGGCCTTAGTCGCCTATCCTGCCACACCCTCAACAGTTCTCTGCACAGAGTTGATACTTTTTTAAAATCTATTGAATGAAACACGAATTTCCAGTGCTTTTTGCATGTACACTTCAGGTCAAAGCATACCTGGTATTTTAGAGACTCAGGTCAGGTCAGAGTAGATTTTTTTTCTCCCCTTCCTGAAAAACAACCAAAAGAACACACGCGCGCGCGCACACACACACGCATAGCCCTGGACACCTGCCCCTTACCAGCAGCTCTAAAATGCCCCCAAATTCCCAGAGAGTTCAGGTATGTGAACATTTTGGAAGCCCCTAAGGAGGGTCAGCCTGGAAGCGGATGGAGCCCCAGGGCGCCTGGGGGGAGGGGAGGCTTGGGTGCTGTGCTCACGAAGGTTTCTAGCTCCTCAGCGCCCTCTGCCCAGGAGGACAGGTCCTGCACTCCACGGAGGTTCTTAGCAACCCCATGATGGACAGCCCCATAGCAAGCAACTAGCCTGTGGTTTCCAGATCTAAATATTCAGGACATCTACTGTAGCTCAACAGCTCTCTTGGCATTCTGTTTCCTTGAGTGGCACTGCCAGGCTGTCTCCACTTACGGCACCACATTCTAGTTCAAGAGGAACCTTGACGCACCATGGGGGGAGCTTGCTCACTTACTGGTGGTGGGAAGAGAAGAGGGGTATGGGATAGTGGAGCAGACCCAGAGTGGGGACTCTAGAGATTTGGGTTCCATCCCTGCTTCACTAGCAAGCCCCACCCCGACACACACGCGCGCACGTGCACACACATGTCCCTCCTCTTGGCCTCTGTCTCCATTGTAAGAGGCTGATAGACCATTTGACTCTGATGCCTCTTCTGGCCCCACATTCCGATGACTTTATGTTGAGCTTAGGCTAAGGAAAGTCAGTCACAGCATGCACCTAAAAAAACCCAGGAGGGGACTGGTGTTCCCTGCCTCTTTCCCTTCCCCAGGCCCTCCAATCCGTCACCCTTGGGTTTCAGTCTGAAGGGCCAACGCCCCACGTCCCTTGCCACCACTAGGGGGTGTGGTAAGCACACCCGGGAGGGGTGAGCCTGGTGCCTGGGGACCCTGGAGCCGGGGAGCCGGGGAGCTGGGGGCCTGAGTCCTGCCTGCTCCATAAGTTCTGGGGCTGCTCCAGAAAGCCTGGGGAAGGGTGGGGCGAGGAGCACCCTTGTTATACGGGGACAAGGTGAGGCTCGGGGCCTCCCCGGCAGGAAAGAAGGCCTCCCAGTAGCCTCCAATCCCCCAGTGCTGCCACCAGCCAAGCCCCCTCCCCCTCCCACACACACAGCAGGCCAGAGCTAATGCTGAACAAAGCATCACCGCAGGGGTACAGGTTGTTTTACATATGATTTGAATATTGTTTCTTTCAAGTCAAAATAGCACAGCAAGCCCCTCCCCACCCAGGCCTCTCCCCTTAGTTCTCATTTGTTCCCCTGAAGAGCCTCCAGCCCTTGCTGTATCCAGTCTGCCCAGGTGGCCCAGCCTGGAAAATGTGGAGCTGGTTGGTGCCCGGGGCTGGCCTGCACTCAGTGGTGTTAACGGTGCGGCCCCCTCTCTCCTGCCCACAGATCCTCGATGTGAATCAATCCCATGATGCAACATGCCTCCCCAGCCCCAGCTCTGACGATGATGGCCACGCAGAATGTCCCTCCCCCACCCTACCAGGACAGCCCGCAGGTGAGTGCCCGGCTTCGCAGGTGGAGGAAGCATGGGGGAGGGAGTGTGGCGGCCTTCAGCACCCCAACTTGGGGGCTGGGGTGTTCAGGGGCGGGGGCAGAGCCAGGCCTCTCACAACCTGTCTGGGCAGCACTCTCTCTGGGGAGGAGGAGCCCGGCAAACAGACTGGGGGGAGTCTTTGCATTCCACACACCAGGTTCAGACCCTACACCCAGGACGGCAGCCTAGAGTAGTGGTCATGGTCCTGTCCCCACACCCACCCAGCAGACACCAGTCCAGGGCAGCCAGCCCCTTTGTCGTGATTGGGGCAAAAAATCCAGAGGGGAGACCCAGGTACAAGGTGTAAGTAGAATCTGCCTTTGAGTTTTGGGAAACTTCCTACTTAGAGGCCCCTTAGTACTAGGTGACCCCATCTGCTGGTCACTTGGGCCCTTGTGTCCTGTCCTCTCATGCCTGCCTGTCTGAGGAATCTCTGTTCTCTTCAGGACTCTACTTGGCTTCTACGTAGAAAAAGCCAGATTCTTTCTCTATGCCCTCCAACCCCTTCCCTCTGGTCCCCAGCTTCCAGCCCTCAACTCAGACACAGCAGCCCCCCAGGTTCTTCTGAGGGCCCCCCCGTTGCTACTCCCGCAGCAGGCGCCTGCACATCTCACTGTCGGTGTTTGTCTCTTCTCCTGCAAGCCTGGCCCCGCTGCCCTCCCGCAGTCCTTGAACCGACTCCTTCTCATCTTGGCTTCCCCCATGTGCGCCCCCACCCACCCCTGGCTCTTCTGAGGCTCCGGGTCATGCGGCTGCGGCTGCGCTCTCACAGGAGGCTCCATCCTCTGACCTTTCCCTTCGGGCTCTCCTGTTTCTCTACTTTGGTCTCTCTGGTCAATATTAATTCAATAATTATTTATTGAGCATCTGTGATGTGAAATGCACCCAGCTAGAATACCCATTCACTCGTTCACCCGGGTGCAGCGAGAGCCGCTGTGCACTGGTGCCAAGATGGTTCTCACTCCTCCAGCAGCCACTCTGCCCTGCCCCGTGAGCCCTCACTCACTGCCACTTCGAACACAGCCGTCCTCAGGGACCACACGGAAGATCTGTGTGGCACGAAAAGGGTATTGAGACTCAGAGGCCGGGTGGGCAACCTTTTGCTCACATTAGGTCCTGTGGCCCTGACACCCCAACCAGGTGAGAGCATGTAATAGCTGTTCTGTACATCCTTGTTGTCCCCCTGTGAAACTGCCAGATGATGTGGGCCACTTTCCAGAGCATCCAGCATGCAGACCACCTTTGGCTCCCCTCCCATGAAAATCCAAAAGCCCTAGTCATTCACCATCCTCCAAGCACATGTCGTTTGGTCCACAGCCTTGCCCCCACATGTCACTTCACATTCCTTCCCCATCTCTCCCAGCCTAACCTCATATTGAGCACGTCCTCTCCCTGCATCAGTACCTTCCCACAAATGACCACAGAGTTGGACTTGGCATTTATGCAGCTTTTCTATTCAAAAGCTTCCGGGTGTCCAACACGATGTCAGGGCTCTTCTCTCTATAGTCCCAGATCCAAGAGATGAAGTTCAGAAGGAGCCCTCAACTGATAGAGATCTTTTGCCCCCCAAGAAAAAGTGAAAAAGAGAAGAGGAGCCTAGGGGCTGTAGTGGGGTACAAGAGTCATCCTTCCTCAATAGAAGCAGACCCATCCCCTCATCTGCTCAGCAGTGTTAGGGACCCCCACACACACTGGGGTATTAAGAGGCAGCAAGTTTGGCTCCACTTCTTTTGTGACGATATTCTCCAGGCTTCACAAGTCGCAGTGGGGAACAGAGATGGGGACCCTTCCTGTATGTAGCAGGTGGTGGGTGTCAAGGCCCACGCCCCTGTACCTAAAGGCCCTAGGGAAGACCAGGGCATGGCCGAGAGGTCAGAGAGCATGCATTGGCACTGCTGGTGGCAGCTGCTTCTCTGCCACCCACCTTTCCTTGTTTTGCCTGCCTGGGCAGCTTGGAGAGGTTTTGGTTGGGTGGGGATTAACAGGAGAGCTGCAGCAAGGGCTTGTGTTGTCCAAGATTGCTGCTCCAGGAAGCTAATTTAATTATCAGCATACGGTTACATTAATAAATCCCAACTGACAATGGAGGTGATGGGGGTGGGGCTGCAACCTGAAGGTGCTCAGCCCCCCAGAAGCTACCACTGAGCTTCTCTAGCTTTTGAGGGGAATAAAGGAGGCTCCAATTCCCCATCTAAGGTCTCAGAGCAGAAGCCAGATGCAGGGACTGTCCCAAGGCTCTCCTCTGAGGATCCACCAGAAAGTCACCATTGAAAATATTCACATTTACAGCAAAGGAATAATTTGCCTGGGGAAGCTGCCATCTACTTGTAACCCCAAAGATCCAGGAATGAAGTTTCTACAGGAAGCCTCAGTGTCCATGGTGAAGTGATCAGGCCAAGGTCTTGGGGTCTTTATGGCCATGGCTAAGTCACTAGGCTATAGCTAAATTGCCACTGGCCTTCCCTGAGCTGAGCCGGTTCCCAAGGAAACTGATTAAGATGGGGGCCAAGGGCGAGGAGTTAGGGCAGGGATGGAGCGGGCGGGTGGACGAGGTGGGTGAGGTCCCCAGAACAAAGGCTTTGGCTCATGGGGGAAAGGCTCTTCTTTCCACAGAGTGCTGGCCTTTGAGGCCAGTTGGCTTAGGGAACCCTTCTCCCCACTCTTTGGGGGCTTCTAGGAGCGGCTTCCTCTTCTATGTGTGCCTGACCACTGGAGTTTCCTGCTGGGGAACTTGCGCTGGCCGTCCTGCCTTCTTCTCTTTATGCTTTGGAGAGGCGGGCCCCAGCTTCTCTCTACTCCCTTTCCCTCCTAATTCTCATTATCCTGGAGAAGCAGGGGCTCTCTGACACTCCATGTCTTCAGGAAAGCAGAGCCTGATAGGAACATGGGGCGGGCACCCGGGGAATCACGTCCTAAAGGGGCTCTCAGGAAATGAGCCCATGCCCTCCTCATCCCTTGAGGTCTAATCTCATTACGTCTGGACTCTGTGTGACTTGTTTCCTCAAGGCCTGGACAGCTGAGCACATCTCGCTATCACCTCCTCAGAAACCCAGTTTCTTCCACAGGCAACAAATGGACAGTCTCTGATATGAAGTCCCCAAAATGAAAAAGAAAGTGAGAAGCAGAGCCCTTCCTCTGAGACCCATGCAGTCGTTTTAATAATGTTCCCGTTGTGCTGAGGGCTAGCAATACTGAGCATAATCTATTCAAATGCACAGGAGAATCTCACTTTGGAAAATTAGGAATCTGCATTAAAAAATTCCCAAGCCCCGGACCTTCTTTGTAATAAATTAGAATTTTTTTTCAAGGCAAGTTCTTAACTTGGCAATTTCATTTTTGAAGTTTGGGGAATAAAGTTATTAAAAATGAGGGAGGCTTTTTTTTCTTCCCATTTTATAGAGAAGCATTAATGGTTATGGCCCCGTGCTATCTGGGCACAAGCCAAGTGGTGTGATGGCTAAGCGGCTTCTAGCCCTTCAGTTCTGTTTGAGCCCATCCTGGGGAAACCGTGATTACTTATAAGGATGTCACTCTGTGTTTATTGTGTGCTGAAGACTGACTTACGTTTAGAAAGTGCAAAAGCGACAACCCAGTGGAGCCCTCCCTGTGGCCTACTTCCTTCTGGTGGCTTCCTGTTGAATTCTGTCAGAGTCGCAGCACCCTCTGCTGTCTACCTACAGACAGTACCTCAGTTCCAGCGAGCTAGGTCCTTGATGCAGACCTGTACTTTGTGCCCTGACAAGAGAGGGGCACATCACCAGGAGGGTGGAATTCTACAATGATTGTTTAAAGACTACATTGTCTGCAGGGAGACCTGGAGGTGAACTGGGTGTGTGGTCCTCAGTGCATCAATGCATCATGTTCATTCCTACATCCCTCCCCTTCTGTTGTTCTGCAACTCTGCCACAGTGGGCCTGGCCATCTGTCACCTGGACTTTCCCAGCTCCCTCTTCCCATTGCCCCCGAACCGCTGCTGACCCTAATATTCTCCACTATAGCTCTCCTCTTCTGCACTTGCTTAGAACCCCAGCAAGGGTCACTCCAGTCTCCCTCCCGGAATTTTCTTGGTGTTACACAACCAACCTGTCACTCCTAGACAAATACCCTTCATTCATGTACCCTCTCTCCACCTCGTTGAGTCCTGTTTCCTGTAACACCCATGTGCAATATCACTCACTAAGCAAAGATCTTCTTAGCTCCGTTAGCAGCTGCAGGAAGCCATCGGATTTACTAGGGAAGGTAACAGCTTCTCCAGCCTCACCTTACACACACAACAGACTCTCACCGTCAGCACCCACTCCCCGCTCTTCCTCACACAGAGACGCATACCTACCGTCCTACAAACACCTTTGCCCTTGGCTTATAGGCAAGACAAATATTTTGTCTGGTCTATTTGTGCACCTATGCAATGTTTAGTATGCTTCTGTCTGCATGTCCCCAGCATGTCAGCTGCATGATCACTTGACCAGAAAGCAGAAATCCTAGTGGATGCCAGTCTGACGCACTAAGCACAGTCCTATGGATGTGGGTACGCAGTGGATAGTTTAGATTAGGAACAAATTATGGGTAGGTAGTTAGGTGCTTACGTAGCCTGACTTGGTGATGGATGATATTAAAAGGGTCTTGGCAGTTCACCAAAGATGCAGCCTCATTTTTGACCAGAGAGGCAAGATGGGCAAAGTCAGAACTCCTAGTTGAGGGCCGGTAGGGGAAGCTCACTGCAGAAGGAAGTCAGGCATTTGCTTGAGGCCCTTTGGCAAAAGCTGTGTCCCCTGTTGCCCTCCATCCTTCAGCAACCCTCAGGGTAAGAAGAATGTTCAGGAACCCAGGACACTATGATTGGAGATCTGGGGTCAAGACAATATTATCTCACCTACTCTGCGAGAGGAGGCTAAGGCTGGGGCCAGCCATGCGCTCTCGGAAGCCAGGCTGGTCTTTCCTGCCTCTCTGAGCACCTTCTTTCCCTCCCTACCCGGTTCCCACTCCAGGTGGGGCCAGGGGAGGCAGGGGAAGCTGAGTGGACTTTGATCAGTCATTAGGATCCCCATGGGGGTTTCATTAACTGGAGGCAGAAGGGGGTGGCTGGGGCCCCTGGCTGTGAATGGCCTCCATCCAGGCCACAGCAGCTGTGACAGGCAGAAGTGGGTTCAGATGTTTTCACACTCGCTTTACATTCCTCTCATCTCTTTAAGGGCTGGAGCCCCCTGCCTTGCAGGGCCCTCTGCTCAGCTGCCTGTGAAACACATTCGCTTTGCAGCAATAGAGTTAATTCAGCAGCTTTGAAAGTTCCCCTAAGCCTTTTCTGTGGCTGTGATTGACGGCTCCCTCTGTTCCTGGGGGCAACACCCCAGGGACCATATGGGGGACCCACCTTCCCTTACTTTGACTCATCAAAACAGACTCTTCCCTTTCTTTCATATTTTCTGCCGGGCCTTTCTTCTCTTTGTGCACTGTGACCTCTCTCTGCCTGCTTGGGCCACCCATGACTTTAAACTGGACACATCCCTGAACTCCAATTCACTCAAGACCTGAATCCTTCATTATGTAAAAGGCAAAAACAACTTCCAGGTCCAACCATGGGGCCTTTATACCTCCACGTAGGAGACGGTGGCCTGGCAACATGACTTTAAAGCTTGCAAAGAAACACCGTAATGGCCTGGTCTAGGTTTTTTATGTGATGAACTTACTACCTTCATTCTGATATTTACCAAAACACAAAGATTTTGCTGTCTACCCCCTTGCCTCTAATCAGGACAAGTGCCCTAAACAACTACAGAAATAGTTAATGGCCCAAGGATACAAAGCCTAAAATAAATCAGGGGGCAGGTGACCATCAGGTCAGCAGCAGATCTGAGTAGCCCTTTGCACGCTCCCCCCCCTTTCCTGTGCTGTTGACCTTCCAGGGGCTCCCAGGTCTTTGAGGCCCAGCAGGAGGCAGGTGGGTGAGTTGGGCCCCAGAAGCTTGTTGTCCTTGGAGTTTGTGGTCTGGAGGGGGAGGGTGGGATGACTCAACCTAGTAGAAATTCAGAAATCTTAGGCCTCGTCCCAGCTCTGCTGATGATGAATTGTATGAATTTAGGCAGGCGGTCTCAGTACTGTTTCTTTCATTCACTCATCCATTCAATAAATATTGAATGCTTCCTATGGATCTTACAGACATTGTCCTGCCGTGTCCTGGGAGTGCAAAATTAACAGAGTTCCTGCCCTAACAGAGCTTATAATCCATTTGGGGCCTTAGTTTTTGCATTGGTAAAATGGGAATAACTTCTGTCCTCCCTGCCTCACAAAAGTGTTGAGAGATTGGGTACAAAAAGTGGAGTGGTGTTTCTTAGCCTCTTAACCCACGCCCCTGACTTATCTTTCATTCTGTCTTCTGCACATCTCCAGCAACCCAGATTGCATTGAACTTTAATTAATTTTTATTAGGAACACAATAGGCATATTAAATGTTTCTCCAGCTATAAACACCCCCTTACACACACACACACACTAAGATTCTGGTGTGTCTTCTAAAGAGCCTACTGGAAGTCACTGGTTGGGGCTATTACAAAAGTGAGGGGTCCTCCAGAGATGGGTGGGGAGGATGGGAGCAGTCAGTTCCCGGGAAACTGCACAAAGCTGGGAAGTAAAAGCCTCGGCTCCAAGTGCACAGCCTTCCCTCTGCTCAGTAACACCCCAGGAAATGCAGTTAGGGCCAGTGAACATTTTACAAGCCACATTTTGTAAACTATTACCTACAAACCCTTTTAAAATTAATTAATTAGGCCAGGCACGGTGGCTCACGCCTGTAATCCTAGCACTCTGGGAGGCCGAGGCAGGTGGATCGCTCAAGGTCAGGAGTTCGAGACCAGCCTGAGCAAGAGTGAGACCCCGTCTCTACTATAAATAGAAAGAAATTAGCCAAACAACTAAAAACAGAAAAAAATTAGCCGGGCATGGTGGCACGTGCCTGTAGTCCCAGCTACTCGGGAGGCTGAGGCAGGAGGATCGCTTGAGCCCAGGAGTTTGAGGTTGCTGTGAGCTAGGCTGATGCCACAGCACTATAGCCCAGACAACAGAGTGAGACTCTGTCTCAAAAAAAAAAAAAAAAAAGCGTTCCAGGTGTCGAGGTTGGAAGCATACACAGCTTAGGCAGAGGGCCAGTCTGCCTGGGTCTGGGGAGTGTGGAGAATCAGGAAAGGCTTCTTGGGAGATTTGAGGCTCTGGCTGGGAGACAGGGAAGGGAATGAGGACACTTCCTGCTGGGCGGCCGTGTGAGCAAAGGCATAAGGATGTGAACCATAAGGCGTGTTCCAACAACCCTACACATGAGTCTGAGCCGTGCAGGGATGCGGGGGGAGTGGTGTATGGGAGACAAGCCTAGGGGTCAGTGAGAGGTCCGGGCCTGAGCACCCCAAGGGCCGTGTCCCACTACATTGGCCATGCCCCCTGCTGCCTCCCACCTGTTCAGGCCAAACTTGATATTTACCCAAGGGCTTCAAGCTCTGACCTCCTCCCAGGTCCTTGACTCTCCCCTGGTTGCCAGGAAACTGATCCTGTGCCCGGCTTGCCTGGGCGCTGGAGGGAGTACCAGCTCCTAGGAAGTCCAGCCCAGCCCGCCTGAAGCCTCGGCAGCCCCTAGTGGGCCAGGCCTGGCAGCCCTGGGGGCTCCAGAACACGAGGCTTCCTGCAGCCTGGCAGGGCAGGCCCAGGGGCTGGTCTGCTCCCCCCTGCCCTTGTCAGGCTGAGGGCTCAGGGCTCTTAGGAGGAGTGTCTGTGCTGAGAAGGCGCAGGCTTAGGGGTCCAGGTTTGGAGGAAGGGACACTGTGAGAGGCCCGTGGAGATAATAGTCACACAGAGCAAGACTGGGGAACGGGGGTGGATGTGGGGGACATGGGAGGAATGGGCCCTGGGGCCTCTGGGGTGGGGTATGGACAGGGGATGGGATTTGGATTTGGATTCAGAGGAGAAGGCTGGCAAAAGGAAGCATGAAAAATGCTTAGAAACCAAGGATTGCTGAGCAGCCACTGTTTGTAATGCACCCTCACATATGGTCTCCTGGTAGCCCTGGGAGAGACAATATATTAGCTCCATCTTTTCCTGATGGGGAAACTGAGGCTCAGAGGAACTGAGTCACCTGCCCAAGGAGACGAAGCTGGTGACTGGTAATATCTCCTTCCACGACACCTTGGGCCCCCTTTCCCTGCACCTGAGCTGGCACTTGCCCCACTTCCCTGGGGGCTTAGACAGTCAGCAGGGGTAGTGCCCACAGTGGCAGGACCCCTAGGGCAGCCCGTGTGAGAGAAACAAAGGCAGCAGCTCCCAGGGTGTGGGCTGCAGGTTGTGTGGGTTATAGTAACAATAACTACAAAATGCTGTGTATCTACTAAGTGCCAGCTGCTTTGCATACATTATCTCATTTAACTCTAAAAACCCTGTACCTTAAGTATAATTATTCCCATTTTATAGATGAGGAAAATGCACGAGTCGCCCTGGCAGAGAGACAGCCAAATCCAAGGTAGATGCTCAGTCAGCACATCATGCTGTGTCCCGCTATCTTCAGCCCCCGGCTGGACGCCCGCCACTCCCGATCAGTGTGTGCCCAGGGCCTGCACACTTCCCTGCTTTGCCCTGAGGCATTCGGGGTCAAGGAGGTAAACCTGCAGCGACAGTGGCAGCACTGGAAGGCCTCCCCACTGCACCCCAGTCGTTTTCGCATTCAGTAGATATTTTGGGTACTCTCTGATTCAGATACAGGTGCTATGACAGTAAACAGAGAAAAACCTGGTCCCTGCACGCAAGGATCCTGCAGTTGGGTGGAGGAGAAAGGCAAGTAGCAGCAAGTGGCAGCGGTGTGCTAAAGGCCATGCGGGCACGAAGCAGAGGGACCTGTCCCGGTTCCCATGCTGGCCGGCGTCCTCTGAAGGAGACAGCAATCCTCACAGCAGTGGGGAGATAGGAGGCATCACTCCTGTTTTTCAGATGAGGCACCTGACGCCTCAAAAATAAAGTCACATCTCCAAGGCTGCCCAGCAATACGTGGCAAGGGTGGGATTCAAAACTCCATCGATGCCAGCGCCTCTGCTGTCCCCCACGCACACTACCTCCCACAGGTGCTAGGAAGACTTGGTGGTGTCCCCTATTCGGAACCACCTGCTCCCGCCTCCCATGAGCAAGAGAGGAACTCTGAAGGGAAGCTGGCAGGGGCTGCGGCAGAATGCAATGCAATTCGGGCTTCTGGAAGGCTCAAACCGCACCCTGCCCCCTGCCCCGCAGGCAGGTTTCTTCTGGGCTCTCAGTCTCCAGGCTCCTCCACAGCCCCCAAGGGAAGTCGACACAGCAGTGAGCCACGTTCCACGAATAAACCACCCTTGCCTTCCTGCTTTGGGTTCTGCGCGAAGGACTGTTCCTGGCACAATCGCTGTTGTGGGATGCGGCCTGAACTCGTATTGTGAGAGGTTTGCTGAGGGACAGGCCGGGCCGGGTCCAGCAGTGAGGATGGGGGATTGTTACAGACTTAGAGTATGCGCTGGAAAGTGAAGTGCCATGCCCCCTTCTCCTTCTGCCTCCTTCCACAGAGGGTGAAAAAAATCTTCCCATTTTCCTCTTCAAAGAAAAGTAATCACATGCACCAATTTGCATGGGTGATTAGTCAGAAAGCTCTCCATGGGCTTCTGTTTTCTCATCTATAAAATGGGGTGATGATGGCTACTGCACAGGATTATTATTGAACATGAAAGCCTGCAGAAATATTTTATTAGTACGTGTTGGGGCCTCCGGGTGTCAGTGAGGGCACCTGAGGTAGGCAGGCAAGTTGTGCTTCCCAGGACACTGTAAGTCACACCAGGGAGTATTCATGTTTGTAGTAAGGCCAGACTGTTAGAGTGGCTGGAACCTTCGGCCCCTCCAGATTTTTGTGCCTGCACACATATCTTGCAACCCCTAACTCTTCCCCCCGCTTTCTTGGATGATAGGAGAGGGAACTTTCATCACAACACATGACAGCCAAGCATCTGGGCAGGGGCCTTTAGCAGGGCTGGTTACAGCCAGATGACGTAAGTCCAGTGGTTATAGCATCTATGGGAGGGAAGTGTGTGCGGGGGGCGGGGGGCCAGAGCCTTTGCTCAGAGAAAGTACCGTGAGGCCAAGAGGGGAGATGGGAACCTCGGAGCCCGCGTGGGTGCTGGGCACAGCATCTCGGCTCAGAGAGATTGGGCCTCCCAGGGGATGCTGCTGCCCTTCCCACCCATTAGTCATTGTCTGGTTCTCTTGATCAGTCCTCACAACCTGTAGAGTGGATATTACCTCCTGCATTTTACAGATTAGCAAACCAAAAAGGTCAAGAACTTGCCCCAAAACACAAAGCTAGTAATTGGCAGAGGAACATCAAACCGGGCCTGATCCTCTGCCCCTTGCATTCTCTGAGGCTTTTCTGATCTCCCAGACAGCTCTCGGGACATTGTTCAGCTTTGCCTCTGTGCCTTAGCTTCCCCAGGTTGAAAGGAACATCCATGTCTGCATCGATGCCATACCAGTCCCCAGTGGGATGCCCAGGCAGGGTCTCCAGAGTGCTCTGAGGTCTCCATGGAGAAAAGCTTCCAATCTGGAGTGGCCCATTCTGGGACCAGCTGTGAAGGCACCAAGTGGCCTCCTGGAGTGTGTAAAGCTAGTTTCTTCCCAGGCCAGACCAAGAAGAATGGAAGAACGTTACTTGGGGAGAAACCTTGAAATTTGTGGTGTGCTAGTAAATATTTAACAACTGGCTCTCTGGGAGTAGGGGTGGGTAGGGCAGGGGCAGGCCCTGATTTGCAGCATTTGCTGGTTTCCATGGTGTAAATGTTCCTACCATGGCCAATTTCAAGCTACCAGTGTTTTGTCAACCAGCTTACAGAATTCCTGAAAATTTAACGATTGGCATCCACAGGCAAGAGCAAGGCAGCTCCAGCACACGCACCTGCCTCCGGTCCCCCAGCTCCTCCCCCTCTTCCTATTCTTGAGGCTGTGCTGCCCTGTAACTTCCCCCAAAACATACCTCCAGATACCCAACCCCCCTGACCCTGTGGACAGCTGCAGGTCCTCTCCCTTTGAGCTCCAGTTCTTGGGAAATGGATGTCTCTGGCTAGAAAAAGAAATCCGTTTGGAGATAAACACTCATTCTCCAAAACCTGGAAGAAATGCAGAGTTTGCTGAATTGGCCCCTGTGAGCTATATAAATTTGAGTCATCGCCCTCCTCAGATCAGCTCTGCTGTCTTCTTCCTGTCCTCCTTCCTCTCAGCTGGGACCTCTTGGGATGCTGGCAAGTGACCGCTTCTGAGTCACATTTTATTCTGAGGTTGCATCTTTAATCCAGCAGGGCCCTCCGCCCAGCACTCCCCAGAGTCCTCCTAGGAAGGGGGCAGAGCAGTGAGAGGGCAAGGAGCCCCTCCCTCACCCTTCTCTGTCCTAGGAGCTCATCTCAATGGAAGCCCCTGGTGGATTCCTCCAAGGACACCAGGAAATTCACTCCTAGTGGGCAGAGCAGAGCATACTACTCCACCATGCATTTCACCCTCAAACGAGCTGTGCAGAAGTAGCTATTCCTTGCTTTGTGGCAGAAGTACACTCCGGAAATCTTGTGTTTAATAATAACAACCACTCCTCCATCTGTGAAGCACTCTAGAGTTTCCAGAGCACTTTTACATACTACATACATCACTGAATCCGAGCCTCGCACCAACCCTTTGCAGTGGATAGTGATTATTAAACTACCCACGTGGTGTCTGAGCTTGTCAGTGCTGGAGGGGACTTCAGATGTCAACTAACGCAGCACCCAGCTAAAGCTCCCATCCTCTCCATGGTGGCCCAGCTGGCCTGTCGCTTTCTGCTTGGCCCCTACAGTTGCCGGGGACTCACTACCACCTGGAGGCAGCCCATTCCAGCCTGAGAGAGTGAGGGCTTGGAAAGGTATTATTTAGGTTGTCTTCATGTTATGGATTTAATGCATTGTTTGTAGTTTGGCCGTTTGGGGCATACGGAGCAGATCTGATATAACCTAATTGCTTGGTCAGATATTCCAAGGGGGCTCTCATGTCTCCCCATCTCCCCCTGCCCCCTAAATCTTGCTGATACATTCCAAGTTTCTTCACATATTCTTCATAAGACGTAGTGCAGAATCCCTTCACCATCCTGGTCAACTCTCCTCTGAATATGCTCTCATGTCCTTGTTTAATCAGACTAAGACAGGACCAGAAGCTTCCTCACGCTGTGAGCTATGATTCTGTTCATGCGGGCTCAGATAGCATTAGTTTAGGTTGTTTTTTTTCTGACAGACACGTTACACTTTGGACATATTGAGCCAGCTGTCAACTAAAATACTGTTGCTAAGCCCTGCTCTGCACTTACAATATTGATTTTTTATTTTTTGGCCCAAATGTTAGGAGTGTTAAATTTTAACTTCTTAGATGAAAATCAATCTTATTAGATTCAGCCTGTTACCAAAATCTGTAAAGATCTTTTGGATCCCAGTTTCATATCATTCATAAATTTGTTGAGCATTTCTTCTTGTTGAGCATTTCTAAATCACTGATAAAAATGTTGAAGAGGACTAAAGAGGAAGTATGTGGTAGTCTTCTGGAAACTTCCCCCAAGCTGACATCTATACTTTAATTGTCATCCTTTGGGTGTAGTTTACTAATCCACACGTAATTGTCCACCAGGCTACATATCCATGTTTTCCACAAGGATATCATGGGAAATACCTTGCTGAAGTCACTTATACCATGATTTCCTGATCTGCAATTTTAATAATCATGTCAGATCCACAAATCGAGCTCCATGATAGCAGGCATTCATCTTTGTGACCCCAGAGCTTTGCACAGTGCGTAGTACATGGCAGGGACTCAAGAAATATCTGAAGAAATGATAGGTTGGGTTAGTGAAGGAGTGAATGAACCTGGCCCAGATCAACACGAAGATTACCAGTAGTTAGTTTTTTTCTGAACCCACCTCCCTTCTCTCTTTTGAAAACTGGAACAACATTTGCTTCTACTTTCTTTCTTATAGTACCTCTTTCATACTCATGAATCCTAAAAGGCCACCAATCTGCTTACTGATAAGAAAACAAGAGTTTAGGAAAGTTAAGAGATTTGCTCAAGGTCAAAGGCTGATAGAGGATTCAAGCCATTGTCTGCTGGCTTCAAGGCACCATGATGCTATGTCTAGCCTCACACCTACTGAGTCTGGGAAGGTTCCTCCAGCTCAGACAACAGGGGCAAGAATATTTCTTCTTACGAAAAATGATACAGTGCAGAAAAGCAGATTGCTTTCTTTTATAATCTCAACCTCATTCACCATCCATCATTCATTAGTTCCTTGATTCAATAAATATTTATCGAACACCTGCTAGTGCCAGACTGTTCTGGGCCCTAGGAATACTACTGTTACAAGCCCTCCTTGAGCTTAAGTTTTAGTCGGGAGTGGGGAGAAAGCAAATAAGCAAACAGATATACAGTCTATGGTCATGGGTAAGGGCTGGGAAGAAAAATACAGCAAGAGGAAGAGGGGCTATATTGTACTTCAAAGAGGCAGCATCTGAGCGGATTTCTAAACGAAGAGAACGAGACGTGCACATGTCTTGGGGACACACACACCAGCAATGATGTGCCCGTATTCACAGAAGTACGTTGTGTTCCTTCCAGAAAGCAGGGACCTAGATCGTGTGATGAACTTTCCTGCTGTAAAATATCTGACTCTTTCAAGGCATATTCATTCACTTATTCACTCACTCATATTCTCAGCAAATATTTTTATTAAACATCAAACTTTTTTATTGAGTGCGTGCCAGGTGGGAGTTGGGGATGAAAGGGTGAACAAGGCCCCAGGGAAGGAGACAGACAAGCACAGTATGATAAGGGCTACCGTGGGGCTATGGACAGGGCAGTGGGAGAGGACAGCTGAGGTGTGCCACCATTCACACTTTTAGGGATCTCTTTAACTGAAGGGAATGTAATAGCATTAAATTCCATAATGATGGTTTTCAAAAGTTTTAAAACCATTGAACCATTACTTTAAAAGATACCTTTTATATAGAAAGTCCAATATATAATATTAAAAGGAGTCGCTCTGGTTGGCACAAAATTGGAGGCCTCAGGATACCTTCAAAAACATGTAACATATTATGAAAACTACTGCCCTAAATATTTGTTATGGCCAAGAACAAGAATATGTCCATTGTCCACTAAAACCTGTATACCTTCCAGTGGCCAGGTAAACCGAATTAGGAGAGCCATTTGGTCATCAGTCAAAGCCATTGGGACCGTTACCTCTGGCTTGCGTCAAAGGAGATAAATAAACCTGTGCTCAAAGGAGAACTGAGTCAGCTACTTTTTTCCTGCTCTTCAAAGTCATCAATCAAATTTATACAGTCCCTATGACTCATAAGCACAATTTAAAGAGTTCATCATATTGGGTTTTTCTACCTCTGGGCAAAGGTCACCACATTTGCATCAAGAATCATCTCTTTCAAAGTATGCTGCTGGGTATCGCCTGGTTTGGGATGGCTGAAGTGATTTCTAGAACATCCTCATTTGAAGAAAGCCCTGCTTTTCTTCCCACTGCAGCACACGTGTGAATGGACGTTTGTCGTGTGCTCACAATTCTCTCGCCCTTGAGCTCTTCTCCAGACACACCGCAGCCAAGGTAGACCTCACACTCCAGCTCAGGGCCCAGCACCCTGGCCATGCTAACGCGCCCCCATCCCCTTTCTTCTCTCCGCAGATGACGGCAACCGCCCAGCCACCCTCCAAGGCCCAGGCTGTCCACATCTCGGCGCCCTCGGCTGCTGCCAGCACACCTGTGCCCAGTGCCCCCATCGACCCCCAGGCCCAGCTGGAGGCTGACAAGCGAGCTGTTTACAGGTGGGAGATGCAGAGTCCCCCTCAGGCCCAGCTCAGCAGTGAGACATGAGCATGCCAGCCGAAGGGTGGGCTCGTGAGGGACGATGGAATAGCTGTTCTCCTCGGCCTCCTCTATCAAGCCAATCCAGAAATCCCAATGGCCATGGCAGGTTGACTCTAGCTTCCTGGAAATGTAAGGGATAGGAAGAGCTGGGTGGTTCTCCCAGGAGCACCCCTTCCCATGTCAGCTATGGAGCTGAGCCCTAAACAAGCTTCAGAACCCTTCAGCTCAGCTGGCAGGCAGCTGCCTCCGGACCCTCTCCTTGCCCTGTCCCCCACTGTTGCCTTCACTCTATCAAGCCCACCAGAGCACTGGGCATCTGATTACACCCTCTAGGACTTGGCACTACACAGCTTTAATATGCATGAAAATCAGAGAGCTTGTTAAAGCGCATGGTTCTGGGCTCCGTGCTCAGAGGTGTTAGATCAGCAGTAGGTCAAGCTATAGGAAGAGGGTTATGAATTTTCCTTAAAACATCCAGGTGAATCTGATGCAGCTGGTCCTTGGACCACACTTTGACTCATGGTAGCCTTTGCTTTTTAGCAATAGGTGTTGGGTGTGATGGCATAGGTTCTGGCACTCTCTCCCAAGATGGGGAGTTTGCTAAGAGCAGGCAGCTTGTTTCTTCTCATTCTGTGTCTGTCCCATGCATCCAGGGCTGGTCCTGGATGTTGCAGAGGGTGGGGGTGGGGCTCAGGGAAGTGTCCATCTGCCTTGATGACTCCAGTTCTCGTGTATGTGGTTGGGGAAGAAGATGCGGTCACCTGAGAACAGGCTTAAAGAGGCTCCAGCAGGAACTTTAGTCATCATTTATCCACAGGGAGTCCACAGCAGTGAGAAGAGATGCAGGAGTCTGTACTCAGCACTGAGGTTGGACATTCACTTGTGTGAGCCTGTGTGCTCGCATGCCTCCGCAAGCACGGCTCTGCTCTGGCTGGGCATATGCCGCAGCAGGTGCTAATGCTGGGAACACGTGGAATGATCCACCCAAGACAAATGAATAGGAAGATTGATTCCTTTCTCATTCCTCCCCCACCACCCCAATGACAGCACCTTTATGGTAATGGTGGTGATTAGTGCTGTTATTATCATTATCACTGGCATTATTTTTAGTTACTCAGATGAGCTGAATGCCTCTAATATCAACAGTTGGGAGTCTGAAGCAATGGGCCCTGCTCCACAGATCCTGGCACCAGGGGCCTTCCCAGGTCTGGGGAAGGATAAAACACAGAAGCTGGCACCCCCTGCGCAGTGCACAGCCCAAGGCCTACTGCCTGCAGGTGGAGAGCTCTGCCTTGGGCCCCAAAGGACTCCAGGATCTGGTCACAGTCCCTGTCAGGGAGACTCTACAGGAGGGTAAGCCAGCCTCCCACAGTGTGGGATGGCCCTCCTGTCCCCCCTCCCCTCTTTCCTTCACACTCTTTTATTGAACTTACTATTCATATGTGCCAGACTCCAGGGGAAAGAGGGTGAGATGAGAGGGTGCGTGCATAGACTCTTCCCTTTGTCTCTCCAGGAACTGGTAGATATGCAGACAAGAAACCAACACTGCATGGTCAGAATAACAGGGAAGGCTTCTCAGAGGAAGCAATATTTGAATTTGGTCTTAAAAACTGAGTAAGAGACCCCACCAGGTAGAGAAATGGGGTGAGATAGGACCTTCCAGGCGGAGTAGAATCTGTGTGTTCTAGGAACGGCCAGTGGCCAGAGCAGCTGGGTGTGGGGGGAGGAGGCTGCACAGCCACTGCCAGTTAACCTGGGCCGTGTGTGGGCTTGTGCTCCCGTGGGGAGCTTAAGAAGGGAAAGGGGAGTAATGCGGCCCCTGAAAACTGCCCAGCAGCCTGATGACTTGGGCTGGGCTCTATTTAGATCATTGCTACACAAAGCATGGTTCATGGACTAGCAGCTTCTTGTCACCTGGGGGCTGATTAGAAATGCAGACTCTCAAGGCCCAAGACCTCAGGATTCACGGTTTGCACTTTCACAAGATCCCAGCACCTGCTCAGACCCCTGGGGGCAGGACCTATGGTGAGCCTAGATCACAGTCCAGAAAGCCCCTAGATTAGTGGTATAACAAAAAGATTTTTGGAAACCTAGGCTTGAGTCATACTTCCACCATGTACTGGTCTCTCTGAGTTTTAGTTTCATGATAGAACCAAAACAGCAGGTTTGATAAGAATTAATGAGAACACTATTCAAGTGATGGACACATTGATAGCCCTGACTCAAGCCCTGTAACAAAAACATTTGTACCCACTTCAAATTTTGAAATTAAAAAAAAAAAAAAAGAATGAATGAGACAGCCCATGTAAGCACCTGGTGCCATGTCTGACACCAAGCAGATGGGTTCCCTGGTCTTGTCAGTGGGATCCATGGGCCCCAAAGCCTTTCCCAAGATCCCAGGCGCATACCCCACCCAGGCCAAATTGCGAAAGTGGTGGATCACTGCCCCCATGGGAGCTGTCCACCACGTTGTCACTTGAAGTATGGCCCCGACCTTCCTTCAACCAACACTTCTTCCTGCTCACCTTCGCTCCTGGGCTTGATCTCCTCCCACGGGGCTGACCACCCCACAGCCCTTGGCCCTTGCTCAAAGTGTGTCGGCAGCCCTCTGACCCTGACGAGGGAAGGCCAGGCAAACATGGAGGCCCCAGCACCTCAGGCAGCTGAGCTGATGGCACCCCTGGGCCCTGCTTCCCATCTTTCCAGTCCTGTGCTGCCTCCTGGCCCAGCGACCCCGGGGTTGTCTCCCATAACCACACCTCTCCCATTAGCGCCAGCCATGGCCAGGGGAAGACCAGGGCGGGGGAGCAGACTCCTGTAGGGTCGGGTAATTTTAATTAGATTTAGCTGCCCGGGGCAGCCTGGCGGTTCCAAGGTACATCAGGGAGTCCGCAGTTAAGCGGAACCAGACCCTTTCCTTTCAGATTAGTGCCCAGCACTGACTTTTGGGAGCCCCCACCACGGCCCCTCCCAGAACCACAGATGAAGGAAGGGTGGGGTGGCCTCTCCCTGCTCAGAACCCTGCTGGGTGGCAGAGGGGCAGTGTGGCAAAAGTGGGGGGAGCCTGCCAGCACTAGGGAGGCTGTGTTTGTATATGAGGATGTGTTAATGAAATGTCCTGGTTCCCTTCTGATGTGGAGACAATGGTTGTGGGGCGGGAGTGGAGGGCAGAGTCTGTCTGTAATTGGATCATCCTGGAGCATCATCTGGGCTAATCAGCCTGACGACCAGGAGCCCCCACTCAGATTCATGATTCCGGTGTAATCCGAGATCCCGTGATTGGATGCACATCCCTGGTGATTGTGTTTGTGGCCCAGGAGCAGTGCTGAGAAGGGGTCTGAGGAGGGGAGGCCTGTGAGTGAGGGAGTGAGGGACCGCAGGTTGGGACCCAGCTCAGTTCTCACCTTCCCCACCCCCACCTCAACCCTGGCTTTTCCCCCAAACAAGTTCCCACTTAGCTTGAGCCTCAACACCCACCTGCCGTGCTGGTGGCCAGTGGCCAGGTGCTGGGTGCTGTCTGAGAGGGGGATTAGGTTGTCAGGAGCAAAGAGACAGGGGCCAAGAGGGTGAGCGAGGTTAATCCAGCTTTCCCGCTCCCCTCCCCTCCAGTCTCCTTCGTTCCCCTTTGAAGTCAGTGGGTTCCCATGGAAACGAGGGTGTCCTGAGGAGCAGAGAGAAGGGGCTAGGCCTGGCCAGGTGCGGGTGGGGGAGGAGGTTGGCTTTTCAAGAGAGTCTGCTCTGCTAAGGTGTTGGCTCTCCCCGCCAGGACTCCACTGGCTGAGAACCCTGGAAGTGGCCCACCCAGCAGCGCTGAAGAAGTTGCCCATTATCGATAAGAAAAAGCTGGGCTGGAGGCATGAGCAGCGTGGAAATGCGAGGGCAGTTGTGCTTTGCTTCTCCAGCAGGAATGCTAGAGATGAGGCTGTGGTGGCAGGTGCAGAGGAGGAGGTGGCTTCTGGACCCTGCATTTCTCCTTTGCAGCATAGCTTTCCATTGAATTAATTGTGTTAGCATTTGCGCTAGCATTGTTTCTGTTTCCCCCAGTAGATTGTTAAGGTCTGTCTAGTTCATGGCTTTATCCTCAGCACCTTACACAATACCTTAGAGTTGGCAGCTTAGACAAAGTAGGTACTGAAGTCAAAGCTTATGGGACGGCTTCATTAATTAGGCAGAATCCCATAAATATACCATAGTTCTAGGTTGATGTGCTGCCAAATGGCTCTTGGGGGCGGTGGGAGGAGGAGCTCTGATCTGTAGCGTTTGCTGATTTCCGTGGTGTAGATGTTCCCACCATGGCCTATTCCAAACTGCAACGTGATGCCACGGAACAGAGTCAGGAAGAGACGCGCAAAGTCGGCTCTCAGCAGCCTCGAGGCACAGACCTCACACAGTGAGCCAAGTTACATGTGCGCAGTCTCTGTTTTCAAATAGGGGAGATGGTTCTTTGGAATGGTCTCACTGATACCTTTAGCCATGATCCTACATTCTTAGTCCTCGCTGTCCTGTCTGGTCCACCCCTGGGTTCTAAATATGAAATGTTCTCTTTTAACGAATTACTACTTAGTGCCTGGTGTGGAGTAAGTGCTCTTAAGTGTCAGCCATGATGATTTTCTACCTGAATGCCAATGCAGTGAATTTCCTCCTTCTTAAACTACCCAGTGCTCTCTCTTCCTGTCTGCTTGAGCAAAGCCCCACCTTCACTCTCAAATTCTCCACCTTTTCCAAGCTGCTTCCCCGCCTTTCCCAGTTTATCAGTAAATGCACTCTGTCCTGGCAGCTTTAGAAACCCAGCCTCGAACCATTCTTCTGCTGCTCTAGTTTCTCAGCTCTCAGAATCCTGACCTTTCCACACTGCATGTCTAGTTTCTCACATCAGTCTCATCTCCCATATGCCAGAAGCTCAGAGCTTCTACTCCCAGAGAGCTAATGCTGTAGTCCAGCTCTCGTTCAGTAAAAGTAATGTGCATTTCCAAAGCCCTAAGCTTATATTGCACGTGTTTCTGTCTCATGCAGATTGAGCTCCTCTAGAATCCACATTTATTTGGGGAAGGAACAGAATAGGGCAATGGGCGGTGTTTAGGTCACTCCCTTGAGACTATCCTAAAGGTCACTGAAGTTCCGGGCTTGATCCTGACAGTCCTATTGCTAGAGGTGCAAATGCAGCCGTGGCAGTGCCAGGCAGTGGGAAACAGAATAGTGCTCCAGAAATAGACCTGATGATAACTAGCATTGTCACTTTGGGCAAGGTAATCTCTCTGAACCTCTGTTTTCTCAACTGTAAAAAAGAAAACAATAATAGCTAGATTAAATTAGATAATATATGATAATATCTGGCACACAGATCAAGGTTTGTTAGGTAGACGAGGATGGTTTTTAAACAGAGGCGCCAGATGTGTTGCTCTGGCCCACTCCGGACGTGACAGTCTGGTGCCCTCCGGGAGGCAGGGTTCTGGATTAGGAGCACAGCCTTTGGACTTAGGTTGACTGGTTCATACTCTGGCTCCATCACTGGACACTAAAGCTTTCTGTGCCTTGATTTCCTCATCTATAAAGCAGGAATAAAAATAGTAGTCTCTTCATCCGGATTGTCATGAGATTTAAATGAGATGACACAGGTAAAGTGCTTGGTAAGAAACCTGGCAGATGGTTAGCGCTCTGTGGGTGTCAGCTGCTGTTAGATGTTTGGGAAAATCTAAACGGGCTGGTGAGGCCAGGAGGTAAATGCTGAGAGGCGATGCAGCAAGAGGCAGGACTGGACAGGGCTCCCAGGCAAGTGGTCTTCATGCCACAATTCAGTTAAATATTCAGTTAAATATTACTCTAGCTCAGTAAAGCCATGCATGTGTAAAGCATTGTGTCAAGTTCTGAAAGGGGTTCTGTCCAGGGAGTGGGGGACAGACATAGAAAGTAGCTGTAATATAAACTTGGCACATAGCACAGGCTCAAAAAAGTATGTGTGAGTTTGACGACAAGGCTTGGGCCCGCGGTGCAGTGTGGGAGAGTTAGACTGCTTTTCCCAAGGGAGGGAACCCTGAGAGAATGACAGCCACGCCGCCTTTCCTGGGACTGGGCTGGGAGGAATCCCTCCTAGCTTTGGGTCTGACAGAGGGACTGGGTCCTGTTGGGAATGTCCTGTTTAGCAGCTGCCTGGTCAGGACCCTGGGAACTGGCACTTCCTAATGAAGTGTCTTTGAGGGAACTCACCCACCCTGTGACCAAAGAGTGTTCTGGCTCCAGTGAGGTGACCCTGGGGCTTAACCCTCTGCCTTCCCTGGCACTGTGCTTGGTCACTCCTGGAATGTGCTAGATAAGGTGGCCTGAGAATGGTGTGGGAGAAACGCAGCCATTCCAAGCAGAGAAGTCGGACCACATCTTCATGCCAGGGCCTCTAGACCTGCGGTCCCCACCCCTGGGCTGTGGACCAGGGCCACAGAGCTCTGCCACACACCCGCCCCAATACTTGGAAAACTTGTCTTCCATGAAACTGCTCCCTGGTGCCAAAAAGGTTGGGGACCGCTGCTCTAGACTACTAGGTGCTGTGGGCCCAGACTGTGTTCTTGGCTGGGCTGTATGGGCTGGGGCACTCTGAGAGGTAACGTCTCAGCTGTTAACCATAGTCAGGAGGGTGATCCAGCTGGAGCCATAATCTGCAAAGTGAAGCCATGCTCAGGTTTCCCCTGTACCAGGCAAAGCCTAGTCCTTGGCCTTCCTGCCGGCATCGGAAGACCCCCAACCCAAGCTCTACACGTGCTACTGGTCGGCCCAGAGGCTGCAGCTGCCTTGCTCAGGGAGCAGGTGTGTAGAGAAGTGGGGCCTGCTGCTTCCATAGCTCACTGGCCTGGCCTAGGTAGAGCCGAGTAATCCAGGGACTGCGCAAAGATGAGGATTATTAATAAGAGGGAGATCCAGAAGTCCGGAAGCCCAATGACTTTTATCCTCGCGAGGCTATGTTAGGATTAAATGAGATAACCGATGTTAACAGCTGACAATGCTTGGCCATAGAAGGCCCACAATGAATGGGAGCTACACTGGTGAAGAAGCCGGCACTGGATCTGTCTCCCCTACAAGAGGGAAGATGACCAAGAATTGGGCCTCCTGCTAGGGTGAGAGGGGTGGGTGGGGTGGGAGGAGAACAGTGAGCTGTGATTGTGCTGGTAAGGCCAATGGCTTCTCCCCAGGGCTGAGCTGAGCCAGCTCGCCCCTCTTTTAACCAGGGCACCACTCTGCTTTCCCAAGCCCAGGTCCATTTTGTGGCTATGTGCAAAGAATCCAGAATAAGACCAGTCTGAGTTCTGACTTTACCGTTGGACAAATCATTTAACCTCCTTAGACAAGCTTTCCTAGCCCACAGGGTAGGCATCAAATGAGGAAATCAAAGATCTTTAAAAATGTTAGGGCCCTCTCCAAACACAGAGAAGTATTATTACAAGAGGAGGTTCTTTCAAAACCCGTTGGATAAGCAGAGGTTCTCTTGTGCCGCAATGGTTTGATGCTCCAGGGGTAAACCTGACAGCTCAGTTCTTCCACCCCGGGATGCATACAACTCAAGGACAGGAGAGAAAAAGGAGGAGGAGGATGCAGTGATTCCAGTAATGGTTCAATAGCAGTGCATGGGAGACAAGGAAGAGCACAAGATTTGGAGTTGGGATACCCAGATTTAAATCTCAACTCAGTCGCTTATTAGCTTGATGAAGTCATTTAACTACACAGCACGTCAGTTTGCTAGTCAGTAAAATGGGAATGATGAGGCTGTTGGGGTGTTTAAATGCAGTAAGCACATGTAAGAGCATTTTGTAATTTACAAAGTGCCACCAAATGTGTGTGGGAGTGTGGTTAGCCCCTGACAGTGACCAAGGCAAAATGGATAGAGCTTTCTTCCCCACACCAGCCCTTCCTCTGAAGGATTTTCACTCTGCGGACTGGCTGAATTTCTGGTGACTTGGATAGAAGCTCTGACTACCTCTCACTAGCTGCCTGGTTTCGGGAAAGACACTTCTCTTTTCTGTGGCCGAGGTTTCTCTCCTTATCAGGAAGAGGCTGGACGTGAGATCCCTACTGGGACTGGAGTTTCAGGTTCTTCATATTCTTGCCCTTACAGACCAGCCTTAACAGTCACTTGGTTGTGATTTCACAGTGATTTTTTTAATGTGCCGGGAGTGGTGTGCTGCGTGTGAGCGTGCATGAAAGGAGGGCTGCCGAGCAGACCGTGACCCGCGCGGGGCCTGCACTTGCCAGGAATGGACCTGCCCACCCACCTGGGGGAGGAGAGCTGGGCTGGAGCCCAGGAACCCTAACAGATGCAGTTCCAATTTAGCAACAAGAAGAAGTCCTCTCCAAGGCAACCCAGGCGAACACACCGCCCACTGGGCAGGACTAAAAATACATCCGCATGGTTTCAACGTCACACCTGAAGTAAAAATACACCCAACCAGGGGCTGCTGGCTTGTTCTCCCCACCCCACTCTGTTCTCTCCATCTGGTACCTACGAGGGGAGGAGAAGCCGAGGGCTGGGCAAGCACCTTTCTTCCCACTCTCTCCCCTCCCTCCAGGACCTCACCACCCCCTCCCCACGCACACACACGCCCCAGCAGAGCCCCAGCGAAGGCAGGTCCTTCTGTAGCAACTGTGGCTCGAAGCTGCCAGATGGCAAGATTTGATCCAAGTCCTCCAATATGGGTGGATTCTGAGCCTGAAAGAACTTCAGGTTTGTGTCTCAGAACCTTCATTCCCATAGTCTTTGCTTACTTCATTCATTCATTTATTCCCATTCATTGCTTCATCAAAGATTTGTTGATCCCCTGCTGTGTGCCACGCACTGTGCCTAACCCTTGGCAATTCCGAAAGCGATGAAGTCGAGGACTGGAGGGGCTCACAGTGTAGTGGGGGGATGGATCTGTGCACAGACCACTGTGGTTAGTAGAACTTAATAAGTGTCATAGGGAAATGAAAATGAATTCCTACTGGCAGTGCTTTTTTGGTTAAAAGAAAATGAAGTTCTGAGTTCTGATAAATTTAAGATGTCTCTCTCCCTCCTCTTTCTGGGCCTCTATTTGAATTGGCACAGGGGCTTGTTTCCCAGCCAAATGAGTCAGTGGAGATGGGAAGATAAATTTATTGGAGTGGATGGTGTCAATGTTTCTTGAACAAAAATGGTGCCCACATACCCGCCATTCCAGGAAAAGGGAACAAGCATTAATTGGTAGCTTACTAAGTCCAGACACTTTCCATGTTTCTCCATTTAACCTTGCAAGAACCCTCATGGGAGGTGTTCTCCCTGTTGTACATATAAAAGAGGAAACTGAGGCTCAGAAAATCCTGTCACTTGCCCAAAGTCACACAGCTATCTGACTCCAACGTCCCTGTGTTTCAGACCACCCAGCTTCCCGCCCTAAATCGTGGGTGTGGTCAAGGGAGAACCCCTGAGCACTTGCTGTGATGGCTCAGAGGAGGCTCCACTGGGGCCACCTTCACAGGAGAGATGGCATTTTACGCTGTATTTTGAAGGTCACTAGAAGGACATGCAGGGAGCAGGAGTTCAGGTGGAAGGAGCCATGGGGGCAAGGCGTGGGCCGAGGAGAGCACAGGGCAAAGGTCAGCACAGGAGTTGGTTTGCCTGAGATAGTGAAGGGGAGTAGGGACCACACAGGGGACCAGGGCTGCCCACTGTCCCTCCAGCCACCACAATACTTCTGCTGAGTCCATCTGGGAGAAATACTGAGGAGGCTGAGGCCCCTGGTGAAGAGCTTGGGGTGCTCATCTGAGGAGCGTTGGCTTCCTTTGCTCCGAGTCTAGGAGAAATTCCACTGTACTTCTGAGAACGGGCACTGGTGTGGGCCTTCTACAGTGAAAAGACGCCCAGGAAAGGGGTAGGGGCTGTCCGGGAAAGTGTCTTCCAGGGTATTGTCTCTGATTTTATGATCCCTGTGGTCTCTGCCTGGGGAACTAGAATTAAAGGGTCAAAATGCCAGCCCCCATGGAACAGTTGCCCAGAAGGCCGGCCTTTGGCAATGTGACAGCCACCATGTGTCAGTAGGGAGTAGGCTGGGGAGCCGGGAGACCCCTTCGGGCCCACCTCACCCTGCCTCACTGGCAACAGTCTCATGTCCCCTGACCCGGCCTCTGGTCCCACTGGCTTGTCACTGAAGTTCTCCCTGCAGGAATCTCACTCTCCTCCCATACATTCCACCCCGGGATCACCCATCCTTGGCCCAGGGCTCTGTCCCTCACACCCACATACTGGAAGAGGCAGCAGGGGCTCCGGGAGGGGTGGGCGCTGACAGTGGGCCTGCCTCTGCCCACCCCCAGCAGGGTGATCTCAGGCTATGAGGGCAGGTGCAGGGGACCCGGGGGCTGCAAGGGCAGTCACGGGGGAGGAGGTGGACAGCCCAGGCAGGCGGCCACACACTTGGCTGGACCTGTAATTGAGGTCTGCAGTCCTGGCCAAGGTCACAAGGGAAGGGATGGCGTGGCATGACTGTGAATCACAAAGTTTATCACCCAGAAAGAGAACGCAACGCTAACACCTCCCCTTGCCTGGGACCATCCTCGGGCGTCCCCCTACCCAGCAAATGTCTCTCATTTTGTGCATTTTAGCCTCTCTGAAGCTCCATATTTTTGGCTCCATTCTTTCTAACTTTTTTTCTGTCTCTGCTTCTGTTTCCACTCCTCCCTTAAGCAGGAAGAAATGTTTTAAATTTTTAAAAAAGCAAAAAACAAACCCAGGTTGTCCAAGGAAGAAGGAAGGGAAATGGAAAAGGACCCAACTATCTTTTTTGAGTCCATTTAACAAAAAGAAATGGGTGGGCTGCAGTCATACAGGGAACTTTAAGTCAGATATGAGTGTATGAGTTGCCAATGAAGCTGTGGCCTCCGTTCCAGAGGTCTTTAAAAATGTTAGGGATACCTGTCAGCGCAGTTCAGTTAGGAATGTCTGTCTGGAGATGAGGAGGAATGAAGTGGGCTTTGCTGACTCTTGCCCACCCAGGATGTCTCAAGCTGCACCAGAGTTGGGGGTCGGGGTCTCTTTGGTCTTGATGGAGAGGGTCTCAGCCGTTCTGTTGCTGAGAGAGAGGGTGCTGGTAACCTCAGCACAGGGCTTCGGCCACACCTGCCCTGGGGCTCTCCGGGGCGGGGGTGGGGCAGCCCCACACACCTCGGCCCCACACTGGGCATTCCAGGCCCGCCAATTTGGGTGATGTAAAAAACACAAAGGCAGAAATGTCAGAAGTAATTAAACCAAACGGTGGCTTAAACCCCTGTAGAAATCAACACATCCGGTTTAATCACCTTCTTAAGCTAGCACAAGACTGCAATTCTACGGAGAGGGGTTCTTTATTTCTTTGGATCGTTAAGAGGAACTGCATATCTTGAGCTTGATTTTAGTCCAGATGCTCCTGGGGAGAGGTGATGAGGGTCGGGGCGGGGTGGGGGCTCAGAAAAGAGAAAAGAAATAATAAAATGTTATTCGAGATCATCTCTTCTTCCCCTCTGCCGGAGCTGAGCCGCGTCTCTCCCTCCCTCCTGCCTCTGTCCGTGCTGGCGGCGGGGAAGGCGCCCGCCCTCCCAGCACCCAGGCGGAGGCGCAGTGCTGAATGTGCTAAATTAGGCCATTAGAGAAATTCATTTCTCTTTATTAGTCTGTGTCAAATCCTTTTTATTAGTGGCTGGAAACGACCTCTCTTCTGCAGTAAAATGTCATGCCAGTTCACTCCTTTTATTTGTTCTGCACTGACGAGGCTCCAACTCTCACTGAATTAGTGCAGTGAGATTTATTTCCTCCAAATTTTGAACGGCTTAAGAGAGATTGAGGTGGAGGGGGCGGTCACACGGGAGGTGACATGGTGGGGAGAAGAGCAGAGAAGGGATCTGGGAGGGAGAAGGTGAGTTCTTATGGAGGTCAAATGTCCTTGGCTCACTGGAAATAAAGTCTAATGACCATCTCTCATATCTTGTTCATCGTCTTCTGGGGCCTGAATTTCCACATCCCTGCTCGTGGCCCCTGAAGGATGTGGCTCCCCAGGGGAAGAGAGCTGGACAGTGGGAAGAAGAGCTCCTTAAAAACCATTTTTTAGATAGACAAACTGAGGCTCAAGGAAGGTCAAGATCCCACATCTAAATGGAAATCCTCCTCCCTACCTCATCCCTGGCTTGGATAGGGCCACTTATGTCCCAAGTGGCTTAGAAGCCAGCTCTTGTGGACCCTGCCCTATTCAGGGTGGACCTCCAAACTGGCAGCTGAGGCTGCTGGAGAGGACCTCTTGATGGTGGCTGCTGGCCTCACCTCCTGCTTTATAGGGTGATATTGGAGGGTGGCTTAGAAAATATAGGTCAGCCCTTAGGCAGTCACAGACCGGGCACCTGAGGAAGGGCAGGGGACTCTCCCATAACTGGGCTGGGCAGAGCCTGAGAGAAGCCCAGGCCTGTGCTGCAGCCACAGAACCAGCTGAGTCACCGGGAAACTGAGCCTGTCTTCTTGGTAGCAGGTGTATCAAGTGATCCAGGTGGATAGAGCGTGGGAACCACAGGCAGCCCCACTGGCCATGGCTGTGGTTCATTGGAAAGGCTGTGGGTTAGATCAGACCTCACCTGAGCTCAGTGAGACCAACAGGGCTCCAGGATGGGTGGGAGGAAGCAGGAGCCTGGGGAAGACGGGGCATGAGAAGGGAGGCTCTGGCAGCTCTGGTGCTCACTGCCCTCCCACCCCGACTGCCCAAGCCTCAGGCAGGGGGAGCTGGTGAGAGGGGCCCAGACCTGCACCCGTGAAGTCTGCCCTGTGCCCCATGGATGCCACTTAACTTGGAGGGAAGGTTGTGGGCAGCATGTTCCCTTCTGAGAGATAGCAGGAGCCCCAGATATGCACCTCGTCAGCACACATGTACTCGTTCTAGGAAGATCTGGCACCTGGGAGTGAACGAGGTTTATAAAACCATGCTGTGGCTCTGCATAGAAGGTGCACATGGTTCCCCAGTGTACATGACAATGCCCACCTCCCAGCCCCCAAGCCCAGCTCTGTCTGAGGCCTGTGAGCATCTCCTGACCTGACCCCCGCTGCCTTTTCAGCCTCATCTCCTTCATTCTCCTCCTGCCTACCTGGCTGCGCCACACTCAGCTAGCTAGATTTGGCTCCAGAAATATGCCAAACTCATGTTCTATCTCAAGTGCTCTACTTTCTCTCCTGCTTGGAATGCCTGTCTCTCAGCTCTTTGTGACTATGCCTCATCATTTGAGGCTTAACGTAAATGTCACCTCCTCAGAGAGGACTTCCTTGGCCGCTCTAAGAAAAGCTGCTCCTCCCTGCAGGGGCAAGGACAGAAGCAGAGGAGACCACCCTCCTCTCCCCACCCAACCTTAGTGCCACGGCAGATCCCTCTTCCCCAGCCCACATGCCACTCACTCTGTGTACACAGAACACACCATCCCAGCACATATATTGCATACAGATAACACAGAGCACATGCACACACTATGTTCACAGCACACAAATTTGGCACCACTGTTGCATACACACAACCCATATGTGTACATGTACTACATAAACACAACACTGTGTGTGCAAACAATGAAAACACACAGGACAGCACACAACACGCACCCTTGCTCTCTTCGACACCCTGCATTCAACCCGGTACACACGCACGCACATGCACGTGCGCACACACCTCGTCCCCTCCCTCCAACCAGTGAGAAAGGAATGTGCGGCGACCGCGGCTGCCGCACAGTTGGGGTGGGGGCTGTGCCCCCACCACCGGGCACGATGCTGCAGATTATTAGTTCCTGGTAATTTAGTGCCCTTGTACAGAGTCGATTTGTGCCTTTCATTCCTAATTGATCTAGTGGCTGTTTAAATGGCAGCAGGCATCTGTTGAGAGTAGGAAGGTTCATAAGGCGCAATAATTCATAACACCGTCTGGAATTTGCCTTTCCTGTCCCTCAGCTAAGCCACTGCAGGGCTCTGCTTAAATTACAGCCACCGAGGCTTTCTTTGGTATTCCACTCAGGGCCAGGAGAATCTTGCATTAAACTGGGATCAGGTTAGATTAGACTATAATATGCTGCAGTATTAGTGGCTGCAAATGAAGACTTATACTGGAGTTTAACCCCTTCACCTGGGTTTCCCTTTGTCTTCAGCAGGATGGCTAAGCTAACCCATTCTTTTCCCTGCTAGCTTTCTACCGGGGCTCAGTAGATCTTCTGGCAATTTGGGGCTGCACATAGGCCACCCTTAAAATATTGACCCTTCTTCCCGCAGACTGCACACCCAGCCTGCAGCCTTGGGGCCCGGGAGTTTCTGCATCAGCTTCCAAGACAAGGGTCAGGGAGATAGTGCCCATGGGCAGGCTATGCCAAGCCCAGCAGCTCATCTGATACAGGGATTTATCTCCCTTCATCACTCACTACTCCTGAGCCCGAGTAGAAAGACCTGTAAAATGTGGGTGTGAGTGTGGATGGGGGTAAGCACTTTCTGTCTTTTTGCCCAGAATTATTAAAATTCCAACATGGGACAGGCTCACAGGCATTACCCCACCCCCTTTGCAAACGCTGTGTAGGCTAGATGTTTGGTCCGCTCAGTATGTTCAATCACAGTGTGCTGGAGGGAAAAGCTGGTTTGTTTTCCTTTTCAAGACTTACTGTGTTCTCCAATATAGTAGCCACTAGCCACATGTGCCTATTTAAATTTAAGTTAATTCAAATTTAATTTAATTTTAATAAAATTAAAATTTCAGTGTCCTTGTTAGAATAGCCATATTTCAAGTGTTCATTGGCCTCACGTGGTTAGTGACTACCATGCTGGCTAGTGGAGATTGCAGAATATGCTCATCATTGCAGAAAGTTCTATGGAACAGTGCTGGCTAGAGCATCTCCTTTGGCAGAGGTCTGGGGACTAGGTCCAAAGCACATT
This sequence comes from Cheirogaleus medius, assembly GCA_008086735.1. Classification (NCBI taxonomy): domain Eukaryota; kingdom Metazoa; phylum Chordata; class Mammalia; order Primates; family Cheirogaleidae; genus Cheirogaleus; species Cheirogaleus medius. The sequence continues at coordinate 683,870 of VBSM01003227.1, read as the reverse complement.
TCTCCTCCTCTCCCAGTAATCAGGGCTAAAGCAAAAAGAAAAGAGCTAAATTTTATAGTCCCAGGAGTCTGAAGAGACAGACCAGAGAGGAATGTGCAGATGCTTATTTGGAACCACAGTAGAAGGGACTGGGACTCTCCAAAGTCCAATGTCAACAACCCATGCACACGCATGTGCACGTGCTGCAGAAATAAATATGCCATGCACTTATCCATGCAAATAGGCATGCACACATATATTCAACAAATACTGATTGAGATCCACATGCCTTTGCTAGACTTTGGACACAGTGATGAAGAAGGTGAGCTGGATTCCTGCCCTCACATAGCTCACAGTCTAGTATGGAAGGCAGATGAGAAAACAAAAAACTCAGGGGCTATCAGCTTAAGTTTGGTGGGGGAACAGTTAGGAAAGCTTGCAAGAGTTGGTGACATCCAAGCTGAGATCTGTAAAGCCACATAGGTAAGCACTTTGGCTCACATATATATGTCATAGAACTGCACGCTCACACTCTTCCTTCATTGATTCATTCAGTCAGCCACCAAATATTTATTAAGTGCCTACCATGAGCATGTGGCAAGGCTTAGGAATACCATGATCATTAGGTCAGGTAGAGTCTTGGAGGAAGCAGTCAACAAATAATGGTGCAAATCATCATTTAGTTACAGTTGTGCTAAAGGTGTGACAATGGAAAAGCACAGAGAAAGGTTACATGTGTCCTTGGGGTGTCTGACCTAACTGAGTCTGCCAGCGGGCTCAGGACAGGTGGAGACATCTGCCCATCAGATGTGGACAAGTATTCGGGCTCACACACATCCCCCCGCATACACTTGCAAACACACAGTGTTTGTGCACATCTGCTGCCCTCAGCTGGCTCCAGACAGCCAAAACTGGGTCTGCCTAACACTAATGTCCACGTCCAGGACTTCTCTGGACACTTCCCACATTTCCTTCCTGGGTTGACTCTGAGCCAGAAATGGACACCGACTTCTTTGAAGGGTTGTTACCCATCTTTTCTCTCCAAATAGCCACGCAGCTTATCTGACCAAAGAGAAAAGGTAGGCGCCCAGGGAGCAGGGACAGGAGCCCTCTGAGGTCCAGGAACTGGGACACTGGACCCTTCATGCCAGGGCAGGAAATACTGCCATCTAGACTGACCATGGGGACAGGGGACGTTCTCAAGGAGTGGGACCTTGGGACAAGTGACGGGAATGTGGGAGAGGGAGCCTGGTGGCTTCTGAGCCCAGCTAGCAGCACGGTCTCTGTGTGTGCGCATGTGTGAGCTCTTAATGTCCCCGCAGGCACCCTCTTTTCCCGCTCCTGACGCTGCTGTTTGAGAAATGTGAACAGGCCACGCAGGGCTCTGAGTGCATCACCTCCGCCAGCTTTGATGTGGACATCGAGAACTTTGTCCACCAGCAGGAGCAGGAGCACAAACCCTTCTTCAGCGATGACCCAGAACTGGACAATCTGGTAAAGACCCTCCACCCTCTACCCTGGCTAGAGTCTTCCTACCCTTTGATGCCCCCCCAAATGACCCTTTCATTAATTCATTCAATAAACAGTTCTGAGTGCTGCCCATGGGGCAGGCACTAGATGCACCATATGAGAAGCCAAGAACCATTTGGTTCTTAGAAGCCAAGAACCATTTTTCAGTTCCTTAAACCAAGCGTTCCATGTGCAGGCTTTACTGCCAACGTTCTCCCCGTCTACGCCCAGGGTGGCACAGTGTCCTACTACCCATCTCTTGTAATGCAGACAGGAAGACAGGACAGTTGTAGCAGCCAGCACATCTATGGTAGCTGTTCTGGGCCTGGAGTCCTGGCATGTTAGCGAATCTGTCTTGGGCTGCCCAGAGAGGAGCTGATGGTTGGCGTGCTACCATGTGGAGGATGTGGGTAACAGGCATGTTCAAACATGTCAATAGAGAGAAAGACCTGACATAGGCATGTTGAGAAGACCAGCAGAGGACCTGCCCACATAGGAGGACCCAGTACTTCAGGTTCCCAAACCCAGTTTGTCACCCAGATCATCACTACAGTTTTATAAAATCCATATTCCTGGGCCACATCACCTGGAAATTGTGATTTTACTGGTTTGGTGGGAGACTGTGAATCTACATTTTAAAAAGTTTCCCAGGCAGTTGCAATCCTCAATTAGATTTGGAAACCACTGGGTTGGATGACATCTGAAATTCTCATCTAGCCCTGGGAGTTGTGCTGAGGGAGAACAACAGAGGGGCTGCTCTGTTTGTTCATCACCCTGGTCATCCTGGAGTTATTAACCCCAATTCTAGATTTTTCTGTGGGTGGATTACCCAGATTATGCATGGTGAATTTGGAAGCTTGGGAAAGCTGTCCCCCTCAAATTGATTGATTATGGTGCTGACCTTTTGCATCCGGAGTTTGGCCAGTACCTGCTCCCAAAAGGGAAACTGAATTGGAAAAGCAAATGCAGTCCCAAAAAGGAAGGAAGAAAAGGCGTGCACGTGGACACATACACACACACACACACACACACGCATCTGCAGAACAGATGTAAATGACTTTGGCATTATTTTGTGCTATGAATTATCCACACCACTGCTTCTGTCAAGAGTTGAATGTGGTACTTCATGGAGTCAGGGAGAATCTGCCTTGGACTGGAAATCTGGGCAGTGTCATGATGGGCTGGTGTTTAGAGAGCGGAGCAGGCCTTGGCCAAAGGATAAGCACTTGCCCGCTGTCAGGGGTGTTTAGTGGAGGCATCTGAGAGCCCCACATCCACCTCTGCTTGTCCCTGGGCTGGGATTCAGCAGGTCCCCTTCCTAGGAGGCTGGGACACCGTCTCTTGGATCCCTTGGGAATCCCCATGCAGGTTCTCCAGTTGGTTGAGTATTAACTGCAGGCTGGTCTGGCCCTGCCCTCGTCTGGCTGATCGGAATCACAGACTCCAGTTGGGAAGCTGATCCTTAGAACACAGACCCTTGGCAGCCAGGGAGCCAGGAGATGAGGCAGCCATATCTGCGGGAGCTGGAGTAGACCTGGGGGTGCCAGGGCCCACTCCCCTTACTTGACACAAAAAGGAACTGCGGCCTAAGTTGGTAAGGAAATACCTAAAATTAGACTGAGTAATGTGAAAGAATTTAAACCTTCTTAAGAGGTAGGAGTCCTAGGGAAACAAACCTCAAATGCCTTGCCCATCACCCCACCTGCCAGTGAGCTATGGAAGACCCACTGAAGGCAGCCTCCCATTCTAGCATAGCCTGGAAAATTCCCAGGTGGCCAGCTCCATGCTTCTCCACTTGCCAACACTACCCGGGTCTCTCAGGGTTCTGTTCACTTAAAGAATCAGATCTCTTGAATCAATCCAACAGAACTTGGTTGGCTGTCTGCCATGTGCCAGGCCTGAGCAAGGACATGGATGTCCTTAGTGGCCCCAGACCACTGGTGTTCCCTGGTCTTCTATCTCAGGTGACTGGGCTGGGAGTGGTCCAGCTGGTGAGCAATCCTTGGACGTTCCATCTACTCAGATGGACCTGATTTGTCTAGATGAGTTAGCCACAGTCAATGACTGGTTGACAATTGATTGATGGATTGATTGATGATGTAAACGGAGAGATTTGGCAACGTGCTTAGAGGAAAAGACCTGAGCCTAGCTTCACCACTTACTCTGTGTGAGACTTTGATGACCTAACTCCACTGAAGCTCGGTTTCCTCATCCGTAGATCTAATGCACCTATCTCATGTGATTGTAACACAAAAATAATCAGACGGCTCATGAGACAGCCTTTAACAATGCCTGGCATCCAGAAAGTTAATCCTGAATGCAGTGTCTCTCCCGAAAGTTGTTCCAGCTTCCCAACCTCACCTCGGGACTGCCAAAGAGACTGAGTGGCCAGGACCCTGAAACTTTATTTGGGGAGTCAAGCAGTGCCCTTTGCCACAGCGCCCCCCCCCCCCGCCCCATCCTGTGTCAGGGTTGGCGGGTGGAGGGGAGATAAAGAGGCCAACCACATGAGCCATCATTGGAACAAGAATCATGTAGCCAGCACAGCCGAGATGCACATAATTAGAAATTAGAAAAAGGTCAGATCACGTCATTATCAGCTCAATCAGCTGCCAAGTGCCACAGCCAGTTAATTTGGCATCTGTATTTTTTACAACCCCGCACACGTAGCCCAACGGACTGTAACTCTTTATCCGGACAGATATACTGCGCAGCCGAGCAGGGACATAAAATGAGAGACCCCAAGCAAATGAGCTGAGATAATTGAGAGATTTATTTTTTATATATATGTGTGTCAGGGCGGCTTTCCTTTGCCCTTGAATATTGACTTTCATAGGCGGGATTGTCAGAGGGCACTTGGGTCCCCCAAAACTTTGCCCCTTGGAAGTTCACCTCCCTCCCCAGGGCCCTGGAGCCCCACTCAGGCTCTGCCTTCTCCCAAGCCTGCGAGCCAGCGGTCTCTAACCTACCAGGGACAAAGAATCCTCCCATCCCAGCCAGCCATCCTCCTGTCCCCCAAGCAGATTGCCCTGTAGCGCCCTTCTCTGCACCCCACAGTCTCCCAGAGCTGCCCCAAGGATCAGAGAGAGGGTCCCAGATTGTAGATTTTGGAGGCGACCTCCCTCCCTGGCTGGCTAGCTGCGTCCCCAGCACCTGCACGGCTACCAGAGGGGAAAAGGAATCCCAGAAGTTAGTAGGGAAAACACAACCCTAGGGACAGCAAGTCTTCCTCGCCCCTCCCCTACCATTCTATAGCCGGGGACATCAGTCCGGGGAAGGAAGTGACTTGCCAGGACCAGAGCCCCATCTGCTGACTCCAGATATTGTGGTCCTTACCCTACCTCATTCCAGCAGTCTCCTCCCCGGTGGCAACAAAGTCGTTATTTACAAATAGAGTAATGCCATCAAAACCTCTCCCCTGGCGCCCACACTCTGACCCCTCTACCTCCCCCTTTCCGTGCCGTAAGGGTGGCTTTCCACCCTCATGGTGGCCACGCTGGAATGCCCCTTGCCAGCTCCCCTGGGGCAGGGTGGGCTCCACTCTTCACGCCCCCCACTCCCATTCCCACGGCCACCAGGGACTCACCAGGCCTGTTTCTCAGCTGGCCAGGGATCCCTCCTTGGGCCCGGCAGCCTCTGACTGGCAATTGGTAAAGTTTGTAAAATTTGCAAGTTCCCCAAACCCCTTTGAAAGGTAAAAGCTTTTTGTTTTATAAAATCTGATTTACGGGCCCCCAGTGCAGGGCCACGGTTTTATATATTATGCAAGATTTCAAACCGAGGCTGTAAAACGTACGGTTTCAGTTTCATGCATGGAATTTTTTTATGTGTAAATTTTTTAACATTTATGGGGCACGTTTTAATGAGACTCTGGTGTGGCTCGCGGGACAGATTATGGCTGCCTGACCGCAAAGCCAGCTCTAAAATGGGGCCCCCAGGCCCCTGGGCCCACTCTGAAGAGGCAGGGCCAGAGGCCAGAGGCTGTGAATTAGGAGGCGCATGAAGGAGCTGGGCCAGAGCCCTGAGCCCACCGAGACCTTGGGCCAGCCCCATTCAGAGAGGTGCTCACTCCAGCCTTCAATCCAGACCCTCTGCCTAGATAGGAGCAGACGATCCCACAGACACCAGGAAAGGGAAGGGAAATAAGAATAATCAACGCTAATAATAATTAACATTTATAGGGCACTTACCAGGTGTCAGGTACTGTTCTCAACACTTTACATATATTATATTATTTAATCTTCTTTCCAAACCCACAAGGCACATATTATCACCCCCATTTTAAGATGAGGCAATCGAGACAAGAGGCGAAATCGCTAACACAAGATCACGCAGCTGTTGCGTGGCCCAGGCAAGGACAAACACAGCGCAGGACTCAAGCTCCAGTGCTCACGCTCTGAACAGTCACACCACCTTGTAACCAGTCTCTTAGAAATTTTTATGGTCCAGGTCTTGTTTTCACTGTTTCCCAGCTGCATCCCATTTAATCTTCTGCAACACTCTGAGAAGTCTCTATGATTATCCTATTTTACAGGTGAAGAAATTAAGTTCAGAGATTATGTAAATTGCTCAAGGTCTCACCACAGGTGGCAGACCCGAGACTCTCAGACTCCAAAGCCCATTGTCCTTGAGTACCTTCCTTTGCTATTTAATTCTCACGGTAACCCTATGAGGTGGTTGTTATTATCCCCATTTGACAGAGGGAAAATCAAGGACAAGGAACCCTACAGCCAATAAGTCACATAGCTGGTATTTGAACCAAGTGGATCTAACTCCCAAAGCCCACCTTTTTCCCTTCACACCACGCTGCTTCTCCAAATTCTGAGAGCATCCATGGAAAGTGTCAGGTTACTGACTCAAAAGTGATTTAACTTTTTTTGCATGATGGTTTCCATAAAATGTTCACTCTACCCCAAATGATCTGGCAGTTCTCCTGTCCTTGGTACTCACCTTTTTCCATGTCCCAATTTTTGTTCTAGCGTCTCCACACTTGTAAGTGGTCAGGCCAAGCTGGCCTGGTCTGGAAACATTCCTGATTAGATTTTAGCTTTGGCTGCCCCAGTGACCCACAGGAAATATCAGAGCACATTAAAGAATGTGTGTTTATAAATTCCTTGTTCTGTCAGTGAGGGAGAATAGTTCCAGCTTTCCAATTTGCAGAAGAGGAAGGAGAGGGTGAAAGGAATTTACTCCCAAGGCAAGGATACCTCCCTAATTCCTACATGGAATTGAATGGCTTACCTAATCTCTGAGCCTCAATTTCCTTATCTCTAGGAGTGAGATAATAGTGCCTGTGTCCCTGTGGTGATGAGACTCAAATGAGATAATGGAGAGAAAGCATTTGGTAAATCGTGAAGTGTTATGTGCACAAATGTTTTGAAAGGCAAGGAATTATTATTATCCAGTGAAGAGGCCATGATCCTACAAGACAGGCAACTCTTTAGAGAGGCACTTGATGGAGGAAGGAGGGCCGCATTGGCATGAAGGATTGACATTTATTGAATAGCCACTATATGCCCCACACATGTGCATACGTGATCTTATTCCATTTTCACAACAATTCTAAAGTGTAGATATTATTGTCATCCTAAATTTTATGTACAAATTTAAACCACTTGTCTAAAATAACCAGCCAGGAAAAAATAGACTCGAGACATCACACCATGTGACTTTATAAAAAATAAGAAACCTTGGTCTTATGTACTTTCCTGGGACTACAGGACTTGTGTACAGTGGTATGAATCTAAAAATGTGAAGTTGCATCTTGTTTTGCTTTTTTGAAGGGGACTTCTTAGGAGAACAGGGATGGAGCTTTATTTTGAAAGAGAAAGGAGGGAGAAAAGCTGAAAGATGAAGCAAAACCTGGGGAAAGCAATGAAAGATACATTACATTTGGTGATGAGATAAATTAAGTGGCATTGTTATTGCTCTAAAAGATTTGGAATAACTTTTCACATGACCCTGATAATTTAGAAAAATGGTTTTATAAATCAGAATTTTCTTAGAGGCAAAAATCCAAAATGTGAACACATAGGATAGATGATTTACTAAACACAAATAGGGGGGAAAAACCCCTGGGAATTACTATTTTTTTCACTAGCTGAATACAGAATAGCAGTAGAAAAGCCAATGGGATCTGTTGGTTTACTGCAGTTTATAAAGCACTTTCATGTTATTATTTTCTTTGGCCCCTATCAAATCTCATGAGTTAGGGATGATCATTAGCGCCATTTTACAAACGAGGAGACTGAGGCTCAGAGAAGTCACAGAATTTGCCCAGTGGCACCCAGTTAGCAATAGTGGGCCCGGTCTCCAAGCCAGGCTGTCTGGCAGTGAACCCCACAGGCTTTCTGCCGTGCAAGGCAGCTTCCCCGCATTGCCCATCTTTCGCTCTAATATTGAACAGGTTCTACATATTCATTGCCTTGGAATACCATTATGATTTACTCTGCCTTTTTAAATCTTTAAACCAATTCTATTAACCCATAAAAAAGTAATCCTTCAGCTGTGCTTTATTAGACCAAAGGGTAGGTCCACTTTGGCCAGTGTGCACCAGATCTGGTTTAAACACACTGTGTGTGTATTTCATTTGAGCAAAGCTATTCTGGGTAGATTCTACTTTTTATTTTGTTTTGCTGATCTGTATTTTCTGATTTTTATAAATATATATTGGCTATAAATTTAAAATAAATGAATAGATATGTGCACTTTTCTGTGTATATGTGTGTGAATATATATGGGTGTGTGTATTACTGCACAAGAAGATTTTAAAATAAATCAGTAAATGATTAAAATGCAGAATCATCTGAAACAAAAGTTGAGAGAAAGAAGAAAAAAAGGAGAAAGGAAAGAAGGAAGGGAAGGACGGAAGAGAAAGAGAAAAAGGGTTTAAGGAATTACCGTTGCTTTAGTATGGAGGAAAGAAAGCTGATTGAACAACTTATCCAAGTCAGATGCCTGGTCCAGTGTACGCCATAATAGTAAGACTCAATATTGTTGAATGGATACAATTAAATTAAGGGAAGTTGTGCTGATGGAGGTATTAGATGTTCTTGGTACCTATGGAAGGCTGCTGAGTAAGCACTTTATATTAAGGCAAAGAGATTTTGGTAGAATATAAGGAAGAGCTGCTTAATCAGCAGATTGAGAGGACATATTATCCTCGGCAATAAGGTCATCTCCCAACAACCAGGGGAGCCTCAGAAGAGGAGGTACAGCCTATGACCTATTAAGTCTGGACTGTCCACTCACCTAGAAGCTGGCCCAGGTCACCTTGTGGGGCCCATTCCAGCACCATCAGCAAAATAAGGACGGAAGTCCTGGTAATGTTCAGAGAATCAGAAAATGGAAGGGACCTGACAGTCCCACCCTCTGTGCACACGAGGAAGCAGACACTCAAGGTGGTACAGTGATCTGGCCTGTGGGGGCCAAGCCAGGAGCAAGGGATGGGAAATTAGAACAGCTGAAGGAAGACACATTACCAGGGAGGGTTCTGGAAATCCTAATGTTTAATGTCCCACAAGCTAATTGGTTTTCCTAGAACCCCATACTTCCTATCACTGAGTCACTTTCCCCCCAGACCATGCACCCTTTAAATTCCCATTTTCTCTACCTACATAAGTCCTGTGTGAGAGTCTGTATTGAGGGTGAAGCGACACAAGCTCAGGGGCGAGGCAGCCAGGCTGCACGCCACTTACCAGCTCTGTGACTCCAAACAAGTCAAATTCAGTATCTCTGGACTTTATTTTCTTCAACTGTAAAATATAGGCAACAGTGGTATCTCCATGCAGCGATGGTTGTGTGGAATAAGTAAGACAAGGCATGGAATGGGCCTAACACAGGGCCTGAGGCACAGTAAGAATAAGGAATGTATGGGTAGTGCTATCAATCCATCAACAAGTATCTGTTAAGTGCCTTATATTATGCTAATTACTCAGAGAGACATATACCAAGATCTTCATGGCCAACATCAAGTAAAAAATTTAAGCAAGAGTAAATCTTTATTAAACACCTAACTCCAGTTTTTAGTCCAAGTGCTCCATACTAAAGTCACCATTCTCCTCTTCACCTAGAATTGCTCAGTCTCCCTCGGCCTCAGCCCCACAGAGTAGCATTCCTTTGGGTGAGACCCTGTGACTGAGCCCTGCCTGGAGACACACAATTGTTGGTTTCTGTCTTTGAGTGACACTCGGTCTAATTTAGTACTCCAAAAACCCTTCATTAGCTGAGCACAATCCCTGCCCATCAGGCAGTCCACAAGCCCAGCCCAGGGAATGTGGGCTTCTCACTTGAAATGCCAATGAGGCTCAGAGAAGAGTGTGACATTGGCTTCCAGCCACGCCATTCGACAAACACCTCACAGTCAAAATTCTCTGGGAGAGATTTCCTTCCTTGTTTTCAACCCTTTTTTATACCATCCGAACTCTTCCCTAGGCAGCAAAATGCTAGCCCAAAACTGGGAGGATTAAATAGAGACTTCCATATATGTCTTGTGTCAACACAAATGGATATGGAAAGGCAATAAGCCCTCCCTTTTTAAAATTTTTATTTTCATGTAATTGTAGATTCACATGCAGTTGTGCAAACTAATATATAACCATAGCACAACTTCACAACTAGGAACAATCCACCAACCTTATTCAGATTTCACCAGTTTTACATGCACTTATGTGTGTGTATGTGTGTGTACATGCATGTGTTTAGTTCTATGAAGTTTTACCACATGTTCAGATCCATGTAAACCCTATTATAGTCACCATACAGAACAGTTCCTTTCTCCTCTACTCCACCTCTGTCCACCACTGATCTGTTTTCTATCTCTATAATTTTGTCATTTCAGGAATGTTATATAAATGGCATTGTACAATATATAATCCTTTGAGACTGGCTTTTCTTTCTCAGCACAATTCCCTTGAGATCCACCCGAGTCATTGAGCATATCAGTAGTTTGTTCCTTTCTATTGCTGAGTTGTATTCCATGATACGGATGAACCACACATTCTTTATTCACCCATTGAAGTATTTTGGGTTATTTCCAGTTTTTGACTATTAGAAGTAAAGCTGCTTTGAACATTTATACACAGCTTTTTGTGTGAACATATGTTTTTATTTCTCTGGGATAAATGCCCAAGAGTGCAATTGCTGGGTCATATGGTAAGCACATATTTAGTTTTGTAAGAAACTGCCATGCTGTTTTCCAGAGTGGCTGTACCATTTTACATTCCCACCAGCAATGTAGGAGTGAGCTGGTTTCCAGTTCCTCGCCAGCATTGGGTGTTATCGCTACTTTTTATTTTTACCATGTTGATAGGTGTGTAGTGACACCTCACTGTGGTTTTAATCTGCATTTCTCCAATGGCTAATGACACTGAATATCTTTTCATGAGCTTACTTGCCATTTGTATATTCTCTTCAGTAAAATGTCTAATCGTGTCTTGTGCCCATGTGCTAATTGGGTTGCTTATCATTTTACTGTTAGAGTTCTTTATATATTCTAGATACAAGTCCTTTGTCAGATATGTCATTTACAAATATTCTCTCCCAATCTGTAGTCTTTTTAACTTCTTCTCTGTTCTTTTGAAGAGAAAATATTTTTAATTTTGATGAGATCCAATTCTTTGCTGTCAACTCTATGACCTCTTTGCATAACCCTGGATCCTGAAGATTTTCTCCTATTTTTTTCTCTAAAATGTTTATAGCTTTATGTCTTACATTTAGGTCTTTGATCCATTTTGAGTTAATTTTTATATTAGGTATGAGGTTTAAATCAAAGTTCATTTTTTTTTGGCTTATGGGTGTCCAATTGTTCCAGCACCATTTGAGCAACCCCCAGTTGAAAAGCAATTTAGCAATATTTATCATGAGCCACAGGAGTCCGTACCTGTCACTTCTGGGAATTCATCCTAAAGAAGTAATGCAGAAACATTAAAAAAAAAAAAAAGCTATAAGCTTAGAAAATATTCACTGTAAGATTTTTTTTATAAAATTGAGAAACTGGAAGTAATCTAAATGCCAACAATAGGGGACTGGTTAAGTATGTCACACATGTGGAATAATATGCAACATTTAAAAATATATTTACTCAAGCCAGGTGCCCTGGCTCATGCCTGTAATCCTAGCACTCTAGGAGGCCAAGGCAGGAAGATTGCTTGAGCTCAGGAGTCTGAGACCATGCTGAGCAAGAATGAGACCCTGTCTCTACTAAAAATAGAAAAGTCAGCTGGCTGTCGTGGTGCACGCCTGTAGTCCCAGCTACTTGGGAGGCTGAGGCAGGAGGACCGCTTGAACCCAGGAGTTTGAGGTTGCTGTGAGCTAGGCACAGCACTCTGCTCAGGGAAACAGAGTGAGACTCTGTCTTAAAATATATATATATTTATATATGTATGTATATATTTACTCGACAACTTTCACCCATTCAACAAATATGTGTTCAGTATCCACATGTGCTGGGGCTGAAGACAACTTGGTGAGCAGATTAGACATCATCCCTGCCTTCTCAAAGCTCAAAGTCTAAAAGAGAGAATAGAGAAGACAATTCTAGCACTTTGAAAAATACATTTGTTAAACTAAGAAGAAAAAATCAGAAACAAAATCGCATGCATAAAGTTATTGAAACTGTGTTAGGTTGGGTGCAGTGGCTCATGCCTGTAATCCCAGCACTTTGGGAGGCTGAGGTGGGAGGAACACTTGAGCCCAGGAGTTCGAGGCTGCAGTGAGCTGTGATCCTGCCACTGCACTCCAGCCTGGGTGATAGAGTGAGATCCTATCTCAAAAACAAACAAATAAACAAATGCACAAACAAAAACCTATGTTAAAATAATGATCATTCTCTTAGGGTGATTGGATCAAAGGCAGTTTTTTCCACCCCCTGCTTTCCATATCTTCTTAGTATTTTCTTTTTATGACAACAACAATGAAGAGCAAAGCTTCGATTGCGACATAGCCTCTGGCCATGAAAAGGTTAGGAATGTCCATTTGTAGAGGCAACAGGCACAATTATCCAAAGGGCACAGAAAAGGCCACAACAGACAGTGAGGTATCTAGTGCCCAGCTAAGTCATGCTGGATTATTCGGTCAGTCAGCAAGTATCAATGGACTGTCCGCAGGGTAACCCGTATCACATGAAGCACTCAGAATATGTGTTTAAGAATAGACAGCTCCTGACCTCTCAGGGCACTTGCAAGAAACTCTGATCTCAGTCTTCCTTGTGCTTGTTCGGAACTTCACACTCTGCAGCGTGCTGTCATGTACATCCCCTCATACGATACTCTCAATGAACCTGTAAAGTCGTTAGGGAGAGTATAATGATCCCCATTTGTCAGACACTAAGGCGCAGAGAGCTTAAGCAACTTGCCCAAGGTCACACAGATAGTAAATGGCAGGCCTGGGACTTGGACCTGGCCTTCTGTCTCTAAGGCCAGTGCTGTTCTCAGAATACCACAACTGCTTCAAGAACAGCTGTGATAACAGAGGGCTCAAGGCAAGAGAATAATCAGCACAGAGCCATAACTAGAATTTCAGTCATGTGAATGAGGAAGCACATGCCTTCTCAGCCTTTGGCTAAGATCAAGTGTAGAAAGCGTGTGCATGGGCAGGGAATGGGCTCCCCTCCCTTGGTGTGGTTGGGGTTGGGGGTCTAGGCAGCAAGGGGAATAGGAGACCAACACCTGGGCTTACCTCTTCTCCCTCTCCCCAGATGGTGAAGGCAATCCAGGTCCTGAGAATCCACCTGCTGGAGTTGGAGAAAGTCAATGAACTCTGCAAGGACTTTTGCAACCGTTACATCACCTGCCTCAAAACCAAGATGCACAGTGATAACCTGCTCAGGAATGACCTCGGGGGGCCCTACTCCCCCAACCAGCCCTCCATAAACCTTCACTCACAGGTAATACACAGAGCTGGGTCTTATCTCTTAAGCCAGGCTCCTGAGCCAGATGTATAGGAAGGTCTGCTGGTAGATCAGATGAGACTCGTTGGATCCTTCCAGCACAAAGGCCTCCTCTGATCTGCTTCTGTTTACATCCCGCAGGCAGCACAGTCCCCTTCTAACATGGACTCCGCCGTGCCAGGGCATCAGTATTCCCTAGAAAATGACCAGATCTGAGAGGGACAATGTCCAAAGTAATTCTGGGCTTTCTGGCCCAACATATCCCCAAAACTGAGCACAGGAGTTAAGGAGATGGCAAGGTTTACAGAGGATGAACTGGGACCGGCCCAGACATCCCGACCACTGCCTTCTCCGGAGGGCTGCAGCTGCCGAGCTCTCCGTGTCCCTGGCAAGGACGGTTAGAGGAAAGCTTCCCCTGGAACTGCTTCTTCCTGACCATGCTCTAGTCACTCGCCCTGGCACCTCTGTCCCCCTAAGGCTCAGGGCCACTGTAAATGTCACCTCAAACCACCCACTTCCAAGATTCACCTGCCACCTTCATCCTGGGAACATGGAAATGCGGAAACGATGACTGCAAGCTCTGAGCAAGGATGGGCTCTGTTTTCCCCAAACCCACAAACTAAGCAAGCTGCCTCGCCACACCTGCCACGCAGCTCACTGGCACCTGCATACGCCACAGCCTCACCCCACTGCTCCTCTCCCGCTGAGTTCCTAGGTCCAGGAGAGACACACAGAGGGTCCCTCAGGAGGCTTCGAGTACCCTCTTCTCATTAGACGATGAGGCGTGGGGACGCTGGTAGATTTTCTATGAATGAGTGGCAAGAGGCGCTGGAAAGAGTAGCTAAGAAAGGCTACACCATTTTTGTCCCTAGGCCTCCAAGAAACCACAAAGGTACTCCCTCTGTTCTGGGTTGGTAGAGACGGGGGACAGGGCAGGCTGACCTCTAGAAGGCCAGCCAGGCCTTGCATACTTGGGCAACAAGCTCTGAAGACACACCGCATGTCACATCCAACCCACGAAATGGGATCTTTGTGAGCCTTGCTAGTGAGGACTGCCCGGAACACAGGGCAAGAAGTTTATTTCCTCTTCCTATTGCTTGAAATCACCAAATCACTTTATTACAGATCTAAAAACAGCCGCCCAGGCTTCTGCTTGCTGATATTCTCTTGAAATAGACTCATTCCTTCAGAGTCTTATTGTACTTTCCCTTATGATCAAAATTAGCAAGAAACTTGCATAAAAGAGGACAATAATTGCTCAACGAGCATCTCGTTTGTAATTTATTAGTTTCTATTATTGTGGGTTACCATGGCGACGCTGCGCAGTCCCGGTGATGGGAGAGATGCAAGATAGGAGCTGAGGAGGCTGTGAGGCCTCACCAAATGGAGATGCACATTTTTATCAGTAATTTTCATGAAAATAATAAGTGAGGAGTTAATGAGATGGAAAGCCATCCTGTGGCTATTGTGAATTTTTTTTAAGTGTTGATCTAATTAGAATGCATCGGTCAGGAAAAGTAATGAGGATTTAGTGCCTCACAGAGATGTGAGGATCATATCAGAAAATTAGCACAAGTCTTTGGAAATAATCAGGTCCTTGGAGAGAAACTGGCTTTCCCCTCCTGGGCCCTCCAACTCTACCTCAAGCTCTGGAGCTGGGGGTGTACCAGGGTAGTGGGGGAAGGAAGGAGGGGCAGAGGGCTTAGCAGCCACAGCAGCCCCCTCAGGGCTGGGGGTCTGAGGCTGGTACGTTAGGCTGCAAGAAGGAGGGTCATTGGAGGAGAGCGGCTTGCAGAGAAGGATAACATGGGCTCTGGATGGTTTAGGTCTCAGAGACGCTGCCTGCAAAAATCAGTCCGCCTGGGGGATCCCAGTGCTCAGTGCCTTGGAGCTTTGAGGAAAGAGGAAAGAAACTTTGATTCCTATCACTTGGCAACATCAGATCTCTGTCTAGAGGTGAAGCTGGCCCTGGGGTAGCCACTGCAGAAAGGCCTCTGATCTGCTGGAAAAGAGGAATCAGACAATTGGGGGTGGAGGGTGGGGAAGACACCAAGTGAGAGAGGAAAAGACACTTAGTGAGTTATTCCTCTTTGGTATCACTCAAACTTACCTCTTCATTTTGTCTGACGGCCACCACCTACTTCGTTCAGGCATCGGTGGGTAAATAAGGCAATTACTCGTCCTCCGCTGCGGGAGCTTCTTAACCTGCACTCCTGTCTTCTCCAGCCATCCCTCAGCCCGCCTACATACTCTTGCACCTCTTAAGCTTCTGGGGCTGGATCCATCTTCCTAAAACTCTGTTCATGTCATTCTCCTGCTCAGAACTCCCCCACCCCTGCCTCCAGCTTTCACATCCGTTCACCTGACACTCAAGGTGACACTCTAGGTCTGGCCTCAGCCAACCTTGCTGGGCTAATTGGACTGCGCCAGGTGCCGCAACCATTCATCCGTGCTGTGTGTGCAGGACATCTTCCACCAACCAGACCCCTCTGCAGGACCCAGCCCAGCCTCTTCCCCAAGCGCACGGCAAGGTTGCTCTCCTGGAGGCTACCCCATCCCCATCCAGAATGGACTTTTCCTGCTCTGCCTAACTGCTGAGCCATCGATACTGCAAACATCACTTGTGACTTTATACTACAGACGCTTGTGTAAGCCTCATTTTCCTCTCCTAAATAACGAACACTTTTTAAGTAGATACAATATTTTATATATTTGAAATCACCAAGCCACTTTATTACGGGTCTAAAAACAGCTGCCCAGGCTTCCGCTTGCTGATATTCTCTTGAAATAGACTCATTCCTTCAGAGTCTTGTTGCACTTTCTCTTATAATCCCAGCAGTGGCTGCCACAAAATCTTGTGCATGACAAATGGCCAGTAAGTATTTGTTGGAAGAACTAATGCAATGTGGGGGGGGGGGGCAGGGGGAGGGCAAGAAGAAGCCAAAGGAGAAATAGGAGGAAAGATAAAAGGAAACAAAGACAAATATAGAGGACCAACGTGCAGGAGTGAAGTAGAGACAGGCTGAAGAATTGTAGGAAAAGAGAAAAGAGACAGGGAGACTCACAGACCGAAAGAAAGGGAGATGATCCCGAGAAAGAGACAGAAAGAGAAATGGAAGAGGAATGGAGCAACAGTGAGATGGAGAAAGTCACAGGATGACAGGTGGCTCTGTATAGTCTGGGGTACATGGAGGAGGGGGTCAGTAGGGGCTTGCCATGTGCTATCCCCACCCACATTCCCTGGTCAGGTAGGGGCGGGGGCTTGCACAGCTCTCCCAGGAGGGAAAAATCCAGGGCTGCAAAGGAACAGGGACCAGAAACTTTCAGTGCACCCGAGGTCTCGGGTTCGTGGCACAGGAGTCAGCATGGGAGAGGGGAGAGAAAAGGAGCGTCGGGGTCATGTGTGTGTGCGTGCACACGCATGCTTGTCATGGTTTGACCTTAATCCCCCCAGCCTGAAATAGCCGTACTGAGCGCCAGCCTGGCCTGGGGAGGGGTGTCTCCCCTCTGGAACATGATCCTCCGGATCAACATTCCAGCTGCCTGCCAGCTTTGTTGCAAACTGCTGGCTCATGGTTCTCCCCGTGTGCTAATCATCCAGCCTCGTGTTGCAAAGTGGGAGACATTTTTGTTTTCAGACCAGTACCCCTACTCCCAGGTGCCACACCGGTCCTCCATCCAGCTCTGGTGGTTGAGCATGTTCTCTGCTTGTCTTCCATTTCTGTGTGAGTCTGCTCTGGGGGGGCGGGATGCAGGTGGGAAGTAGGGGAGGCTGCTCTACCAAGCAGGAGAACTAAAACACAGTTCCAAGGACTTGGTCCACAGCCCATTCTTCCCACCTCCCCAGGAACCCATCCTGTGCTGCTGCACCCAGTGACACACAGGCTTCCATACCCCTCAGAGCCCAGGCTTCTTGCAGGGGCTGCATGCTTGGCAAGGAGACTCATTCTACACTCCATCTCTGGCTTCTCCTGTCCTTCCTACAGGGCACAAACTAAACCATCCCACTGCAGGGGACCTAATTCCACCTCACTCAAGTATTCATTTGACCTGAGATTCATTCCTCTTTCTCCATGGAGATTTAAGCCTCAGCTCTCTTCCAGGCAAATGGGACTGAGCCATGTTCTCATTCAGTCGCCAAGCATTTGGGGGGCATTTACTGTGTGCACTGTGCTAGGTCCTATGAGAACAAACACAAGCGAATAGTCCAGGAGGAGCTCTGCTCGCAGTGGGAGGGAGCTGTGAGTTGCACCTGAAGATCTAGACAAGTTATGTCAGCCCTAGCACGTGCAGTGTGCAGCGTGAAGAGCACTGAGGAAAGGAACAGCCAAAGAGACGTGGGGAGGAGCTGTGAGAAGTGGTCTGGATTGGGCCACACCCTCACCACTCAGTATGCTTCATCCTCCCCAGGGAGAGCCCAGGCCCCAGACCCAGCCTGCACTGCATGCCTTCATGGCCAGAACCTGTTCCTGCTAAACAAACTTCAGTATGGATTTGAGAGACCAGCAGAGGGATTTTGCCCACTGTGACTGGAGAAGTTGCAGATTCACCGGCCTTAAGAGGACTTCCTAGGGGAAGGGCATCTCTGGCAGGCGTGGGGAGAGTTGGCAGCCTATTTGACAGCTCTAAAGGTGCCCATTCCCTGTGTAGTGAGAAGTCTGAAGGCAAGGAACAGAGAGTGCCTGTTAGAATCCCTCCAGGGAAGGAAATGAGGTGGAGAGTGGGGCATCCATTCATACCATGCACCATGCATCCAGTCATGCACCATGCACCATGCATCCAGTCACACCATGCACCATGCATCCAGTCATGCACCATGCACCATGCACCCAGCCATGCACCATGCATCCAGTCATGCACCATGCACCACGCATCCAATCATGCACCATGCACCCAGTCATGCACCATGCACCATGCATCCAGTCATGCACCATGAATCCAGTCACACCATGCACCATGCATCCAGTCATGCACCATGCATCCAGTCACACCATGCCCCATGCATCCATTCATACCATCATTGTGCATACATTCATACCATGCACCATATATCTATTCGAGCACCTCTTGAGCCTGGTAAGTTCCGAGGATATAAAAATGGGTGCAACACAGTCCTTGGCCTCAAAATGCAATGATGGAGCATCTTGCAGCCAAATTTGGGGGGGCTATGCTTTGAGGCTGATGGTGGTGGCCAACTGCTAAAGATTTTAAAGATAATGGAGAATGTAGACAAGGGGGTCAGGGCTGGAGACACATTAGAGATAAGTCAATTGAGTAGCCATGTCTTGTCCTGCTCAAAGAAGAACTGGCAGAGGGAGGGCAGACAGTGACAGTTATTGAGCTCCTCTCTGTCTCAAACACGGTATGTCCTAGGTGCTTTACACGTTATCTAATTTACTCTTCACAACAAGGCTGCAAGGTACACATTATTTTCGCCATTTTACAGCTAAGGAAAGAGAAGCTGAAAGAAGTTTAGACACTGGCTCAAGGTCACATACCTAGTAAGTGGCAGAGTCTGGATGGATAACTCCAGAGCCAATGTTCTTCTTGCTATATGGTGATAGTTTTTTTGTGACACATAGGAAGGAGAACCAGGGGTCCTGGGTCTTGGGTGGGAGGAATGGCCCAACCTAGCTATAGCTCAGGAATTTAGGGGCTAGAGAGGAAGAAGCCAATTTCTGGGAAGCAAGAATTTGGATTTCCAGATAGTTTGAAAGTAGGGAGAAGAGAGGTACAAAGTGAACATAATTCTGAGATGCTGGGCCTAGCAGGCCAGATACAGCTCTTCAGCTCTGCGGCTCCCTAACAGAATAGGAAGGGGACTTGTCAG